>JARHVA010002431.1:1695000-2197500 GCA_037957365.1 Torreya grandis | reverse complement strand
TAGGGGTTGATGACATGACTGTCACTCAATCCTAATAGACATGATCAGCTGGGGTCCATCTCACACCACTATTTACACCAAGGGAAAAGGGACATGAGTCTATAAAGAGGAGCCATGATGGTTATCCCTATGCAGAGGGAGAACATGACACAAATGAGATAAAGGATCATCCATTATGGATTGCTTTGATCTAAGCTATTAGGGACACCAACTAGTATAAGTAATATCTAGGTAACAAAGATAAATACACTCAAATTATTATATTTAATTAATATTTATGATCTTATTGATTAATATTTATTTAATGTGATATAATTATAGTTGATGATGGGACCATTGTGATAGATGCAACAATCAAGAGGATGACCTGAGACAATTCAAAATATATTTTAGAAATGGTCAAGCAAAATAATTTCTAGGTAGGTACACATGCATATCTGCTTGATCCAATTAGAATGGATATGGAAGCATATATATATATATATATATATATATATATATATATATATATATATATACCCTTTAAGAGGACTGAGCACATAGCTCACCCAGACACATGCAAAAAACAAATAAGTACATACAAAAAACACACATGCACAAACATATATAACTCAACTCGAGGCCTAACTAGAAACATAGGTAAAGTAGATAGGCACACAAGGATGAGAGGTAGAAATGCCTCCTCAACCAAATGATTCAACCATACTGACAATATTTTCCAAATATGTAGAGATTCAACAAAAACATAGGGACCTTGTAGCAGAGAATGTGAGACCATGGGAGTGGGACAACATGAGGTCATGATTGAGGGGTAGGAATGATATGTAAATATTAAGTGACCCCTCAAAATAATGCTTCAGTTTCTTCTTAAATTGGAAATGAAAAATTGAGCTTTTATAATTATTATGCAAAATCAACTAATATTTATCAAGCATAACACAATAAATTGATAACAGAGTTCACCTTTACTGAGCTACATCTCTGAGTTTGCTAAGTAGGAAAACTAATATATTAATGTAAAAGTAAAAACAAACATCTTACATCAACAATATGCAAGCACTAGAGCTGACGGGCAATGTAATCTACAATATCTGATCTTGCTACAAAAAAAGCTAGGAATAATACTAAGTCAAATGTCTTGTTTGAAAAACTCGATTAGAACTAACTATAAAACTCTCTATTAAATTCTTTTCACAAGTTGCTTATGGCTTCAAAAACTTGCTTACACTTCTCCTCTGTGCTTATGCTATATTTTAAACTCTTTAGCTTGAAAATGAATTCACACTTTTGTTGTTATTTCCAAATGCCCCCTGACCCTTATTTATACTTGTTTGGGGTCTACATTTGGTGGGCTAGATAATTATCCCCTTTTAATTTAAATGGGGTGATAATAATCTATTTAAATTAAATATAGAATAATATCCCTACAATTTTGGTGGGATTAACATAATCCTCTTACTAATTTTGTTGGGGTTATAATTATTCCCTTTCCCATAATAATGGGATTAATATTTATCTCTACCTTTTTTGATGGGATTGAATAATATCCCATTCCACCATGTTTTATGGGATATATATTATCCCTTTACAATTTAATATGCAATTTTAATAATATCTCACTTATTTAATTTGTGTACTTCTACATAATTATTAAGGCTTTAAGTTAAGATAAAATATGAATTAATTCCATATGTTAGGAATGGGGTGAATTAATATAGAAATTATTTTAGGCATGTTTAAAAATACCTTTCTTTACCTTTATAATTCACCTTAGCCGCATGTGTCAACCTGAGACTGGTCTATTCTTGGCCACATATCAACGTCCCATTGGTTCACTTGTCAAATTTTGACTTGTCTTTCTCTACCACATCTATGCCACATGTCAGTCTTTTATTGGTCCATGTCACTTTGACTATTTTGACCTACTGACCAAAACTTTGATCATCCATATCTTTCACATATGAACTCCATTTATCGAACCATAAAATGCATTGGAAAGCTCTCAATGAGCTCTATGTTGTGTAGATATTTTGAATAAGAATTGAGAACATTATATTTTAGCCCTTGTAGATGATATTTAGATCACACCTCCCCACTAAGAAGGCTTTTGGTCTCCAAAAGTTTGACCTCCATTGAAATAAAGGTCCATTTTACTCCTTCAATGAGTTTCATGTTTCTCTTCTCTGCCATAACATCTTCCTTCATGAAACAAAACATACAAGGGCAAAAATAGCATTAAAGGCAATATTACCCTTTCCTATCAACAACACCCTCCTGTAATTGGACCAAATATTAGGAATATAAAGACAAGTTATATTTGTAAACATTGCCCTTCTTTCAGGTGATGGGATCTCATAATATATTCTATCCCATATTTTACAATCCCATAAATATTTTCATTCTTATAGAAGGTTGTCTTTCTAAGAGTTAAATAAGGATTGCCCAAAACAATACCACCAATATCTAATAAAACCACATCTAGATCAACTTAAACTTGAAATTGATGACAAACCTTAACCAACATGTTGTTGTTGCCTGTAATTTATCATTAACACATACCTAGTCTAATGGAGATGGGTTAGAATGTGGCTTAGTTTGGAGTCTTAGTTTCCAAACAATCTCTCAGAAATTAAATTAGTCTGAAATCCACTATCAAAAAGAGTATCCATTTTTGTATTTTTAAAAATAACTCTTATGTGGAACAACTTCTTACCATTCCATGGTAATTGCTTTTTCTTAGATGAACAGGTTGATTCCTAGATTGAGTACGAAGGTTTTACTTCTCGCTATATAGGAATAAAAATTATATTAGAGATATAGAATGACATTAGTTTGTATGCTTGAATTATTGTAATTATTGAAGTGTGTTATTTTCAATATTGTTACTATTGAGGGGCTTGAAAAATTTCAAGATACTTTGACTATTCTCTAGTTTAACACAAACCCCAAAACATATTTTTTTCCCAATCAGGGCACGAAGAAGATTTTTTTTGTAAGTAATTGGAACAAAGGACCAAGAATTTAAGTGACATTTTTGAAGACCAAAATGAGGAGAACACATTTGTAAAAAAAAAAATTGGGCATATATATAACTTTTTCTAAAGTGCTCATATAATTTAGACATCTTTAGGAGAGTACAAAATTATCTAAACACAGTTCTATGTTTGATGTGGATTTTTTGGTTAGCTCCATGTCACATCTTGATGCACATTTTCACTATAAAATCTTGACAACCAAATATTTAAGATACATCTATAAATCTTACACATCACCACTTTTCTCTAGTTTTAGAATTAACTAATTAGGGTAATTAATATATTATGCATGCATATAATCTAGTTAAATGTTCATAAATATATGTATTGCAATATTAGTATAAATCCATTTATCTATATTACATTTTGACAATTACATATTGTTTTGCATGGTTTCATATTTTTGGTAAATTTGTGCTCTCTTATATATTTCTTAAGGTTATATGTTGCTTATATTATATTAAATTTGAAAATTTGAATCATTTTATAATTAATTGTGATGGATTTGTAAAACTCTAATCTCTATTTTCTTGATCCCAATCCTTAAATTATTCATTTAAAATCTTAAAGTGCTTTAAAAAATGTGATTGTTTACATGCTTGTTTCTAAAGTCTCATTAAAATCATATTATTCCAAATCCTAATTATGGATTGTAAAGAATTATTATAAATTTTTTGATGTAAAATATTATTCACACCATAATCATTAATTTATTTAGGTTAATGAATTATCCTAAGTTAATTATATTAGTTATTTTCCCTATTTTAATATTAGAAAAGTGGGCTATGGCATTTAAGAAAACCAATTAGAATAGAAAGAGTACTCAAGTTAATAGGATTCATTCATGATGTGGGTTGCTTAATCAAGTATTTTCTAGGTTTAGTCTTAAGATTAGATATAAACAATTTACTCTCACTCATTTGGAGAATATATTATAAATAGCTTAGAGCTTTGTTATAGAGTTTAGGAAGAGACATTTGATAGAATATATTTATTATAATTATGTCATTATTATTTTGTAATTTATTTTTTTATTTAAATATAAATTTTAAGTTTTAGGTTTGTTTCATTTTTGTTTTTTTTTAATAAAATAAATATTCGATGTATGTTTTATATTGGTTGTGGAAGTTTTGTAGTATTCTTTAATATAGGAGTATATTATCTGCAAGTATTTATTTTGTTAAAGAAAACAAATACTTAAAAATTGAATAAATTAATAGTGAAAGCACTCTTTTTGTTTTCCTTTGTCTTTCTCCTTAGTTTCTCACAAACACTTACTTTCCGTTACCCTTTTTTTCATTTTTGTCAATATTTGTTAGAAACTACTTATAAGTTTTTTTATGGTTTTTTAAATTTTTTTGGAAAATATATTTGGTTATGTGAGGTTTTCACAAAATTTGAAAATAACGGTTTTGTGTTGCTTTTATAAGGGTTTCAAGGGTTTTAAAAGTGGTTTTTTAAAATTTAAAAAAAATAAAGTAATTTTATAGAGTAAACATATTTTTCGAGGGTATTATATTATTTTATAGAATTTATAGATAAATTTAGGGATTTTAGAATTTTTTAAATATTTTTATAATTTTTTGCAATATTAATATTTAGGTGGGTTGTCAAAACTTTTATTGAGAAAATTGGACAAAGGGATTTTTAAAATTAAAAAATTTAAATATATATTTTTTAATATTCTTGAAGAATATTAAAAAAAATGAGATTTTTTTCCAATTTATTTTATTTCTAAAAAAATTGTAAAAAAATAGAAACAATTGCAAGTCCCAGGGGGCCCTTGTAAAGCCCTTGTCCCACCTTGCTCTACAACTCCCATACTTAGCTTGCCTAGAATCTATGGGATCTCCCAATATCTCATCTATATAGCTCAGTGGGGCTCATCTCCACCACCTTTTTTGCTCCATTGTTGTTACCCCTAAGCCTATGAACATCCCCCTTCTTCTTTCACTTGAAACTTCCATCCCACTCTTTCTATGCCAACACCACACTATCACCCATTCATTGTCGAGTTCCATTGACATATTTTAAAAGACACACCACCCATCAATTCAAATCACCAACTTGTACTCACCTATCCCAATCCTGCCTAGTTCGACCCCTTACTTTTCCTTCTCCCATTCACTGTTTAGGGTCCCTGATAGTTTTTTGCCACATACTCAACTTGAGGCCCCGTTAATTTTTTGTGAATAACTCATTCAATTGTGTTAAATACTAGAGGGTGGGTGTGATGTGACATGAAGTCACACCTCCCATAGAGATATTCTTTTTTTTTTACTGTCTCTAGTGCCTCTTGTGGGACCTCATTCTTTCAGTGACCATAGCATATGACATGTAGCTCATATTCAGGTGTTTTTTTTTTTTTGATAAATTTAAATTACTTTCTAGATTTTATATCATATTAGATTTATATTGTATGTCAACAATTTTTTTTTGTTTTCACAAATATAATGTATGTTGTACTATTTGTTTTTGGATCCATCATGTTTAAAGAAAATAATTCGTTTCTTTAAACATGATGGAACTAGAAACCAATAGTTCAAACTTTTTTAGTCATTAAAATATGCATAATCTTAGTGTTTATGGTAATCTAGAAAAGTTTTGTAGAACTATATCATCATAAGCAATTATGTATAAGAAAATTGTATAAGCACTAATTTTTAAAGTGTCACTATTCTAGTGGGGTTCCTACATTCTAAGGTTGTTTGTATCCTTTTGTTTGTGCATGCCACTACAATAATTTTTGGAGTTCATGTTCCTTTTTGCACATGCCTTTATCTTTTGGCTTGTGATAAATTAACACTATGGATGACAAGCCAACACTCCTAACTCATAAATATTTCACTTGAGAATATAAATGATAAAACTACTTAGGGGTAAAGGTGTCTATAGGGTCACACAAGTAATTGAAATTGAACCTACTTATATTATTGAAAAACATAAATGATATAACAGATGTGATGAGGAATTTGGCCTCATTTCCATCTTAATTTCTCTTGAATTGTTCTTTCATCTATAAAATTGACAACACCTAAATATGTTTGGTATACACCATATAAACTACTTGGTAAGATTCATTCTATATCAAGAGTCATTAGTTAAAATATGAACTCATTGGTCTTAATCCTAATGACTATGATGATATTAAAGATTACATCTCTCACATCAAGTCTTTGTCATCAATTCCTAAATTATAATATTAAGAAGGATGATTAACAATCAATTTTTGGGTTCTTATCCATATTGGATGAACCATCTGTATTTTTTCCTACCTTCCACACAAACAAATATTCATGGGATTCTAATTGCAATGTGCTTTCATTCAATGAATTTGTTGAACAACCTACTTGTGAACAAGATAAACTCATTCAAAAGGGCATCATTTATAAAAAGAGAATTAAATCTCATGCACTTCTTGCAAATCATCCTCTACCAAAGTAGATGAATAAAAGTTATAAATCACAATTAAATAAGCAACTAATTCATTGTGACATGAATGGCCTAAATGAGCCTAATAAGCCCCATAGCCTTGACTTCTTAATCTAGACTTAATTAATTCAAGAAAGGTTCTAAAATTGACTAGGGTAAAATGACCCACTTTGATGCCATAAGGTGTTAAAAAAAACCCAAACTTTTCTAGCTAATTAGAGGGCTTAGATTCATACCTTAATTTAAAACAAGATTATAATTTTCAAGAGAGTTGATTTTTCAAAAAGGGCTAAGAAAAAGATTTCCTAGGCCTCATTTGATCCCATAAAATACATAGAATATCATAGGTTAGCCCTTTGAGGATGGAGATTCACATTTCCACCATTAGATTTAGTTTATTCTAGACATCCTATTTGATCATATCTAAAAATCTCTAGGAATCCTTATATAACCCTATAATGGTGAGGATTCCAAAAATGTTGGGGAATGTTCAAGGGTTTTAACACACCGAAGATGATGAAAAGGTGTCTAGGGAAGGATGAAATGAAGGGAACTAGGGTTTAATGCACAATCTAATGCCACCCTCTAAGAACCACAAACCTTCTTGGATGATAAATTCTTGATTTATGTCATAGACTCACACTCTACAATAAAGAAGTCCTTTGCACAAGGGTAAATACATACTTATTTTGATAGTAAGGGTTTATAGAAGTTTGAAACCCACTTTAGAAGTTCAAAATTTTGAGGCTGAAAACCATTGAACGTGGAAATCAAACCATGATCTCTATAAAAGTCATCTTGATTAGTTAACTTCAGCGCCATCTCAAGGATTCAAATTTTATTAGCGATGTTCACCATAAAGTGGGCACCATTCCAACGAGGAGTAGTTATAGAAGATGCAAGTTGCTCAAGATACTTATTGAAGGATAGAGGAGGGCAATCCTTAGAATCCACAGGTTTCAAATGAATAAGAGTCAAAGATCATGGATGTTTCGTAGGAGAAGGTAGGGGTTTAGAAGCCACAACAATTTAAAGGTTTTTTGCAAGTAATTGATTGTGAAAGATATGACACCATCAAGACAAAGTGTGTCTACATCAAGAATCTCAACACTCATAACAATATTACCTGCCTAAACGAAGTTAGATTGACATTAAGAGTCATCACAACAACAATAAATTATAGAAGCAATCTTAAACACTTCATCCTAAAATAACAAATAATTATTTTCTTTTTACCTATTCTATGAAAAAAATTATATTTTTAAAAACATTTAATTTTTTTATGAAATACTAATAATTATTAGAATATTAATATTCTTTTGTATATATTCCAAAATACTACATACTCCATGAAAAACCTTATATTTCTTATAATAATTTTCTTATAAGATGCCAATGCTTATTAGAGTGTTAATATTCTTCCTTCTATACTCCAAAATGTTAGTGATGAACTTGACCTTTGACCTTGTTTTCACTCTCGATTTCCACAAAATTCAAAATGTACCTATTTAAGTTTCCTAAAATGTTGAGGGTTGGTGAGAGGGAGACAATTGAACGATAAATATATCCCAATATAAACGATAGTCTGAACTCACCAACTCCATTAAAAAGTTAACATGTTCATACTTTTGGAGTGCAACCATAAGTTAGTTTTTAATAAGAAAATTCCAAGAAGTTGACATGCATGATGGTAACAAGAAACTAATTCTTTTCCGCATAACGATGCAAGGAAACAACCCTTTGCACTAATCCTTATGGATTGACATTATTATTAGTCTAAGCATGGATTGCTTCCAGGCTATTTAATGCTCTTCTTCTCGCTAAATACAGCAAACTGAATCAAATTCATATCAATAACAAAGTTTTATAGCTTCGTTTTTAATGGCAGGCAGCCTTCTCTTTTGGGGTGCTCTTAGCTTCCTTGTGAGAACTGCTTGGGTATATTATTACCCATTTCACTGTATGACTAGCTTATTCACTCCCATGTTTTGTATTGAATTCTCTGTATAATAACCATCAATATGATGAAAATAATTTCATGTTGGAATTTTGCATGCAGGGTGGAGACGATGTGTCCGTAGGATTTGTTATGATGCAGCACATAGAGTGTGGGCAACAATTCAAAATCGTTGGAAACTCAAAGGAGTTGGGAGATTGGGATATTTCAAAGGGACTTTCCATGACTTATCACAAAGGAGACCTTTGGACAGCCTCCACAGTGAGCATACATTATATCAATTATTATTATTTGATTTAATAATAATATATTTTAAAGTTTACGATGTTAGGTAATCTAAGTAATGTTCTTATGGTTTGTAAGATAATTTACAATATATAAAAATTTTATTAATTTTTTTTGAGAAGAAATAAAAAAGAAATCGATTCAAAGAATTTTAATATAAATGATTTATATTTCTCTTTTTATTTAATTTTTTTGGTTGAATGATGGCAGAAAATAAACAGTGAAGGTAGCAACAGTGAAAATGGTGTGGAGTACAAAGCTGTTGTAGTGGATTCTGATGATGAAGGGACAGAAGTGTGCTCCATGCCTGGTTCAAATCGTGTTGTGAAAATACCAAAAAATTCAGACTCTGATTCTATCTACTTTGTTCATGTAATATGGGACGAGAATGCTTGTCCAACTTCTTGCTCTCCAACACCTGCTTGCAACAATACCTCAAACATAGTGAATACCCAATCCCATGACAAGATTCACAAGTCAACCACTACCTAATAATAATGATGGAGGAATGGATGCCTGTATTGTGTCATTCCTATAGTATACTACTGCATTTATATTGTAGAGCAACAATTATTACTTTCTATTTATAAGGATTTCTAAATGGGTGTGAGGACTAGACCAATAGCATCTGTATTATTTACTTATAATAAAGAATTGTAATCCATTCCCTGTTTTTTACAGAAAAATTGAGGAATTTATATTTTATCAATTCAGACTATTCTATAAATAGCTATTTTTATTAGAAATAAGATTTCTATATACTTCTAATATTTTATTTCAAGTATTATTTGTAACATTTCAATATTTTTAAAAAGTATTATTTTATTTTGATGTTTCATAAATAAAAAGTTCAGGTGAGTGAGTTATTTTGTTATAAAATAAAATTTTTATTATTAAAATAGTTTTCAATTATATTTTAAAAATTATATTTAATAATTAAATTTTATAAAAAATATATTTTATTATATATTTTAATCATGTAAAAACATAATCTATAATAATGAAATATGAATTCTCATATCATCATTTTATATATAAAAATCTAAATACTATTAATTCATATTTATTTAAAACATATCTATTATATAACCATTAAATATATATAAAACTCGTTATCTTTTAAAATATTAAAATAAATCAAATCCCCAACCCTACCCTCCCCCCCCCCAAAAAAAAAATTAAATCAGAGAAAAGCTAAAAGCTCAAAGACAAGTAAAAAATTAACTAAATCGAGTGAATAAGGTTAAAGATATAACTTGTTAGGGTGTGGAGCTAAAAGCTACACCTTAAGGCAAACAGGAGGGTTTCTAGCGTATGCAGTCGCCGGCGTCGACAGGTCAAAACCGACGTTGGTCAGGGGACGCAGAAGGGAAACTGGCATCAACAGAATATCGGCCAGTGTCGGTCACCTCCAGGAAGGCAGGGACCGACGTCGGTCGCCTGTGGCAGTCTGAACTGCTGTTGACGAACAGTTAGTTAAGTGAACGCGGAGTTTGCATGTTAAAGACTAGTTCAAGTCTTTGAGCCGCTTGTCTAAATTAAGTGTATGCATGAGATCTATATAATAGACTCATGCGCTGTATTGTCAAGTGGAGAATTTGCAGAAGAGCTATGTAGAGCTTGGAGAGTTCTTCCCATGGTGGAATCAAGTAGGATTCCCCATGCATGTATAAGTAAGATCAAGTTTGATATGCAGGGATGTGTGTATGCGAAGGTCAGACAGAGATCGGCGGTTGGCCAGGGTCCAAGGTGACAGCAATACATCAGCAGGATCATGGTGAGATCTACTTGGAGTACCAGTTCGTACTCGGTTGTACTGGATGTACAATGAGGTGAACAAGAGCTTGTGTTAGCTGTGTGTTGTGACCTATGAGAGAAGATTACTCAGGTGGGAAGATTACTTGGAGCCCTTGAGGAGGAAGCCTCACAGAGGTGGAAGAAGAGTGTGATCTCTTTATTGTAATTTCCTTTGTAATGAGTTGAATACAATTATGTGTTGCCTCTCATATTCTATGTGTTTTCTCATTGATAGTTATTTGTTCTTCTGGTATTTCCACATGTTTAATTGCTTATACAATGGTAATCATGTGTGCTCTTAAATCTAACAAGTTGTGTTAGAGCTTTGGGGAGTTTCGGTCCTATCAATTGGTATCAGAGCGAGGTTGGACGTTCTCAGAGCGAGTTTGACTAATAGATGGCCCAAATCTGTTAAGTGTTTGTTGATTACAGGTTACTCATAGGGGTTGCTATTTGAGTGGGAGTATAGCAAGGCAGAAGATGGTACAATGAGAATGAAGAAAATCAGGCACAGGTTTAACACCACAAGGAGTGTGGTGGGTTGTCTTCAAGTGGGAGCTTGAAGAGGAATACAAGCTAGGATGCAGATTAGATAGAGTACTAGTTTAAGTACAGGCACAGCTATTTATCTCCAAGTGGGAGATTGTTAGGGTGTGGAGCTAAAAGCTACACCTTAAGGCAAACAGGAGGGTTTCAAGCGTATGCAGTCACCGGCGTCGGCAGGCCAAAACCGACATCGATTAGGGGACACAGAAGGGAAACCGGCATCGGCAGAATATTGGCCGGTGTCGGTCACCTCCAGGAAGGCAGGGACCGACGTCGATCACCTGTGGCGGTCTGAACTGCTATTGACGAACAGTTAGTTAAGTGAACATGAAGTTTGCATGTTAAAGACTAGTTCGAGTCTTTGAGCCACTTGTTTAAATTAAGTGTATGCATGAGATCTATATAATAGACTCATGGGCTGTATTGTCAAGTGGAGAATTTGCAGAAGAGCTATGTAGAGCTTGGAGAGTTCTTCCCATGGTGGAATCAAGTAGGATTCCCCATGCATGAATAAGTAAGATCAAGTTTGATATGCAGGGATGTGTGTATGCGAGGGTCAGACAGAGATCGGCGGTTGGCCAGGGTCTAAGGTGACAGCAATACATCAGCAAGATCATGGTGAGATCTACTTGGAGTATCAGTTCGTACTCAGTTGTACTGGATGTACAATGAGGTGAACAAGAGCTTGTGTTAGTTGTGTGTTGTGACCTATGAGAGAAGATTACTCAGGTGGGAAGATTACTTGGAGCCCTTGAGGAGGAAGCCTCACAGAGGTGGAAGAAGAGTGTGATCTCTTTATTGTAATTTCCTTTGTAATGAGTTGAATACAATTATGTGTTGCCTCTCATATTCTGTGTGTTTTCTCATTGATAGTTATTTGTTCTTCTGGTATTTCCACATGTTTAATTGCTTATACAATGGTAATCATGTGTGCTTTTAAATCTGACAAGTTGTGTCAGAGCTTTGGGGAGTTTCGGTCCTATCATAACTATCCTCCCTCTAATAATTGTGCAGCATTTTAAAATAAATAAAAAACCACCTCCTTTACTCAACCCCACCAGCCAACAACATCTATGTTTTACTGTTGCAGCTTATATTATTTTTTTTTTCTTCTTAAGCTATACTTTTGGCAAAAGACACTAACAAGCAATAGTTTGTACGCCGAAACATAAAAGACAAATTAATATTTTTTATTATCCTTTTAACACTTTTGATAAGCGGACAGACTCAGTTGTTGGGTACCTTGTCGACAATTTTAAGCGGGTTAAGAATTATCAAGGAGAGCTTTTATAAAAATCAGAGTTCCAAATTAGTGTTGGAACATAATAAAGAGGCTTAGTCTCTAAAGAATCCCTCAATCTCCAAGTTTTTAGAAATCCAGATTAAAAAGAATTAAAATAGAAAATATATTTAATAATAAGATCAGGGGAAACATGTCAATATAAATTCAGGAAGTGATCATCAATAGGGACAAGAACATATAATGAAGAGTGGGGATCCCCACCCAAAAAAACTCTATATGATATATCAAGTCCACAAAAAGTCAACAAGAATCATTTGCAGATAGGAATTAGCCTTCTCTTAGAAAGGTATTCTTCCAACATTCTTTGACAACCATCTCAAATTAATGCTTTAGCTTTTTGACTCAATCTTTTTGCCGTAGATCTTTGTCCTCTACGTTTTGCCAATACGTCCATATCAGTGTTCAATCTCACACTATTGTAGCAAGGTGGATTAAGAAACCTTGCAGAAACCAACTCATCCCCCAAAAGACCACCAACCAACTTCCCATCAAAAAAACCACTGAGAACTGAAGGTTGAGAAGCCAACTCCCTCTCAAAGTTAAGAGTCTCCTATGTCACCACCTTCTCATAAGACAAAAATTGGAGGATTGAGAGAAAGAGAGGAAGGTGCCACACACTCGGCAAAGAACACACCGATGGTGGTTTAAGGCCCCTGGGGTAACTCTTTTGGTCCACTCAATCTAACTCCACCTCTACATGAACTGTCTCGCGGTTCTAGGAAGAATTTCTCCAAGTTCTTTGGTGATGGAAGAGTTTATCCAAATAAACATATTGCAACCTTCAACATAGCTTGTGGTGTGATAGGCATGGAGTATGAAGATGTAGCAGTTAGGGTGTTCGTAGAGACATTACAAGGCACTGTTGCAAACTAATTCTATCATCTATAGGCCTAGGCTGTGACTGACTAAAACACCCTCAAAGCCAAATTTGAAGCCAGATTCAAGTGGTGTGCATGCCCTGCTGGCCCAACTCACACAGATGAAGGAGCCTCATAAACCTATGAGGGATTTCATAGCTAAGTTTGACAAGCTGAGGAACAAGATTCCTACCATTGCTCAGCCAACAGCTAAGAATATCAAATGCTTCTTCATCAACTCTCAGCTGCCTAAAGTGAGTTTTTTACTGAGATGTGCTGGCCACATAGACCTTGCTGCTGCTCAGAATTTGGCCACTGAGGTGGAAGATGATCTCATCTTGGTGGGAAAGATAAGGAGAGATCCTAACAGAGGTAAATCTTCTTCATCCTCTACATATCCATCTACAAGCACCACTAATCAAATGGTGCAAAAGATGGCAAATTTAGTGCTAGCCTTGAAAAGACAAATGGCCCAAGGTATGTCTACTCCTCCTTATCGGGATATGCCAAGGAGAACATTTCAGAACTATTCATATCAAGGCCATGCTGCCATAAATCAAGGGCAACCAAATCGCCTTCCTCCCCCACAGGGGAAGCTTGCCATTAAAGCAACTCTAGCTAACTCAACAGTTGGATATCTGGAAATAAAATCTGATTACTCTTTCCAACTTAAGTTGAACCCAGAAGATGATGCTAATCTCTTCACAGAGGGAGAAGAAAAATTACCTGGTGACTCCAACATTAGTTTCCTAAATTACCAAGATGAACCTAGAAGTAAAGGTGAAGCAGTGGATGGATCATACGTTGTATTCACCCAGTCCTAGAACTAGTTAGCCCAACAAGCTGATAAGAAAAAAATAGAGGAGCATTCTCAACCAGCAATTTCAATTGCTAAGTGGGGAACCACTCTGCCTTTTCAATTAAAGAACCCAGTGATTGCTAAAAAGGTAAGTACATCAAGCATTCATTCATCTTCAACTTCCAATTCACAGACCAGTACCACCCCTCCTAAAAACTAGAAGGATGAACTGCCTTCCCCTATTCCTAATTCATTTCAGACATTTGATATAATCGACCATGTCAAAAAAACCAAAATTTAAATGTCTAAATTTGAATTCCTGCAATCCAACCCTGAGTAGTTGGATAAGTTGGTTCAGTGTGTAAAGAATCAAACCATCCCTATAGGACAAGATGTTAGAAAGGTAACTCATGATCCCCCAAGGAACATGTCCATCCCAAAGAACCTTTTCATTACTCCTCCTCTTGCTCTCGGGAGGACAGAACCATTTTATGTCTCCTTGTTGATAAATGGACACTAGTTGAATAATTATATCATAGATTCAAGTGCATCTGACAATGCCATGCCTGCCAAAGTGGCTGAATCCCTTGGTCTCACACTGACCAAGACATTTAGGAGATGTGTTTCCATGGAGAGCAAATAAGTGCCACTGCTGGGACAAATCAAGGACGCCCAATTTGTATTTGCGGCATTCCTGAATAAAAGGATCAAGATGACAGTCCTACTGGCTGATGTCCTAGCCTCCTACGACATCCTTCTTGGGTAAAATTTTTACAAAGAAATTGGTGGCAAGTTGAGCATGGACCTGTTTGAAGTGAGGATCCTGGTCAAAGGTGTCATGTAGAGATTGCTCCCTAAGAAGGAGGCAAAATACGTTGTCACTCAAACATCAATGCCTGAAGCTCATTTTCTGTTTGAGTCTTCAGCAGGGGTAATTACTTCTTAACCACAGAGGATGTTCATGTTTCTGTAAATGAAAGTCCTGTAGGTGGCGATCCAAAAATTGATTCAAATAAGACATCATAAGAATTGGCAGGGTGCAGTACAGATGAAAAAGGATCTTCCCTCTCTAATGAAGAAAAATTTGATAGAAGATCAATTTCTGATGATGTTTGGATCCTAGAATTTGATGGTAGTAATTCTTCTACCGGTGCTAGAGCTGAGATTGTGTTGATATCTCCTCAAGGAGATATTTTTCCTTCTTCATATAAGTTGCAGTTCAGCAACACCAATGACACTGTTGAGTACAAATCTCTGTTACTCAAGTTGAAGGCTACTCAAGACAAAGGTGTCAAGCTTCTTCATGCCAAAGGAGATGTTGATTTGATGGTTTGTTAGGTGAGAAGCCTATGTCAAACCAAGAACAAAAGATTGCACCATTATCGCAATCTGGTATGGGACTATATTGAAAGTTTTGATTCTTTCAATATATCTACAGTACCCAAAGAGCTTCATAATCATGCAAATTCATTGGCTATCCCTGAAACCTTCATGGTTCCTCACCTTTATTTCAAAGATAATAGGTACACTATCAAACTGGTCTTTTGACCAAATGTGCCTGATAAAGCTAACCATTGGCAGGTGTTTGATGCTGACAATCAAATTATGTGTTGGACTGAACTAGAAGAATAGTGAATTATGGTAATGGACCATGCTGGTACACGTCAAAGTTAGGAAAATAAACTCTTCATCAAGAGAGCAAAGATTTATGGTTTTCAGATTAGAGACCACATCTTGTCATGGGGCAAGAAGAGAGAACCAAAATGAGTGCACATAAAATGTGATTCCTGGTGGAGAGTTCCATTCGCCCATCACTGATTCTAGAGAGAAAATGGTTTCTTGCTGGTTTATTAGGATGGAACGCCATTTTCATTATCTCACATTGGGCAACATCTGAAGCACTTCAATTCGTGAAGTATCAGATAAGTCTGGTTGTACATTTGTATATTTGTATAATCTTTAGTTCTATTTTGTGTTGTTCATTTTCATTTCTTTTTGGCACCTTTTTTTTGGGTAGCATGACTCTGTAGCCCAATGGCATACTTAAATGCATTGGATATTCTAGATTTTACTCCCTTCGATTATTTTTATAATCAATAGAAGTTTCCCAACTAGAGCGAGTTGTTCCCAAAATGTGTCACTCATTTTTGGGGACAACATATGAACTATTTTGGTCTTGTAGGCCAAAATTCTCTCTTCCCTTCTCAAAAAATGTTTTGAGTATTCAAATTCTTCATTTTTCAAGCTTTTATAGCTAAGGGACTCGTAGGTTTAATAGGTTCAATGACTTCAACAGGCGAGCTCTCACAAAGAAACAAGTTCCCAACACTTAGGCAATTTCAAGGTTGGTTCAACGCCGAGTTCAACCAAAAGGTCAATCAGCAAGTGATCTAAAACATAGAAGTTTTGGTTGATAAATACTTCAATAAAATAGAAATAACATAGTAACAATAAATTCTCTAAGAAGAGATGTAGTATTACTCAAGATCGCAATACAATTATATGCTTATCTCTGGGAAGAGATGTTTCTCTTCACATTTTGGGTTATCTCTTCATTTATACATATTTTGAAAGCATGGGGAGGATCTAGAAGGTCACCAATATTGAGGGAGATTAAGTTATTTGACTTCTAAAATTTAAAACAATACAAAATTTGAGGAATTACTATTTTTTGAAACTTACTATTTTTAGACTTCACTACTAAAATTAAAACTTAGAGAAATTCTATTGAGTTTTTAGGGGCCAAACTTCATTTATTAGAGCTCCATGCCATCTCAAGATATTATCCTCATTCTTATCTTTCCAATGGTTCAAACGGTGAGTCAATTGGAGCTATGGTGAAAAAGTTATGGCTCCGAGAAGTTCCATCATCAATTGGGGTGGAACTGTCACCCGAATTATCCCCGAAATTATTGCCTGGATCATTCCTCCCTCCTTGAAAAGCAATGGTACCCATTGCATCAATGTTCCCCATCAAGTGTGGTAGTTGTGTCTTGATTCGATTTGCTATGAACAACTCACCTTGGTGGCTAGGCTAGCCCCTTTTGACCACTCGATAAAGTGGAATAGAGCGTCCTCTTGTTGTCTTCATCCAGGTGTCCACAATCTGATCCTCTTCCACTGGAGAAAAACTCTGTGGATCAAGATTATCAATGTCTATTTGTTTTGCTACAATTGAAGTGTCCAATAGAGGTGGGTGATATGGTTTGAGGAGCTCCACATTGAATATTGGATGTAGTCCAAGGTAGGCTGGTAGATTCAACTCAAAAGCATTTTCTCCAACTTTTATGGTGATAGTGTAGGGACCATATCATAGTGGATGAATCTTTCTGTGTGGGCCTGTAATTCATTCCTTCTGAAGCTGAAACCAAACCTTATCACCCATATTAAAATGGTGTGTAATCTTATGTTTGTCATGGCGTTGCTTATACTTCTGATTCATCTTCTCCAAGATGTCATGAACATGGTGTGGATGTGTTGCATTTGTTCAATAATTTTTTTTGCTTTTGCTACCTCAGACCTTCCATGAGGTGTGTATTCCATGGTGGAAAATGGAATAGCTATATCAATTGGTGCCATGGGTTGGAACCCAAAACATACTTGGAATGGACTGTGCTTGGTTGAGCTGTGCAATGCCCAATTGTATCCATGTTGTATGAAGAGAAGTCCCTCATCCCATGTGCGTGGATGTTTGGAGTGATACATCTAAATCATGTGAACAATCAAGTGGTTTACCACCTTTATCTGACCATCAGTCTGTGGATGGAAGGCTGTGGACTTCATCAGCTTGGTATCCATCATCTTCCATAGAGTGGACCAGAAGATGCTTAGGAACCTGCTATCTTGATCTGAGATAATGGACTTGGGGAGACCAAAATGGAGCCATACATGACTAAAATATAGTTGAGAAGTTTCCTCAGTAGATATATTTTTATTACAAGCAATCATGATAGCCATTTTTGAAAAATGATCAACTACCACAAAAATACAATCCTTACCATGTTTTGAAGTGGGTAAACTTGAGAGAAAATCCATTGAGATGGATTCCCAAGGCCTGGTTGGTTCTGGAAATGGCATGTACAATCCTTGCTTCTTAGTTGTTGGCTTGGCTATTGCACATGGGGTGCAAGATTTGAGATATCTTTCCACATCCTTTCACATATGGGGCTATTAGAAGTGTTTTTGAAGAACTGCCAATGTCTTTTCAATACCAAACTGTCCAGCTATCCTACTGAAGTGTGCTTCCCATATCATCTTTTGTTGCTTTGCAACTGGAACATAGATGTGCCCCATATGATAGAGGACATTATCTTGAAAATAGAAATTAGAAACATGTTTACCTTTTTGAAGCACTTGATATGTATCAGTAAAGGTAGGATCTGCTTCATATAGAGCACCCCAAGTGGCAATCTCATGTCTGCATAGGTCAAAAACTGTTGTGAGTGTAGTAATTGGTGGGCAGCTCAGACAATCTACATCTATATTTGAGCTCCATTTTTTGTGTTTGATTATCAAGTGGAATTGCTTAAGATATGTGGCCCACTTTTGGTGCCTCTCATTTCATAGTTTGTTCTGTGTCTAGATGAATTCCAATCGTCTGTGGTCAGTGTAGATGACCATCTCTTTTCCCAAGATGTAGTGTTTCCACTGTCTATAGGCTTACACAATGGCATAGAGATCCTTATCATTGTTGGATATTTCTTGACTGTATCAGTGAAAGTTTCACTTTGATATGTAATAGGATGGCCATGTTGCATGATGATAGCTCCCATGGCATATTCAGATGCATCTGTCATCAACTCAAAAGGTTGATGCAAATCTGGCAAGGCAATAACAAGGGCTAAACAAAGTCTATTCTTCAAATTCTTAAATTCCCTTTGTTGTATTTCACCCTACTGAAATGTAGCTTTAGCTCCTCCTTTAGTCACTTGAGTTAGTGACCAAGCAACATGTGAAAATCCAAGAACAAACCTGCGGTAGAAATTTGCAAGACCCAAACAATTATGAAGCTTTGTGAGGGTCCTTGGTGTGGGCAATTCTTGAATAACTTGAATATTTGATGGATCAACATGGACCCCTTCCTCATTCACAACATACCTGAGGTACTGAATTGTTGTCATCCCGAATGTGCATTTGTCAAGATTTGCATATAACTTGTGCTCCCAAAGAGTTTGAAGCACCTTACGAAATGTTGCAAATGTTCTTCCCATGTTCTGCTATAGATGAGTATGTCATCTAAGTAGACAACCATGAATGAGTTGGTGAAGGGTTGTAGGATGTCATCCATCATCCTCATGAAGGTTGTAGGTGCGTTAGTTAAGCCAAAAGGCATAACCAACCATTCAAAGATCCCCTCCTTCGATTTGAATGCAGTCTTCCAGACATCAGTGGGATCGATGGGAATTTGGTGATAACCAAATTTGAGATCAATTTTGGTGAAGAACATTGCACCACGGAGCTGGTCAGTAGATCATCAATCTTGGGGAGAGGGTAGCGATTCTTCACATAAATTTTATTCAGGGCTCAGTAGTCAATGCAAAGCCTCCATGTTCCATCTTTCTTAGGTGCCAAGACAATTAAGCTACCACAAGGTGAAGAGCTTGGCCTGATGTGACCCTTTTTGATCATAAATCTATCTTTTTATCTCATCATTCTCCAAAATTGATTAGCGATACACAGGACTGTTAGGCAAAGGTGATCCTGGGATCAAATTGATAGAATGTTTTACCTAGAAATGTAGTGGAACTCCTATGGGTGACTTGAATAAGTCATCATATTCTCTTATGATTTGTCCTATCTGCCTTTGTTATTGTGTTGATTGTGTAGTCAGGACTTCAACATCAGCCTTCTTAGATTTCTGTGGTTTGACCACCATGAGAACAAATTGCCTTGTCTTCTCCACCAATCTTTTGCATTGCTTAGCACTGATCAGGGAGACAAATGTGGGAGGTGGTACCTCTAGTACCCTATAGTGATGTGTTCCAAGAGTGAGGGTGATCCTTTAGGTTCATGATTCATAGATGCCATGCCACTCATACATGAATGGCTGACCAAGGAGTACATCACAAACATCTAGATTGACCACATCACACAAGACTTCATCTTGGAATGGTTTTATTGCATATAAAAGATGGGTAACATGGAGGTCTCTCCTTGGGCTCAACCATCCAATACTGTAGGGCTTTGGATGAGGCTTCATGGATAGATTTAGACTTTTCACAACTTTAGCAAAGATTAAATTCTTTTGACTCCCACTATCAAGAATGAAATGTAGAGGCTTAACTTTTACCCATAATTTAGAGTGAAACAATCTTTCCTTGTCATTTGGTCTTTCCTCATAGGTCTGTGATGAAGTGACGATGGTTTTAGGCTCAACATCTATAATTTATTCTTCATTCTCTTTGGCTGTGGGTTGTGTATGAGGCAGAGTAGTAGATGTTGAGTATTGTGACTCAGAAAGTAGTGACTTGATGGCTCGACATTCTTCTTTGGAGTGAGTTCCAATTTTGTGGTAATCACACCATTTTCTAGCCTTCCCCTTCTAGGGTTTCTTATCTTGAAACTCTTTTTGCTTCCAATTTTGGCTTTGTGTTTGACCTTCTTTGTCACCTTTCCATTTTGAGGGTTGACTCTTCATATTATTTCTACCATGTTTCTGTTTAATCTTCACTACAAATTTGTATGCCTCACTAAGGGTTTCCAAATTGAAGAGTTCCATTTCCCCCTGTATGTACCATTGTAGTCCACCACAATATTTGAGAGTCTTATGTCTCTCACTTTCTTGAATGCCCAATCTTGCAGATAAAGAATGAAAAATGTCTATGTAATTTTGAACAAATTGGTCCTTACCTTGGCAAAGTTGTTGCCACTGTATGTACAAATCATTATATGCTCCGATGGGATAGTATTCTTCTTTCACCACTTCCAAAAAATCATCCTAAGTAGGTTCCACCTCAAGGCCAATGTCATCTATATTGAACCTCTTTTTGTACACTTCCCACCAGTTTTTCATAGGCAATGTGATTTCAAAAGAGCAAAAGTGATCTTTTCTCCATCGATGAACTTATTTACAGAGAAGTAGGAAGATAATTGATCCAACTAATTTTCTACTGCATCAACATTGATTTTGCCTTCAAATGTAGGAATATCAAAATTTACCTGAACCTTGAAGAGTGTTGGGGCACTGAAAGGACGTTCCCTGGATGAGGAGCTAGGAAGTGTGGCCATGGAGCCAGGATTTCCCAATCGGAGTGTTTGAAAAATTTGGACAAATTGTTGTAGCATCTGTGCTTGTTTCCATTGGAGGGATTCATTCACCATTTACTTGAAAGGATTAGATGTCTCGGTGTCATCCGCCATTTGAAGTCATTTGGAGTGAATAGGTGGAAAATTTAGAAGCTCTATCATTTCCCACCCAAGCTTCTTATAGCTTGACCTCCTCCTCGGGATCATACACTCTCAAGACAAACCACTCTGATACCACTGATCCAAAACATAGAAGTTCTAGTTGATAAATATTTCAATAACATAGAAATAACATAACAATAATGAATTCTCTGAGAAGAGATGTAGTATTACTCAAGATCGCAATACAATTATATGCATATCTCTAGGAAGAGATGTCTGTCTTCACATTTTGGGTTACCTCTTCATTTATACACATTTTGAAAGCATGGGGAGGATTTGGAAGGTCACCAATCTTGAGGGAGATTAAGTGATTTGACTTCTAAGATTTAAAACAATACAGAATTTGAGAAATTACTATTTTTAGACTGCACTACTAAAATTGAAATTGAGGGCACTTCCATTGGGTTTTTAGGGGTTAAAATTCATTAAGAAAATCTCCATGCCATCTCATGATGTTCTCCTCATTCTTATATTTCCAACAGTTCAAATGACGAGTCAATTGGAGATACGATGCAAAAGTTATGGCTCCTAAAAGTTTCATCATCAATTGGGGTGGAACTATCACCCAAATTGTCACCTAAATTATTGTCTGGATCATTCCACCCTCCTTTAAAAGCAATGGTCCCCATTGCATCAATGTTCCCCATCAGGTGTGGTAGTTGTGTCTTGATTTGATTCGCTGTGAGCCGCTCACCTTGGTGGCTAAGCTGGCCCCTTTTGACCACTCGATAAAGTGGAATAGAGTGTCCTCTTGTTGTCTTCATCTAGGTGTCCACAATCTAATCCTCTTCCACTGGAGAAAAACTATGTGGATCAAGATCATCAATGTCTATTTGTTCTACTATAATTGAAGTGTCCAATAGAGGTGAGTGATATGGTTTGAGGAGCTCCACATTGAATATTGGATGTAGACCAAGGCAGGCTGGTAGATTCAACTCAAAAGCATTTTCTCCAACTTTTCTGGTGATGGTGTAGGAACCATATCGTAGAGGCTAAATATTTTTGTGTGGGCCTACAAGTTGTTCCTTCTTAAGCCGAAACCAAACCTTGTCACCCATAGTAAAATGGTGTGCATTCCTATGTTTGTCATGGCGTTGCTTATAGTTCTGATTCATCTTCTCCAGGATGTCATGATCTTGGTGCTGGATGTGTTGCATTTGTTCAATAAACTTTGTTTCTTTTGCTGCCTTAGACCTTCCATGAGGTGTGTATTCCATGGTGGAAAATGGAATAGCTATATCAATTGGTGCCATGGGTTGGAACCCAAAACATACTTGGAATGGACTGTGCTTGGTTGAGCTGTGCAATGCCCAATTGTATCCATGTTGTATGAAGAGAAGTCCCTCATCCCATGTGCGTGGATGTTTGGAGTGATACATCTAAATCATGTGAACAATCAAGTGGTTTACCACCTTTATCTGACCATCAGTATGTGGATGGAAGGCTGTGGACTTCATCAGCTTGGTATCCATCATCTTCCATAGAGTGGACCAGAAGATGCTTAGGAACCTGCTATCTTGATCTGAGATAATGGACTTGGGGAGACCAAAATGGAGCCATACATGACTAAAATATAGTTGAGAAGTTTCCTCAGTAGATATATTTTTATTACAAGCAATCATGATAGCCATTTTTGAAAAATGATCAACTACCACAAAAATACAATCCTTACCATGTTTTGAAGTGGGTAAACTTGAGAGAAAATCCATTGAGATGGATTCCCAAGGCCTGGTTGGTTTTGGCAATGGCGTGTACAATCCTTGCTTCTTATTTGTTGGCTTGGCTATTGAACATGGAGTGCAATATTTGAGATATATTTCCACATCCTTTCGCATATGGGGTTAGTAGAAGTGTTTTTGAAGAACTGCCAATGTCTTTTCAATACCAAAGTGTCCAGCTGTCCTACTGAAGTGTGCTTCCCATATCATCTTTTGTTTCTCTACAATTGGAACATAGTGTGCCCCATATCATAGAGGACATTATCTTGAAAATAAAAATCAAAAACATGTTTACCTTTTTGAAGCACTTGATATGTATCAGCAAAGGTAGGATCTGCTTCATATAGAGCACCCCAAGTGGCAGTCTCATGCCCGCTCAGGTCAAGAATTGTTGTGAGTACAGTAGTTGGTGGGTGGCTCAGACAATTTACATCTATATTTGAGCTCCCCTTTTTGTGTTTTATTATCAAGTGGAATTGCTGAAGATATGTGGCCCACTTTTGGTGCCTCTCATTTCATAGTTTGCTCTGTGTCTAGATGAATTCCAATGGTCTATGGTCAGTGTGGATGACCGTCTCTTTTCCCAAGATGTAGTGTTTCCATTGTCTATAGGCTTGCACAATGGCATAGAGCTCCTTATCATATGTTGGATATTTCCTGACTGTATTAGTTAAAGTTTCACTATGATATGCAATAGGATGGCCATGTTGCATGATGACAACTCCCATGGCATATTCAGATGTATATGTCATCAACTCAAAAGTTTGATGCAAATCTGGGAAGGCAAGAATAGTGGCTGAACAAAGTTTGTTCTTCAAATTCTCAAATGCCCTTTGTTGTATTTCACCCAACTAAAATTTAGCTTTAGCTCCTCCTTTAGTCACTTGAGTTAGTGACCAAGCAACATGTGAAAATCCAAGAACAAACATGCGGTAGAAATTTACAAGACCCAAAAAACTGTGAAGCTCTGTGAGGGTCCTTGTTGTGGGCCATTCTCAAATAACCTGAATCTTTTTTGGATCAACATGGACCCCTTCCTCATTCACAACATACCCGAGGTACTGAATTGTTGTCATCTTGAATGTGCATTTGTCAAGATTTGCATATAACTTGTGCTCCCGAAGAGTTTGAAGCACCTTACGAAATGCTGCAAATGTTCTTCTCATGTTCTACTATAGATGAGTATGTCATCTAAGTAGACAACCATGAATAAGTTGGTGAAGGGTCATAGGATGTGATCCATCATCCTCATAAAGGTTGAAGGTGCATTAGTTAAGCCAAAAGGCATAACCAACCATTCAAAGAGACCCTCCTTAGATTTGAATGTAGTCTTTTAGAAATCAGTGAGATCGATGGGAATTTGGTGATAACCAAATTTGAGATCAATTTTGGTGAAGAACTTCGCACCACATAGCTGGTCCAGCAGATCATCAATCTTAGGGAGAGGGTAGCGATTCTTCACAGATATTTTAATTAGGGCTCAATAGTCAATGCAAAGCCTCCATGTTCCATCTTTCTTCAGTGCCAAGACAATTGGGCTATCACAAGGTGAATAGCTTGGCCTAATGTGACCCGTTTTGATCAATTGTTGAATCTATCTTTTTATCTCATCATTCTCCAAAATTGATCTGTGATACATAGGACTGTTAGACAAAGGTGATCCTAGGATCAAATCGATAGAATGTTTTACCTAGAAATGCAGTGGAACTCCTGTGGGTGACTTGAATAAGTCATCATATTCTCCTGTGATTTGTCCTATCTACTTTTATTGTTGTGTTGATTGTGTAGTTAGGACTGCAACATCGGCCTTCTTAGATTTCTATGGTTTGACCACCATGAGAACAAATTTCCTTGTCTTCTCCACCAATCTCTTACATTGCTTAGCACTGATTAGGGAGATAGATGTGGGAGGTGGTACCTTTGGTACCCTATAGTGTTGTGTTCCAAGAGTGAGAGTGATCCTTCAGGTTCATGATTCATAGATGCCATGTCACTCATACATGAATGGCTGACCAAGGAGTACATCACAAACATCTGGATTGGCCACATCACATAAGACTTCATCTTGGAATGGTTTTACTGTATATGAAAGAAGACACTAATGGGTGACACGGAGGTCTCTCCCTGGGCTCAACCATCTAATATTTTAGGGCTTTGGATGAGGCTTCATGGATAGATTTAGACTTTTCATAACTTTAGTAGAGATTAAATTCTTTTGACTCCCACTATCAAGAGTGAAATGTAGAGGCTTACCTTTTAACCATAATTTGGAGTGAAACAATCTTTCCTTGTCATTTGGTCTTTCCTCACAAGTCTATGATGAAGCGATGATGGTGTCAGGCTCAACATCTATAATTTCTTCTTCATCCTCTTCTGTTGTGGGTTGTGTATGAGGCAGAGTAGTAGATGTCGAGTATTGTGACTCAAAAAGCAATGACTTGATGGCTCAACATTCTTCTTTGGAGTGAGTTCTAGTTTTGTGGTAATCACACCATTTTCTAGCCTTCCCCTTCTAGGGTTTCTTATCCTGAAACTCCTTCTGCTTCCAATTTTGGCCTCATGTTTGACCTTCTTTGTCACTTTTCCATTTTGAGGGTTGACTCTTCGTATTCTTTCTGCCATGTTTCTGTTCAATCTTTATTACAAATTTGTATACCTCATCAAGGATTTCCAAATTAAAGAGTTCCATTTCCCCCCGTATGTACCATTGTAGTCCACCATGATATTTGAGAGTCTTATGTCTCTCACTTTCTTGAATACCCAATCTTGCTGACAAAGAATGAAAAATGTCTATGTAATCTTGAACATATTGGTCCTTACCTTGGTGAAGTTATTTCCACTGTATGTACAGATCATCATATGCTCCGATGGGATAGTATTCTCCTTTCACCACTTCCACAAAATCATCCCAGATAGGTTCTACCTCAAGGCTAATGTCATCTGTATTGAACCTCTTTTTGTACACTTCCCACCAGTTTTTCATGGGTAATGATGCTTTCAAAAGAGCAAAAGTAATCTTTTCTCCATCAGCAAACTTATTTATAGAGAAATAGGAAGACAGTTGATCCAACCAATTTTCTACTACATCAGCATTGATTTTTCCTTCAAATTTAGGAATATCAAAATTTACCTGAACCTTGAAGGGTGTTGGGGCACTGAAAGGATGTTCCCTAGATGAGGAGCCAGGAAGTGTGGCCGTGGAGCCAGTATTTTCCAATGGGAGTGTTTGAAGAATTTGGGAAAATTGTTGTAGCATATGTGCTTGTTGATGTTAGAGGGCTTCATTCAACATTTCCTTGAAAGGATTAGGTGTCTTGGTGTCATCTGCCATTTGAATTTGTTTGGAGTGAACAGGCAAAAAATTTGGAAGTTCTGTCGTTTTCCACCCAAGCTTCTTGTAGCCTGACCTCATCCTCAAGATCATACACTCTCAAGACAAACCACTCTGATACCACTGATCCAAAACTTAGAAGTTCTGATTGATAAATATTTCAATAACATAGCAATAATGAATTCTCTGAGAAGAGATGTAGTATTACTCAAGATTGCAATACAATTATATGCTTATCTCTGGGAAGAGATGTTTGTCTTCACATTTTGGGTTACCTCTTTATTTATACACATTTTGAAAGCATGGGGAGGATCTGGAAGGTCACCAATATTGAGGGAGATTAAGTGATTTGACTTCCAAGATTTAAAATAATACAGAATTTGAGGAATTATTATTTTTAGAAACTTACTATTTTTAGACTACACTACTAAAATTAAAATTTAGGGCACTTCCATTGTGTTTTCTAGGATCAAACTTCATTGAGAAAATCTCCATGCCATCTCATGATTTTATCCTCATTCTTAGCTTTTTAACGGTTTAAACGGTGAGTCAATTGGAGCTACGGTGCAAAAGTTATGGCTCCCAAAAGTTCCATCATCAATTGGGGTGGAACTATCACCCGAATTGTTGCCTAAATTGTTGCCTGGATTATCAAGCTTCAAAAAAAGGATTGAACCATTGAACCCCACTTACAAAGGTTCAAAGGTTCAATGGGCTCAAATGTTCAATGATGTCGGCAGACTTAATGAGTTAAGCACTTCAGGAAGTTCAAAGTTTAATCGCTTCAGCAAGTTCAATGGCGTTGAGAGACTTAGAAGAAAAGAAGGCTTGGAAGAGTAAAGAATGAACCATTGAACCTTGAACCAAAATGGTTCAATAGGTTCAAAGGTTTAATGAGTTCAATAAGATCAAAAGACTTAAACAAATGAAGGCTTCAAATAAAAGAATGAGCCATTGAACTGTTGAACCTTGAACCCAAATTGTTCAATGGGTTCAATCGGTCGGTTCAAAAGAAAGTTTCGAAGGAATGTTCAAAGGCCCGACAAAAAGTGAAAAAAGCAAAAGAAATATTTCCTTTAGACAAAATGTCTGAAGGAATTCCTTCAGACATTTTGTCCAAAGGCTTTAAAGAAGAAGGCTGCCCGAAGGACCCCGAAGGGCAGGTACCCTTGCAGGGGACTCTCGGCAACCATGAAATGGACATTTCTCAAGGCTCAAAGGGACACCTTCCCTTCGGGGGGGTTTCAAAGACATAAAGCTGAAGGAATTTCAAAGCTTTGAGAGACTTAGAAAAATAAAAGATTCTAAGAAAGAGAATGAACCGTTGAACCTTAAACCAAAATGGTTCAAAGGTTCAAAGGTTCAATGAAGCTTCAATTGAAGAGCCAGGAAGGTGAATAAACCAGAAGGTGAGTGAACCAAGAAGGTGAATGAACTAGGAAAGCAATGGAACCAAGGAGCTGATAAGACCACCTGAATTGTTAAACCATTGAACCAATGAACTCTCATGGTTCAAAGGTTCCTGGTTCAAAGTGGTTCAAGCGACCAATGACCAATGACGTCCCCGCAGACATCAAATTTAGGGTAATGAAATATCTGTTAATTTTTAAATGTGGCATTGAACTTGAAGAACAAACTAATGACCAGTTGAAGAGGAAGCCAAAAGAACTTGTAAAATGGAAAAAAGATAGCCTGAGGGCTCAAATCATGAGGAAGAGACAAAATACGTGAAGGAAAGAGAGAACAATACACGAGATACTGAAATATCTGTGTAGGAGTTATTTCTAGTAGGTGGAAAGTCCACCAAATAGACATTTGAGCTTGCCAATATTAAAAGGTGTGGCCTATTTTTCTCCCTTTGAATAAAAGTGAGGGGACAATCGTGTACATATTTGGAGAAAGACCAGACAACCCATGCTGAGGAGAAGACATTTGAGATGAATTGACACACCAAAGTCAAGGCTGATGCCCTATTTCAACATGGCCCCTTGACAAAACTAGAAATGCATTCAAGGCATTTAATGCAGCATGGGCCATTCTATGATACAAAGCACCAAGTCTTTCTTGGCTACTATATATTGTAATCTCTCTATTTGTTTCAAGAGATATTTTTGTTATCAGAAGCAAAACTCTATCCAAATTGAAAGGCATTACTGAGACTTTGAGCTCAGATTGTTAATCATATTTCCTTATTTGAATGAGAAAGTAAGTGACCTTTCAGACTTTGCACTGAGATTTCTTGTGTTATTTAGGGAATTGTTCTTATGTTCTGTTTCCTAAATACCGTTTTATCTATTTAATTAAATAAGCAGAACTAGTGGAAGTAATCTGAAAGGTGTCCTGAAGCCAACTGTGGGAGACTTTGTGCTACTGCAATTGTCTTTAACATGTTTATTTTTCTATTTTTGTGTAAAGGATCTTAGGATGACTTTGTGCCCCCATTGTCCTTCGTATATTTCACTCTTTGGCAGTTGAGGTGGAGACTTTGTGCTACACCTCATTCTACTAGTTATAGCACCCTGTTCCAATTACTTTTACTACTAGAAAGGAATCTGGTTGTTGACTGAACATTACTTCTGAAAGAAGAGAAGTACCTTCAGTAATCACCCAGTATTTCTCCTTTGATTTGTGAACATCATCTCTGAAAAAAGAGAGATGGATGGTGTTGTCCTACCCCTAAGTGTTATTTTCTACTTATATTTATAGTCTATATATATATCCCCTCATATTTATAGGGAACCTCTCCTTGATAAGAGGAGATATTTGTCCCCTTTTGATGTGGTAAACCTACACATTTGGCCAACCAATGTCCTTATGTTGTGGTTGAAACAACCTATTTTGCCCATCAATTAGCTGGTGACAAAATATTCACCCAATAGTAAGAATTCCTAACTTTATTTCTCCTTTGTAAGAGTAGATAGATAATACAGTTGTGCTTTTCTCCCATGCATTAAGATTTTGTATACATTGACATGAATATATATCTTTCATGCATGTTTAGTTTCATTTGTTTTGTTTCTAACCTCAACTTTGTGTAATAGGATTTGGTGTCCATTAGATTATATTTACTTTCTTTTTTATTAGAATAGAGTGAACATTAAACCTAGGACTCTTTTAGGGTTGTTGTGTGATTGTGTTCAATTATAGTCTTTAGAACCATTTCTATCTTGGTGTATTATGACAAATGATCCCTTAATAAGGTCTAATGGATCCCCATATTGGTCATGATCTTGTTTAACAAATGTATTTCCAATCAGAAGTGTAGGTATGCTCTATCTTCTCTAAGCTAGGATTGATTTATAGACATGATGTATTTCTGATTACATACATTGTGTATGTACGGTTATCCTATGACATGTGATAGTCCCATTCAGATGATTAGTAGGGTAAATTCTCATGTTTTTTCTATATTTTATATGTGTATTCAAATAATTTAGCTTACCACTAATTTATTTGAGTGTCAAAAATAGATTAAGCAGGACCATGAGCTTGAAGTAGGTGCAATTATAAATGGTTTTTTATTGTAGTTTAAAATTAATTTCTTAATAATTGGTTGAATGTATTTTATGTTAATTTTGTAATAATAATTGTATTTGAACAGGTTTAGCTATAAAAAAGCTATGAGCATAGGACCCATAGTTGGATCATGGAGAAATCCAAGGCATTAGAGGGGTCTCCATCTACTAGCAGGGCATCATAGGGAGAGTCTTCTTAGAGTTAGGCAAAGAGAGGGAGGTTATTTGATGAATAGGATGTCTTACATGAGATTTGATTTTTTGTATACCTATATATAAATTTATATATTTTTGGTATTGTATATGTGTATATGACATTTACCCAACATTAGATACTATGTTGGTAGATGTATTTTTTTGTATGCCTATTATGGCAATCTATGTATTATTGACATTGTACACATGTGCCTATATTGTATGCCTATCATGGAAATCTATCTAATTTATATTCAATTTTAATTTAAAATGTTATTGTATAGTGTTATTTTGATCTTCCAAACTATTATCTATTAGATCTCATATTTAATGTTGTACAAAAATGAGGATTAAAAAATTGTTCTTTTCAATGCTATAAATCTTGGATCTTCCATAGTTTTTTAAATTAAAGTTTTTATTTGATTATGTGTATTAGAAATGAATATTGACACTCTTATATATTTTACATTTGTCAATCACCCATTTAAAACTTTTCAAATGATCATTAACACAATTTGATTTCACTTAAAACCCATACCTAGTCATGTTCAAACTTGTATAATGCAAAGACATAAAATCATTCATAAATCCCTACAAAATTTTCACTGACATTACTATCCCTGTAAGTTACCTGATATTTCACCTTCACTTGGCTCTAATACCTTTTTGGCTAGCTTTTCTTGAAACTAGGCCTACTATTATTCCTTCCATGATTCTTGTTCCTTTATATTTTCCCTTACCTCTTGAGTAATCTCTATCAATACCTCTTCTGCACTCAACTCCTTTTAGTGACCATGTGCATGGTCTACTTTTTTATCTTTGTAGATTTGTCTTTGATAAAATTACAAGATGAAATTCTTACTAACCTTGAATATAATATTTTTATCTAATAAAATCCAACCTTACTGACTTGAGATAATAATCCATCTTTGGCCAAAACCCTTCATCATCCCCTAATACCACCTAATGCATAGTTTGATTTTCTATGTATAATAAGGATATGAAAGTAATATTCATATTATATAAGATCATGAAGAATTACACCCTCACTCATCCACTCTTGTTCTCAACTTGATTCAAAATCCACTCTCAAACAATCTTCTTTTAAACTAGTCAATTACTCATTAGGTTTACTCTTAACTAGTCACCAATCTCTCAAATCTACTCTCCTTATTTTGAAAAAATCTTATTTAAGACACTTTGGATAGATCTTATAAAAATCCAAGTATTTATGTAGGAATTAAAAATTACAATAAATCAACCAACTATAGGTCTATAAGAGATTGAGCTCTCATTCTTAGATTCTATCTTTTTGTGTTTCTAGGTCTCTAAACCTAGTGGTTGCTCCAATAGGTCAATTTATTAAAATAGAGTTTTTATCTCTTAAAAATTATATTTATAGTAGTATTTTATAAATTTTAACACTTTTTAACCCTTACCCAAGTTTATATAACTCAAATCAACCAAAAACTCATCTTACCTTATGCATAACTTTCTAAAAAATGGTCTTCTACAGGTGTACATAAAAACATTCCTTTGTACCTAAAATTTTGAATCTATTTTCAACCCAATGATACTTGTACTAATTTATAATATACATTCCACATCTGATTCCAAAGTTTTAGACCTTATTGTTCAATTGTTTGAGTTTTAGAGGTGTTTTACTCATGAAACCCTTACTTTGGATTTACTCACAATTTCTATAGGTTGAGAGTTTAACATAAATATTGTTTTGATACTTCTTGATAAAAAATAAAAATACCATGTACAAGGGGGTAGATAACATATATTATTGGGTTCTTTGTTTCTCATCAGGCATGATTGATAAACCCACCACTCATTCCAGCTTCAAGAATGCCCTTCCCAATACAAAAAAAATGTAAATTTTTAGCCTAAGTTTAAACATGCATAAAACTAAACTTATAATTAATTTAGGTGAACCACAAAATCCATACACTACCTATTTAATCCCTCTATTTACACCCTAGAACACTTAGATGGAACCTTTGAGAGCAATCCATTAGAGAAGTTGCAATGATGGGTCCAAAAATGTAACTTTTTGGCAATGAACAAGTAACATATTGAGCTCCAACTACTATTTATACCTCTGAGACATCCACCTAAGAATGTATCACTTTGAAGATGTCTAGATAGGTCAATTAAATGTTATCACACTACCAAAACATTCAAATCCACCCATAAATGCATTTTCATTACCGTTTCAGAGCACATAAATACTAACAACAAATGTTGTCAAAGTTTAAGTTATGGTTATAAAATTGTGGTTTTGATACTTTATGACTAAAAAATAACACTGAAAACAAATTTTAGGGGGTGGATAATTTCTAGGACTAGGTTCTTGGCCTCTCATCAGGCCAAGTCAATAAACCCACCATCTATTTCGGCCTTAAGAATGACCTTTCCAATACAAAAATAAAATAAAATTTTAGCCTAAGTTCAAACATGCATAAAACAAAACTTGTAAGTCATTTTTGTGAACCATCAGATCCCTCTCTTACCTCTTTAAGCCCTATAATTTCACCCCATATCATTTAGGTGGAACATTCAAGATCAATCCATTGGACAAGTTACAATTACAGGTATAAAAATGCAACTTTTTGGCATTGAACAAGCAACTTCTTGACCTCCAACTGCCATTTCTACCTCCAAGACCTCAAACAAATAATTTATCACTTTGATCATGTATAGATAGGAAAATTACATCACATTTAAATCCACTTAAAAGTGCATTTTCACTATTGTTTTGGAGTGCAGAAACACTCAAAAAATATTGTCAAAGTTTAGTTGTGGTTATAAAACTATTGTTCTGATGCTTATTGACCAAAAACTGATACTGCCAACATATCCTAGGGTGGATAACATCTAGTACTTGGTTATTGGCCTCCCATCAGGCCTAATCGACAAACCCACCACCCATTTTGGCCTTAAGAATGCCCTCCCAATACAAGAAAAATGTATTTTTTTAGCCTAAGTTCAAACACACGTAAAATGAAACTTGTAAGTCATTTCCATGAACCATAAAATACTTCCCCTACCTATTTAAGCCCTATAATTTCACTCTATAATAGTCAGGTGGAACCTTCAAGAGCAATCCATTGGACAAATTGTAATGAGGGGTCCAAAAATGCAACTTTTTATCATTAAACAAGCAACTTCTTGAGTTCTAACTACCGTTTTTGCCTCTGAGACCAGCACCTGAGAATATATCACTTAAATAATGTCCATATATGAAAAATAAATTTTATAACACTACCATGATTTTCAAATCTATCTAAAAGTGCATTTTCATTACCATTCTGGAGTGCAGAAACATTGAAAACAAATGTTATCAAAGTTTAAGTTGTGGTTATAGAACAATTGTTCTAATGCTTTATGAACAAAAAATGACACTACCAACACATTTGAAGTGGAATATAATGTATAATAATAGTTTTTTGGCCTCCCATTAGGCCTGATTGATAAACCTATCACCCATTCGGGCCTCAAGAATGCCCTTCCCAATACAAGAAAAATGCAAATTTTTAGCCTAAGTTTAAACACACATAAAAAAAACTTGCAAGTCATTTATATGAACATTTAGATCCATCCCTTGAATATATAATCCCTATAATTACACCCCATATTACTCAGGTGGAACATTTTATATCAATCAATTGGAAAAGTTGTAGTGAGGGGTCCAAAAATGCAACTTTTTGGCATTGAACAAGCAACTTCTTGAGCTCCAACTACCATTTTTGCCTCTAAGATCTATACCTGACAATATATAACTTTGATTATGTATATATAAGAAAATTACATGTTATCACATTTCCATGATGTACAAATCCACCTAAAAGTGCATTTTCACTACCGTTCTAGAGTGCATAAATATTGACAACAAATATTGTCAAAGTTCAAGTTATGGTTGTATAAATGTTGTTCCAATGCTTCTTGAAAAAGACTTGACACTTATAACACATCCATGGGGGTATATAACATATAATACCAGGTTATTTTCCTCCCATCAATCCATATTGACAAACCCACCACCCATTCCATCCTCAAGAATGCTCTTCTCAATATAAGAAAAATGCAAATTTTTAGCCTAAGTTCAAACACATGTAAAATGAAACCTGTAAGTCATTTTTATAAACTATAATATCTATCCATTTCCTCCTTAATCCTTATAATCATACCCTATATTAATTAGGTGTAATATTTAAGAGCAATCCATTGGAAAAGTTGCAGTGAGGGATAAAAAAATACAACTTTTTGGCATTAAACAAGTAACTTCTTGGGCTCTAACTACCATTTTTTTATTCGATACCTCCACATGAGAATATATAACTTTAATCACATAAAAATATACAAATTACATGTTATCACACTGCCACAATGTTTAAATCCACTTAAAAATGCTTTCTCACTATTATTCTGGAGCATGAAAACATTGACAATAAATGTTGTCAAAGTTTAAGTTATGGTTAAAAAACTATTGTTCTGATGCTTCCTAACCAAAAATTGACACTACCAACACATATTTGAGGTGGATAATGTTTAATAATAATTTTTTGGTCTCCTATCAGGCTTGATCGACAAACCCACCACCCATTCTGACCTCAAGAACACCCTTCCCAATACAAAAAAATGCATTTTTTAGCCTAAGTTCAAACATTCATAAAATGAAACATGTAAGTCACTTATGTGAACCTTTAGATCCCTATTTTTTTATCTTTAATCCCTCTAATCACACCTTGGAGCACTCAAGTGGAACTTTCGAGAGCAATTTCTTAGACAAGTTGTAGTGAGGGGTCCAAAAATGCAACTTTTTGGCATTAAACAAGCAACTTCTTTAGCTCTAACTACCATTTCTAGCTTCGAGACCTCCAATTGAGAATATACTTATTTGATCACATCCAACCTAAAATTCTCATAGCTTCAAGAGTATAGAATTCTCTACTGACAGTGCCAAATATGTGAAGGTGGAAGCTTATTTGGTACAACTAACCTACAAAAAAATATTATTAAGTAATTAAAAAAGAAATTAATATGTACTACATAGAAAATAAAAAAACATTTGGTAAAATTGATTACATCTATATTTGAAAAGTCAACATACCTACACATTTCAATCTAATGAACCACTAGGATCTACTCTAACCTTGGTAGTATCAATAATAACTTCATGGTCTGATTCCTGAACTTCCCATAGTTTCTTATTTAATGGACTCTCATGATATTTTTGTAATTGAATATTCATTATAAGAATCAATTTGAATAGTTTAGTATCTTCATGTGCATTTCAAATTCTTCAAATAACCATTGATATGAATATTTTATAGGATATCATCGAAACCAAGTTCCAGTGACTACCACTGATCTAGTGGGATAGTCAATGTTTTCTCCATGTATAATTAGGGAAGTCAAATTTTTCTCTTTATACACATTGACACAAGTAGTAATAAGTGCCCTCTTCATTTTATTCATCTACAATAACTACAAAAACATTCCTTGTATCACAAAAAATCATTTTTATCAATAATATGAAGATATATGATGAGAATAAATTATACATAAAGAAAAATATTCTACTTGGTTAAACTAGATTAGATACATGGTCAAAGTCATATGTTTATGTCATATTTTTAAGTTACAATGTTTTTGAAATTTGATATGTGTTGATTAGAATTAGAGGTTTGGAACTACAATCATATACCCACTCTTTTGACTCACACTCATTCTAAATAGGGTCCACATATGCAGAACAAAAACATGCCAAGTGTCTCATATGAATAGTCTAAGAACTTGCATTTGAGCTAAAAAATGAGTGAAAGTCACTTGAACACATTAGAGCCATACAATCCTCATATTTTACTATGTGTTATTCCTCCATTAACTAGAAATGTCTACAAACAGTGGAATTTGGTTGAGCACCATGACACATGTTCTCATTACACCATTCAACCATGGCTTTTGCATTTGTCAAATGAACACCCTCTTAAAATTTCAAATCCTCCCTTGTAATATCTCTTTTTATACATGATCCAACATTGTCATGCTCCCTTTTTTCATGAAACTCCAAATGTGTTCTACACTAGTGGTAATGTGCATTCTACTCAACCAATAAAACATTCATGCATTTTTTAATTACGATGTGCAATTATCTAATCAAATGTAATGTTGATTGAAATTAATATTCTTTTGACTCAATTGTTCATAGAACTTCTAAAAATAACCTTGCACATACTCTAAATAATGTGATCGATCATTGCTGATATAGAAATGGTACTTCCTTAATATTTTCCATTATTACTCTATACTATCAAGTGCATGCATGAATGTTATATGCACGAATATGATAACTTGTGATGAGTTGTAATACTATGATTAAGCTTCCATTTGGGGTTTGAATGTGTAATTTTTAGCAAATTCAACTACTGAAATAATTAAACTAAGTGGAAATGTATCATTGATTATCTTGAAATGTTCATCCAATCATCTATCCCTGTGTGTGTACATGCCTTGCATACTTATAAATAATTTTATCTCTAAATTTGACCAAAAATTTAGAAACATGTATCTTTTTTGTAACAAGATCTCATATTTTAGATTTTATGTCATCTTTTACTTGATAAGTCACTGATTTATATTTACTTAAACCAACTAAATCATGTTGAATTGCACTTGAAATCTCCTCATGGATACATTTTTTTAATTGTGAAAATCCACTACAAATGCTATAATTTTATTTTAAAAATGATTTGTTATAAAATAATTATCCATTTGATCTTTTATAAAGGATAGAATAAATTTCTTGGCTGATTTTGGTGGCAATTCAATGCCACACTCCTGTAAAATGTTGTTAGTATGTAAAGTACATTGAATATGGAAAAAAATATCATAGTGCATTGAAAATTCAACATATTACCTACAACAACAAGTGATGTGTATGTGATTTATTTTTACATAAAAAGGTTTGGCCATTTCATAATATCTTTGACAAATATAAATTTATGGATATTTTTCCAAAAATTTAGAGTACAATTATGTTTGATTCATATCCAATAAATGTTTTGAATGTAGTTCATGGTTATGGTAACCAACTCTTCTTTTCACTACATCTCTTGCATTGGGTGAAACTCTTGTATTGTGTTTCCAAAATTGAGCAATAACTCTTTGAGAGTATCAGTTATAACCTTGTCCTTTCATTGAAGTCTACCAGAGAATGCCCAGAGATAATTGGTATTAGGTTATTAAGTCTTTCAGTATTTCAATTGCTTTCATTAATATTTTTCTATTTATATTAAGTGTTTGTCTTCTTTTTGAAACCATTCATTTTTCCCCCTATTTGGTCACTTATTGCACAAGTTGTAAGTATATGTTGGGCAGCATTACAATCTTGGGTGTGTGATTTAGGGCCTAAAATGTGATATGCATCATGTATATTTTCAACAAATTCATTGTTTTCATCATCCATGTTAGATGTTCTTAGTCTTAATGTGTACATTATAGGTCTCATCTTAATCAATTTTATCAATGAAATAAATAATTGACATTTTTGACTATCATAATCCAAATTATGAAGGAAAGTATCCCAAATTTGTTGAGCTAGTCTTATTGAATGATGATAAGATATTTTATTATTCATTATTTCTAAAATATTTTCATCAACTTCAATTAAGAACTTATCTTTCTACGCACAATTCTTGGAGGTGTTGTTAATAGTAGAATTTATTAAAAGAGTGTTTCAAAATCGTTATTACTTTCATTGTTTAGAGGTGGGATGACATTTTTTTCATTATTTATTTCTTTATTATATGTTTCCATGAAATTTTATTAATGGTTAATTTCATCATTATTTGTTTCCATCAAATTTTCTTCATTCATAGGGGACAAAGCATCATACATAGACTCATCATCAACAAATTCAAAAATTCAGAACTTTGAATGTAAACTTCCAACATTATATAATTCATTTTTATAAATTTAATTATTATTCAATTCATTACGGTCAATTTCATGATTGTTTAATTCATTATTGTCACTTGGCTCATTATCTATGGCATTTGGTTTATTAGGATTAGGGTTTGTACCTTGTCTACCACAAAGTTTTTGCATTTGTATCTTGTTTTTCTCTCTCAAATCTTATAATTCCTATGGTGTTTTATTCTTCAACATCTTCCTCTTCTTCAAATGTGATCCATTACCCATCAAGGATAATTGACAACTTTTCAAAGGTGGGGTCAAAATTACACAGGTACCTTAGGTCCCACAAAAATACGTAGAGAATGTTTGTGGGGACAAAATTCTTAATTTGGGTTAAAAATAGATTTTAAAAAGTGAGCTTAGTCTATAATAATAATAATAATAATAACAATAATAATAATAATAATAATAATAATAATAATAATAATAATAATAATAATGTGATCATGTTATATAATGCAATCGTGTTATATAATGAAATTTCATTAATCAATAATGTGATCACGTTATTCTTGATACTAGGTTCTACTTCAACATACATATCGAGAAGTGAGTTTTATGTATATTAAGAATAACATGATCACGTTATGTAATAATGTGATCACATTATTATTAATACTTGGTTGGGGTTAAACATAGACATTGAGAAGCAAGTTTTGGCTATATTAAGAATAATGTGATCTTTTTATACTTAATATAGATTAGGGATTATGGATTATGGATTAAGGCATTAGTGAATAGGGTTTTGGATTAGGGATCAGGGATTAAAATTTATATTTTAGGGTTTAGGTATTAGGGATTAGGGCACGTAGGGTTTAGGTTTAAGGGTTTATATAAGGTATAATCGATCTATGCCGTGTGAACCTAATTTTTACTACAAAGGATGTTAACTAGGACTAAATTGATTAGTACATAGGGAAAGTTTACGGTTTACAATTTAAGGTATAGTGTTTAGGGTTTATGGTTTAGGGCTTAGGGTTAGGGTACATAGAGTCAATCACAAATATAATTATTAATCTAAATGATGTTAATTTGGACTAAATTGATTGGTTCAGGGTTTCAAGATTTTATATTTATGTTTTAGAGTTTAGGGATTATGAATTGTAAGGATTAGAGTTTAGGTTATAGGTTTTAGGGTGTATAAGGTAAAATTATGAAGGAGATTGGGTAAAATTAGCGCTGATAAACACCAAAATCATATTTTATAATCATAAAATTAGATTGAAAGTGCTTGAAATAGCCCAATTTACTTCAAATGCATAGCCAGATTGGTACTCCAAAGGCTAAGTTTTGATTATAGGTTTAAAAATGCATTTTATGACATCTCTTGATAAAATCAGCTATATCACAAGGCATGTATGTTTACGACATATAGCAGGCATTAGGGCATAGGGTTTAGGTTTAAGGACCTGTATATAATGTCTAATCGCTCTATACCATGTATACCTAATTCTTATTACAAAGGATGTTAATTGGGACTAAATCGATTGGTAAATAGGGAAAGTTTATGGTTTATAATTTAGGGTATAGTTTTTAGGTTTTATGGTTTAGGGCTTAAGTTTTAATGTATATATGCTTTAGGGTACATAGGGTCAATCACAAAGATAATTGAGGACAATTTAAATCACTCATACCCATTTGTGATTATAGAATGTGTTTTTAGGTTGTCATTATACCCCATGTCATTATACAGATTGAGTGAATTAGTCAAATGGGCAATTGGTCATGTGATTTAGGCCAAAATGAGCCCTATGAACTTAATTCTTAGTCTAAATGAAATTAATTTGGGCTAAAATGATTGGTTCAAGGTTTAAAGAGTTTATATTTATGGTTTAGAGTTTAAGGATTATAAAATTTAAGGACTAGGGCTTAGAGTATAAGTTTTCGGGTATATAAGGTATAATTATGAAGGAAATTGGGGCAAATTTGAGCTCTTTAAACCTATATCTATGAGTAAAGAATGTGATTTCGAGCTCAATTAGCCCCCACATCATCACAGATTGAGCCAATTAAGTCAATTATGGTTTAATGAGTGATGTAATTTTGACCAAGTTCTTCCCTGTGAACCTAATTCTTACTATATATAAAGGATGTTAATTGGGGTTAAATTTATTGGTGTAGGGTTTAGGGCCTAAAATTATAAGGGTTTGGAGTTTAGGGCTTATATATTAGGGTTTAAAGTCAATGGTATAGGGTTTAGGGTCAATGTTAAATGGTACAAGGTTTAGGTTTTAAAATATCGGATATAAGGTCCAATCACTAAGGTAATTGCAGAACATTTGATCTGTTTGTTCACCTATTTATGATAACTACCTTCATGTTAGCATTTCTGATAAAATTAGGGTGAGTTAATCCATGTACATGCTGCATACATGTTATACAATTGATTGATCCATAAATTTGGTATAGGGGCTCAATTTTACCCAAATCATGCCCCTAATTGCACAAATTGACTAATTGGATCAACTCGTGATAGAATCAAACTTTTAATTTTACCCCAAATCATAAATTGCTCTTGAAGGGGTTTAAATTGGCCTCAAATGCCTCCTCAATTTATGAATCAAATCTTTATTAATTATATATGACACGACATTAGGGTTAATTTCACTCCAAATCAAATCATATACAATTTAAAATAGGTTCGTGTGGCTCATTTTGACCCTGATTACCTCTAAATTTTAACTAATCAACATTTACATTCATTAGCTAATGACTTCAAGTTTATTGAACTCAAAATCACATTCTATACATGTGTCAAGAATCTAGAACATAAAGCTCTGATACCACTTTGTTAGGACCTAGGAAGCACAATTGATTACCATGTACAAGCAACTAAACATGCAGAATTTAACCAAAATCACAAGTAACTAGAATTCAGAAATAACACAGAATATGAGAGACAATACCCAATTGTATTAATACTCTTCCAGAAGGAAATACAACAAAGAAGATGCCACAGTCTTCTTCCTTACACTCCTCTAGGGCTCCCACACCTCTAGGACATAAACAGTAAATCTCTTCAAGAGCTCACTCTCTCAATTACGGTCCCAACAAACAACTCAAACACAGAGCTGTTGTTCACCTCCACCAGTCAATAACAATACTACCAGTCCACCAGTCAATAACAATACTGCCAGTCCACTAAGTACTCAAAAGTACTCTAAGTCTGAGTATACACACATACTCCAAGTATGCAATGTACTCCAAGTAGATCTCACCTGATCTTGCTACTTGTTGTGTTGCTGACCTCCCTGATCTTGCACACCTGCAAATCAACCTGGTTCTGCACACCTGCAAACCTAGATCTCACACACACACACACACACACACACACACACACACACACCTATAGATCAACTGACCTTACTTACCACATGTAGATCTTCTATCTGATCTTGCACACCTATAGACCAACCTGATCTTACATACCATGAAGAACCCTTGTCCTCCAAACTAGCATCCTTGTGGATCTTCTACCAGACCTTGCTCTCCTACAGATCTACCTGATCATACACACTTGGCACTATGGCACTATGAAGAGCCAAGCTTGCTCTCTCTATCTAGCACCCGAGGAATCCCTGCTTTGATCCCTCACACTTTACAATACAGCCCATGAGTGTATTATATAGATCCCATTCAAACAATAATTAGACATCCAATTACAATAATTAGATCCATAGTTTCAAGACTAAAATTAGCCTTTTACATGCAAACAACTGGTTCATTAACAAAATATTTGTGAAACTCACAGTTCAAAACCGCACAAGCAACCGACGTCGGTCCCTGTTTGGCTGGAGATGACCGACATCAACCGATACCTAACCGATGTCGGTTGCTATGCTCACTAGATATGACTGATGTTAGTTGATCAGACTGATGTCGGTTGCTCTGTAACTCAGCAACCTCTCAACAACCTCCTCCATGTCTGCATCAGTGAAGCTTTTAACTCCACAACCTAACAATCTTTCACTTGAAGATAAACAGCTGCACTATACCTGTACACCTTCTAATTTGTTTCCTGGCTTGTATCCCTCTTCAAACTTAATTTTGAAGACCAACCACCACACATCCTGTGGTGAAACTCCTGTCATCCAAGTAACCTGTCATATCCACATCTACAAACCCATGTAGAAAAGAACTTGACCCTGCATAACATGTCAACCTATTGTTGGTCCCTCTCAGATACCTGAGAACCCACTGAACCGCTTTCCAGTGCTTCCTTCCTGGATTGACTACAAACCTGCTGGCAACTCCCACTACTAGGGCAATATCAGGGAGTACACATGTACTCAACCTCATCATGTCATTGGGGACCCTGTTCTGAGAACTATCCATCCATAGGTGTGCTTCCCGATTTTGCATCCTGCACTACCTTCACACAATCATCCTGTGACAACATCAACTTGTGATCTTCCCTATCTCTAGGATTACTCATGCCAAAGAATTTTGCTACTCTCAAATCCTTCATGGCACACCACTGAACTAACCTTACCTTTAGCTCAGCAAAACCCTGTATGTCTGAACCTACAACAAGCATATCATCCACATACAGTAACAGGATAATGTCGCAACCATCATCCAACTTGGTAAGACAAACATAATGGTTACACTGATATTGACTAAAGTCCTGCTTTGTCATACACTTGTCAAACCTGTACCACTGTCTTGTAGCTTGCTCAAGACCATATGACTTGGCCTTCCATCTCACGTGTCCATTCTCTCTATTCTTTAACCAAGGAATCCATTCATCTTTCAGTGCTTTCATATCGGCTAGCAACCCTACCAAATCTCCCATTTGATTCTGCATCCTAGGAATCAAATTCATCATTCATGCCATGCTCCCACTGTTTCTTGGATCCTTCCTGCTTTGCAGTGAGCAACGAGTATAAAGAAGAGGAATAACAAATTTGAGGCTTACTTACCCTTTCAGTCCTCCATATGGGCGTTTGAGACTCCTTGACAGCTTGCTGTCTGCCCAAAATCTGTTCCAATGACCGACCTCAGTCACCACACAGTCTACATCCGACTGACGTTGGTTCCATGCGATTGTCCTGACTGTCGATGCCAATTTCCTGACTGACACCGGTGTCTACCTATTGCCGATGTCAGTTTCCTGACCGACATCAGTCTTACTTTGCCTGACACCACCAGCTTTGGTCTGCACATGATCAACATCGGCACATGTTTGTTCAACGCTAGTTCCTCCTGATCGACGTTGGTACCTGTGTTCTCCTGTGAGTGATGACTTTTTACCCGCGAGCTCTCTTTGGATCAAAACCCTGTCTAAACTACCCTGCTTAGAGTTACTCAGTCTTTTCCACTTATCTCTGTCCATTATCTCCTCCATAAACACCAAGGCTTTCCAGTTCTTAAATTTGTCAAACACATCTGTCTTCCGCTTAAGAACATGCATCTCTTTCTTGCTCTTGTGACAAAGCCTACAAAGCCACATCTTCGCAACAGAAGAAAAATCAGTATTATAAGCAGATAGATAAAGGATACCTACTTTTTTACCACTTGCTAATTCAAGTGCATCCGCTGTGAGAGTTTCTGTGCATCTCTCATCACCCAACTTTCCTGAAGAAATTAGCCACAGCTTCAAGACTGGGACCTGCATGACCTCCTTCAACACCCATGTGTTGGTCATCAGCAATTTCAGTCGTACTTCCCTTTTGCCAAAATTTTGACAAGGCTCACCAACCCCTAAATAAATATTTTCAAAGTCTCCATGGACCTTAACATGGAAAAATACTCTATTTGGGGCTGCATGGAAAGAGGCAACATAATCTATAAAACAAGATTCTACTTTATCCAAGGAACATACCAAAGCATCCTATGCAACAACACCTGCGACATCCTCTTCTTCAGTTCCTTCATGCTGATCTTCTACCAACTAACAATATTTTTTTACCTGCTCTTTCTTTTCATAACACCGTAATTGACCATTCGTGCCTTTGAATTCCTCCATTCTTAGCTTACTTTCTTCTACCATTGCTATACTCCCACTCAATCAGAATCTCCTGAGAGTGACCTGTAATCAAACACAAACCTGCTCCCTACAACCTTTGCTCTGATACCACTTGTCAGGAATCTAGAACATAAAGCTTTGATACCACTTTGTTAGGACCTAGGAAGCACAATTGATTACCATGTACAAGCAACTAAACATGTGGAATTTAACCAGAATCACAAGTAACTAGAATTCAGAAATAACACAAAATATGAGAGACAATATCCAATTGTATTAATACTCTTCCAAAAGGACATACAACAAAGAAGATGCCACAGTCTTCTTCCTTACACTCCTCTAGGGCTCCCGCACCTCTAGGGCATAAATAGTAAATCTCTTCAAGAGCTCACTCTCTCAATTACGGTCCCAACAAACAACTCAAACACAGAGCTGTTGTTCACCTCCACCAGCTAGTAACAATATTGTCAGTCCACCAGTCAGTAACAATACTACTGATCCACCAAGTACTCAAAAGTACTCCAAGTTTGAGTATACACACATACTCCAAGTATGCAACATACTCCAAGTAGATCTCACCTGATCTTGCTACCTATTGTGTTGCTGACCTCCCTGATCTTGCACACCTACAAATCAACCTGGTTCTGCACACTTGCAAACCTAGATCTTACACACACACACCTGCAGATCAATCGACCTTACTTACCACATGCAGATCTTCTACCTGATCTTGCACACCTGCAGACCAACCTGATCTTACATACCGTGAAGAACCCTTGTCCTCCAAACTAGCACCCCTGTGGATCTTCTACCAGACCTTGCTCTCCCACAGATCTACCTAATCATACACACTTGGCACTATGGCACTATGAGGAGCCAAGCTTGCTCTCTCTATCTAGCACCTGGGGAATCCCTGCTTTGATCCCTCACACTTTACAATACAGCCCATGAGTCTATTATATAGATTCCATGCAAATAATAATTAGACATCCAATTACAATAATTAAATCCACAGTTTCAAGACTAAAATTAGCCTTTTACATGTAAACAACCGGTTTGTTAACAAATTGTTCGTAAAACTCGCAGTTCAGAACCGCACAGGCGACCGACGTCGGTCCCTGTCTGGCTGGAGATGACTGACGTCGGTTGATACTTGATTGATGTCAGTTGCTATGCTCACTAGATATGACTGACGTTGGTTGCTCTGCAACTCAGCAACCTCTCAACAACCTCTTCCATGTCTGCATCAGTGAAGCTTTTAGCTCCACAACCTAACAACATGTAGAACTTGCATATACGTAAATAATGTTTTGTTGCTTCAATAAAGCTAATTAAATTGGAGTTGATCAACCCCTAAATCACATTTTATAGTCATGTAATTAGGTTGAAGGGGTTTGAAATATCCCCAATTTACTTTAGATGCACAATGAGATATTTAATCCAAAGGTTAAGCTTTGGCCATAGTTTTAAAAAATACATTTTATGACATCTCATGATAAAATTAGTTATGTCATAAGGCATGTATATTTGTGGCATGTAGTCGTAATTAGGGCATAGGGATTAAAATTTTTGATTAGGGCATAGGTTTTAGGTTTAAGGCCCTCTATATAATGTCTAATCATTATATGCCATGTGAACCTAATTCTTACTACAAAGGATGTTAATTGGGACTAAATTAATTGGTAAAGAGGGAAAGTTTATGGTTTACAATTTAGGTTATTGTGTTTAGGGTTTATGGTTTAGGGCTTACATTTTAATGTATATGTAGTTTAGGGTACACATGGTCAATTACAAAGACAATTGAGGATAATTTGAATCACTTGGACCCATTTGTGACTATAGAACGTTACATCTTGATTCCTCATTAGATAAACTTGCTAGGATATCTATGGATATCAATATTTGACAAATTTAGATTTGGCTATTTTTAACTAAGTTGTGAGATATATGTTGTTATGGACAGTAAGATATTACTTAAGTTACATGATCACCCTACTTTGAGTTAGTTGTAAGTACATATTTATTTTATGATCATGTTTATTTTCTATTACAATTATATTTTATGATGAATGCATGTCAAAATTGTCATGGTCTAACTACCTACTTTGTTGTGAGGTGGATGCAAGAGGACATATCCATCGAAGTGTGATAGAGAAAGAGCATTATCAGAGAGGGTGATGTAGATCGAGATGTTGGAGGATGACAGAGAAATGATCGGTACCCTGCACACACCATAGACAACTAACACATGATAGATGTATAAATTGAATGGTTAGTAAAGTATGTTTAATGTCGTTTACGTTAGATATTCATGTATACTTGGCTTTCTAGCATAGATAAATAGTTTCATGGAATTGAATTATATGTTGGTCTAGTTTTATGCTTAATCAAATTCATAAAATAAGACTAAATTCATTAGCCAAACTAACGATTCAAATTATTTTTAAAACACTATAGAGATAGTTATACTCTAAAAATCTCTTGAAAATAAAGTTAATTAATGTCATTCAAGAATTTAAAATAAAAATAAAGAATAGAAATTACATATTTGAAGAAAATAAATAAATAGAAAAATATTTAAAAATCAAGCTTTACAAAAAGAATAAAACTATGAAAAAAAGGAGAAAAACTCTTGATTTAGAAAAAAAAAAGTCTTAAAATAAACGAAAACAAAAAAATAAAGGAGACACTAGCTTTAAAGTAAAGTGCATCATTTATAAAAGAAGAGACTCTTGGAAAAAGGGAGAATAAGAAACTAAATAAAGAAATAAAACAATGAAAAAGCACGCCCTTTTATTTGAAAAAAGAGAAGCTACACCACGCTGAGGAATAGGGGGATTGTAAGGAGAACGGATCACAATCCTTAAAGGAACATGGAATGTGAAACTCAGGAGAAGGACAAGTCAACATTTTTGTTAGGTAGGTATTGTATTTAAATTAAATATAAATATGTTTATAGTGGTATCACCTAAAGATTGTTATCCAATGCTATGGATGGAACATTTATTGGTGTTAGTATATGCTTATTTAGATGCTACGACTTGTATAAGATAATACTCGTCCTAGAATTAGGAGAGATTATGTGGCTGAAATTATATAGGTGTTGCTGTAGTGTGGAAAACTACCTAGCATATTGAGAAAAATGAATATAAATGAATTAACCCCAATTTTAGTAACCAATAAAACTGTAATGTTAATTCAATTTCATATGTCTTCCTCCACTTGTATTTGCATACAACAATCTCTTGAAATTTAATTAATCACTGATTCTTTGATCTTTAAATGAAATCCCATAATTTAGTATTAAGATAACTATTGCAGCTATAGATATCTATATTTAACACTATATTACGGCCATCTTGTATATTAAACAAGAGTTTTATAATTAATATCAGTTACATGAGAGTGCAAATAATTCCTATTCCTAATAGATAGTAGATTTGCTGATATCCAGATATATTAAGGGTAGGTAATGATATATAATATTTAAGATATCTATACTATGACATTTAACATTTGATTCATATCTTATATATTAGGCACCTCAGGTTAACGGATTGAATTGATTCATGTCTAAAGTAGTGGAGTGTCTATTGCTTATCGAAATTTGTCTATTATCTTATTAAGAGGGGAAATACTATTGCTTCAATTTAAGATTAATTGCTGATTTTAATGGGGTTCTTAAAGGAGACATCTTATGTACCGAGTTTGTCAAACTTCTTTTCTTCACTACTTGATATCTCCAAATTGAACCCTAAAATTGTTGTTTAAGTATGTTAAATTTCTCATAATTCTTTTATATATTTTTAGAGTTGACTTAAAGGGAAAAAAATATTTTTGAATTTTATAGTTTCTAGCTCCAAGGAGGTAGTATTGGCAATCTTGGTCATTTAAATTTACTCAGATGAGTAAGCTCTTGAACAAGATCATAATATGGTTATATAATTAATTTATTTGAAATATCATTATCATAATAAAGTAAGGTTAATAGATATCAGGGAAACACTTAATGATATTGCTTGAGTATATTATGAAAGGATGCATATTTGATAACTATCTAGACCCCAATTATAGTAATAGCTAATTGGGCCATACGATGGAGTTCTAAATGGCAACAAGATTGTCTTATTAAGACGGGAAAGTATTTCATATATATATATTCCCTATTTAAAGTGGGAAAGTATATTATATATATATATCCTATTTCTAAGTGGAGGTAAAAAAAGAGCTACCTGATGGGTTATGGTAGCCTTAAAAATAAAAATATAATCGGGGAGGTTATGTTACATATGGTAGCCTTAAATACTAATTGCAGATAGGTCAATAATGCGAAGATACATGCATATTTAATGTGTAAATATATAATGATTGGATAATATAAATATTGGGATGAAATATAAAAGCATGACTAGTCAGTTAGTTTGCTTATAAAACTCTGATCATACAACATATTTCAATGCTAGAGTAATAAATCACAGGATGTGAATTTAGATAAAATAAGCCCGGATGTGATTATAAAATTAACATGAGTTATGGTATGTTAAAAAATAATTATAGGTGTTTATGTATATATTCATTGAAGAGTATTATCATAGTTATATTTTCCACAGACGGATTATAACCCTTATTGAGGATTTGGAAATAATAAAACTTGCCAAATGCATTCCCGTAAAACTTTGAATATATGTCAAATATTAGTTTGGATTACTCAATGTTTCATGGAAATGGAGTTTGTTAGAATTATAAGCTACTCTATGTTAAAATAATATTGTCATGTTTAGATTAGCTTGTAAATTACTTTATATTAGCTGAGTTTTATTAAGAGAATCATAAAGGATAATGATGTCATTAATAATGTTGAACATGTTTATGTATCTATATATATAACTGAGGAATTTAGAGTCATTGTATATGTTAACATACATTGATTATATATATATATATATATATATATATATATATATATATATATATATATATATATATATATTTAAGTTGACAAATATAACCACATTTGGTTACGGCCTTGGGAATGGTGAAACTATGTCAACATGAACATAATCTTCTAACCTAGTGTATGGTCATACCCTTTGTAACGCAACTAAGTATATGAGAGATTCTTGAACAAAGGGTTAGTTTTTACATAATATTAGAATACTTACATTTGGTGTTAGTTATGATGTATAAATATTTATGTATAAAAAGTATACCTATGGTTCAATAGATGGCTAGAGTTGGTCATTAAGTTTCTTAGAAACCAAAAACTCTAACCTTTTGGAATAGTCTCCTAGAAACAAGTGAGTCATTAAAATAAAAATTCATAATGAGTTTATGGGTTATCTAACTCACTACTAATAATATAATTGACTGTTAGTCATATGTATTCAGTATAGAATACTCATGTGTAGTATATACTATGAGTGTGTTATTGTGTATATTTGTTTAGCTATACTTAGTGCATTATATACTATGAGTGTGTTATTATGTATAATTATTTAGCTATACTTAGTGTATAATGGTGCATCATTATACGTGTTTTTATGTTGTGTTGCTTTGGAATGCTTGTATGCAATTTAGACTTAGGGTATACCCAGGTGGTATAGCCCCATACTTGTTTAATTGTTATTATGTATGTGTTCACTTGATTCTTGAAATTATAAGTTTGGACTATGTGTTATTATGTAGTTGGGAACCTATGACAGTATGGGATATCATAGAAAACTAAAGTATATTGTACCTAGATGGTATATACTGTAAATGTTATGCCTAGACATACATCTATATTTGAATAGTGTGTTTTATAACAGTTGATAATAATTTGTGTATACTTGCATGTAAGCTTTGAGTTTAATGAATGTTGTGTCGGTAGTTATTGTGTTATATGGAAACTATGGCTTGCTTCATTATATATAGTTACTTGTATAGTTGTTTATGTTTCCATGATTTTAAGACTACATTATATGATTGTTTTTTAGAAAACTACTAGTTATGTCTTAGAATACTAAACTATGGTAATATGGGTTATCATAGGTGTAGTATGTTTGGAAATAAATTGTGATAGTTTAAATCTACATTTATGTATATTTTATCTAGGTGGTATAGACTATAGTCATTATTTATAGTATGGGATAGAAAATATGTAAAATTCATTCATATATTTGATGAAATAAATGTATATTTCAGTTACTCCTATGATTAGCATGTTATATGATGTATTTTATTATAGAAAGTAAATAAAATGAATCTTATGGTTAAATTGTATTTGACCAATCTACATTGCTAATATGAAATAAGAAGTGAGATGGACTTCATTGGCTTACTGGTATCATAATGATAGATGAAGGTAGTCTGATCAAGTGGTGTGCATGAATTTGATTGATCTAGATCATTATTATTTATTATTTGTAAAACTTTGGGCAAAGTATGCTTAGTGAAGCATTATCATTTCATGAGTATGATTCACATGTTTGTGTGATATCTTGAAATACAATGGATTTATATGTTATACTGCATGTCTAGTTTAAAATCATACAACACACAGGTACTTGCTTGTCTCTTTGAATTCTTGTGCCATCACTATCTATTCATCCATGAATAGAGGGCCATTTCTTTATGTGACTCATGTGAGGAATCATTTATCCATGGTTGGTATGGAAAATATCTTGGATGATGATCTTCCTCCCTACAATAGTACTATGTTTGAGATGACACTTGAGATTGCCATAACTACTGTAGAGTCTGGGAACTCATTCTCTGAGGAGCCAGGTATCTTAATTATGTACATTATATTGTATTGTTCTTATTATTGAATAGTATCATGAAGATTTTTAATTAGTTATTATTTTACTTGGACAATGGTGGTTGTAGACTTGTTACAGTTGTAGTAGATTTAATGTGATTACTTTCTATATTTGCTAGTGATGTGTACTCTTATGATATTAAAGATCAATATTATGTGATGTTTTATGATTGTTGTAATTAACACACCTTGTTGATCTCTTATGGTCTTTGTAGATTCACATGGTGTAATCTATATTTGGTATATTTGTTTAAATTTTAAAAAAATCACATTTTTGATCATCTAACCTACGGGGTTATTACATAGAATGTGTAATTTGGGTTGTCATATACCCCATGTCATCATGAAAATGGAGTAAATTAGTCAAATGGGGTAATTAATCATGTGATTTAGGCCAAACTGAGCCCTATGAACTTAATTCTTAGTCTAAATGATGTTAATTTAGGCTAAAAGGACTAGTTCAAGGTTGAAAGAGTTTATAAATTTATGTTTTAAAGTTTAGGGATTAGGGCTTAGAGTATAGGTTTTAGGGTATATAAGGTATAATCATGATGTAAATTGGGGCACATTTGAGCTCCTTGAACCTAGATCTATGAGTAAAGAATGTGATTTTGAGCTCAATTAGCCCCCACATCATCACAAATTGAACCAATTAAATCAATTATGGTAATGAGTGGTGCGATTTTGACCAAGTTCATCCATGTGAACCTAATTATTACTATATATAAAGGATGTTAATTGGGGCTAAATTTATTGGTTTACGGTCTATAATTTAAAGGGTTTGGGGTTTAGGGCTTATGGCTTAGGGTTTAAGGTAAATGGTATAGGGTTTAGGGTTTAAGTTAAATGGTATAGGGTTTAGGGTTTAAGATATCAGATATAAGGTCTAATCACTAAGGTAATTGAATAAAATTTGAGTTGTTTGTTCACCTATTTGTGATAATTACCTTCATGTTTGCATTTTTTTATAAAAGTAGGGTCAGTTAAGCCATACATGTTGCATACATGTTATACAATTGATTGAGCCATAAATTTGGTTTAGGGGCTCAATTTTTTCCAAATCATGCCCCTAATTGCACAATTTGACTAATTGGAATAATTCATGACAAAATTGAACTTAATTTTACCCCAAATCATATATTGCTCTTGAAGGGGTTCAAATTGGCCTCAAATGCCTCTTGGATTAAATGAATCAGATCTTTGGTTAATTATATATGACATGACATTAGGGTTAATTTCACTACAAATCACATTGAATATATAATTTAAAATACATTCACATGGCTCATTTTGACCCTAATTACCTCCATAATTGAACTAGTCGACATTTTCATTTATTAGTAGATGACTTCAAGTTTATTTATCTCAAAACCACATTCTATACATGTAGAACTTGCATATAAATAAATTTTGTTTCATTGCTTCAATCAAGATAATGAAATTGGAGTTAATAAACCCCTAAATCACATTTTATATTCATGCAATTAAGTTGAAGGGGATTAAAATAGCCCCAATTTACTTTAGCTGCACAGCTATATTGGTACTCTAAAGGCTAAATTTTGGCCATAGGTTTAAAATCTGCATTTTATGACATCTTGTGATAAAATAAGTTATATCATAAAATGTATAATGAGTTACACCTTAAAACCAAGTAATTATAAGTGGTCAAGTTGACATATTAAAACACCTATAATTTTTTTGAAGTCTAATGTGATACTATGACACCTTAATTCACTATCTAAGGTCAGGTACCTTTGTCATATCACATGAAATAACACCACTATTAAGGATCTCAACAACATATAAAGTCATATATAAAATTTGAGGTAAAGAGCAAATTTGGGTTTTTTGATGTTATGAATATATAACACAGACATGTTATTAATGTGATCACATTACTAACATGATTAATAACACGATCATGTTAATACCATGATCACATTATTAATGCAATCATGATATTTGAATTTAAATTTAAATCCCATACCTTTTATCTCAGGAATGGCTTGGATTCTTGAGCCAAAGGCTTGAACCTATCAATCTACAACTGAGTCTGAGAGTTATGATAAAAAAAACAATAAAATTAAACTTTGATCACCAAATACACTATGAATTTCAACATGAAAATTAAAAAAATTAATATCATCATGATGAGCATGCTCTCCTCTTTCCAAAAATATGAATTTTATATTTTTTTGACTAATTTAAGGTTCTAAAATATGTTGATTTCTATCTATACATTTTTTAGGCCACTACATGTTGCAAACATACATGCCTATACATGTTTATGTAATTTGTCTTTCATTTATCCAAGTGAAAAACAAGTTATATGGTCACAAACTAGGCGTATATATATATATATATATATATATATATATATATATATATATATATATATATATATATATATATATATAATTGATTTTCATTTTTTTTGAGGTAGTTAGGCATGCCACACGGATGACTATCCATTGTTTTGTCAATTTTCAGGATCTATTTACTTGAAAATTTCATAAAAAAAAGTATTTATTGAAAAATATAAAAAAAATATAGGTCACAAACTAGACTATCTTATATAAATTTTCTCCAAAGGGTTTCAAAGAATATTAATCATTGCTCAAAAGTGGTGTGCCACACGACCATCTATCTACTCTATTTTCTTTAAAAAAATTGGAGTTCCTCTTCAAATTTTAGATGTTTGACCTCATTATACTTAACCATTTTTAAAACAAATTAGTGTTTTTGAAACTAGATTCAAAATAATACATTTCATGTTATTACACCATCTTTAAATTTGGAGTGTAGGTATCTCAAATTATCTACAGAAGTTTAGATTTCTAAAATTTTGGGAAATTCATGTCCATGGGTAGACCAATTTTTATCTCCCAACTTTGTGCACTTACCTTTGTTTGAAAAAAATGAAAAGTTTTATTTTAAAAAAAAAAAACATTGATTAAAAAATTAAATATGTTGATTAACAAAATGAAAATGTTGATTAACATAAAATAAATTGAAATAAATAGAAATGCTCTCACCTTAAACAAAAACTATGTTTGTTAGAATGAAAAAATTGATCCTTAAAGTGGAAAAGTCAATTTGTAAAGCAGAAACATTTATCTTAAAATCTACTATAAGACACTTACACACAAACAAATATGCCAAAGTGTTGTACAAAAATATCATTCTTGATAACAGAAATGCTAAAACCTAGAGTGGAAATGCCAAGTAACAGTAAATCACAAAAGAGATGAGAAAACAAAAAAATAATTAGAATTTAAACCCAAACAATCATCAACCTAAATCTAGATTACTTGAAAACATGTTAAACAACATAGTTGATTAAAACACCTCTTTAAAACTAGTGAAAAGTATTAGAAATAGAAAGGGAATGTGGTCCCAACGGGTGTGCCAGAAACATATATGTAAAGATTAGAGCTTGAATAGAAACTAACATGAATGCCAAATTCCCAATCTAATCTCAACATAAACTCTATTTGAGCAAAAGGAAAGATTATATTAAGAATTTACCTTTAGCTACTGAATGAATATCCTCCTTTGTTGATGAGGATTTTCTTATGATTAATTAATTGATTTGTGGTTACTCAAAACTTGTGCAAGATTTTGGCAATTAATTTTAGATTCAAGATGATTCATGAGATGGATTTCATAGATGATCCCAAAATTAAGGATGCAATGGTGGATTTATAGATGTTTAGATGGGAGGATGGACGGTCAAGATCATTTTCTTGGATTGGAAACTCTAGATTGGGATGAGGTTTGATTAGTTAGTTAACTGAGTAGTTTCTATTTGAAGACTAAGTTGACTAGGTTTTTTCAATTTTTGACAAAAGTGATAAAGGAATTCACTAATTTATTTCCTCTTGTTTCAAGAATTAATTGAGTTGTTTCCTTTTGTAGATTGAGTGACAGAAGAGTCAACTAATTCATTTCCATTTGGAGACTAAGTTAATTTTTTGATTAGGATGTGCATAAATAAGTTTCCATTTTAAACTCGATTTGACTAAAGGATGACACACGATGACATGGATTGGAGGATGGGTAAAGATATTTATTATTTATTTATTCAATTTATTTTATTAATTAATGTGTAAAAATTTAATTAGTAATTAATTGATTAATTAATAATGATCAATTAATTAATTAATCATGGATGGGATTAATCAATGTGGGGTCATGGTGATATTTATTATGAGGTTGATTGCATTTGCTTATGGTGTTGTTGTTAGGGTTTTATGACATTAGGAGGGATTAGTTAGAGATGTATTGAAAATAGGATTATGGTCGGTTATTTAATGATGGATTAAACAAGGGTGATTGGTAACAATATTTCCAATGTTAGAATTAAGATGTCTACAAATACAATGATCATTTAATCTGGGTAAGAAGAGAGCTTCTAAGATCACATACAAAACACAAGTTGGGCCAACATGATTTACATGATGAAAACAACAAAAAACTATAAGTTTCCTTTCTTATAAACCACGATTTCATAATTTATAGCACAATGTTTTATTCACACATGTGGCCCAAACTATCTACATAGTTTATTTAATTTCTTAAGGGATTGACTCTTTTTATTTATTATCAGTGGGACATTGTGTTGCATTAAAATTTGATAACATATTTGTTAAAAAGGAAAAAATACAACATACTCTATGTTAGTTATCATTTTAGTAGAATGGTTTATGTCTTATTTCTCATATGCCTTCAAAAATTCCCATACGATTTCAATAATGTCAACACAAGATTATAAAATTCAACATATGTTGCTTTCCCTACTGAAATAGAAACTAACATAGTTTTCCCTCTTTCTTTAATGTTTTAAAAAAATGAAAGTGATAATGCATGCACCATAACATCTTGAGTTGTTCTTTCATTCGCTAGCCTCCGAGTGAATAAATAAATATCAGACAAGGAGATGATTTGGTGCCATGTTCCACTAGGCCACCCTCATATTGATTGCATATTATCCATAAGGGGGTATTGAAGAATCCTCTTATTGTTTTTTTCATTTATCATTGCATAATCCATTATTATCTAACCCAATATTTTGTTCTCAATTAATACCAAAACATTGTTTATTTTCATTTGTAAATATGGTTTACTAAACTAGTGGGAAAATAGAAATGGTTTTCATATGATTTCAGTGGCTAATGATAATGATTCAAGATGAATAAACACATAAGAGATTAAAATCCATCCAATAAAATATAATCAAGTTAATAAAGATAAAAGTGCAATGATGCATGATTTTTTTAGGTTGGAAAATATCACAAAGAATACATTCTCCCCAAAACCCACAACTTGAGATCTAAGTATTGTCAAGGCATGTAACACATACATAATAAAAATAGGTTTTTTTAGAGTGGAGACATTTAACCCCATGGGAGACAATATCCCCCAAATACAACCATTTGGGACTTAATCACCTCTCCCATGTCCTGACAGAGGCCTCTATGATATGTAAATAAATAATGTTTATGAACCCAATAGAACTACCAGATGCAAAGCTTTTCTCTTATCCTTATTTGACCCACCCAAATAAAAACATAAGATGTAAAAAAACAAGGAGAAGAATCACATAAAATTAAATAAAACTTTCCAACTACTATTTTTTAAAGATGCAAAAGTCCACAAAGGAGGTTGCTAGTAAGATCCACATAGTACAAGATACAATCTCATCCTTCAACAAGGGAATATAATAAAATAAATTCATAAAGAAAGGCCATGTTAAAAAATAATAGGTGTGTATGCAACCAAAACACTAAAAAGGGAAAATACCAATCAAATACTTTGGATGTTACATTCCACATAATAATACACTTCTAAGTGCTCCCCCAATCTACTCTTTTGTTCCTAAATATTTTATTTATTTATTCTCAAGATTGAATTTTGTGTCCCTTTTTGAATGGTAAGTTCCCTTTAGATAATCCAGAATATTAGTAATTTGTGTTGTCTTTTCTTACCAAAGATCAGCTTGTATTCAATAATGCACGCATATTTTTATTCATGCTTTTATTTATGTCAATTGTCTCAAAGCTCTGAGTCTACTCATGTCATTATAAGGACAAGAATAAGAATGTGAATTATTTATTTATTAATCCACTAGTGGATTCTAGTTGTTCTTTTAAGATTTATTAACTCTTCTTATTTATTCATCTGACTGTTAGTCGTGGCCTTTTGTTTACTCAATGATAGTTTATATTTTTCATTGGGCCAAAGGTCTCCTCCATTTTTATTTTGTCTTTAGTGTGGTCGTTGTTGTCACCAAATCTTGCACCCTAGAAGAGGGTATTCAAGATTTTTCCATATTTGGGCAACAAGGGAACACTTTCAGGTATGGGGGTGTACCTATAGTATAATTGAGCCTCTAGGTTTAAGGGCTAGCTCCTTGAATGTATCTTGAAGTGATTATCACCTAAACTAGTACTTGCTTATGGAACAAGAGTTAGAATTTTCATGAAATGAACCTAATCTAAATGGGTGATACACCAATATATTTTCCACATGACCATCATACTCCACTCACTAAGAAATAAAACATATAAACTAGTCTCAAAGTCCTAAAGGATTCTAACATGAGTATTTCAATATAGAGGTGAGATGTGTGAAGCAACACAAGACAAATGAACTAGAGGGAAAATTGCACACTCTAAGGACAATCATACACTTGAAAGGAGCTTAACACACTTGAATACACTCTATATGACTTGTTATAATAATAACTCTTGCATAAACATGAAAGGATAAGGGAAGAAAGGATAGAAAGTTATCACTTTGCATCACCATACATCACTTGCATACTTATAAAATTATTCATGAACTCAAAAATAGATTTACATTAATGTTCAAAGGTAAAATATGACATCATTCTAGTAGGGCTTCACCATACATGGAGTGGTATTAGATTACAAAGGCCAAAATGGCAGCTACTTATAAAATTTAAGAGAGAGGAAAAAAGAATGAAGTTCAAAGGTCACTAGAACACATGTCCAGTTGATAAGAGGAGTTACACATGTAGGAGGATGAATTTAGAAATAGACCACGTAAGGTATAATGGAACAAATGGATCATGAAACATAAAACTCTTGAAATGTGGCATAAAAATCCCTTTTATATGCATAATAAACTACCTTTCATAATGGATCATCTCTCAAGCATTTGAAATTGAATTGGAGAGAGTTGACACATATGTACTATCTGATGGAGGTTGAAACATGCTATGACAATCATAATATGTTCTCATAACTACTATCTATCTTCTAGACACATATATTTACCATCTATAATCATTAGTCACTATTTATCTTGGATCTTGGCTGAGCTTTCATGGTGGTGTATGAGTTTGAAGGGATTGCTTTGCTATAGAATACTTTAATCCTACATAGTTGCCTATGTGGTATTCACTTGCCACATCACTCATTCCATTTTAAAATAGTCCTATCATCATTTGGACATGTAGCCTCATCTTATCCATCTAGAATCTGGTTGAAATTACCCTATCGATCACCTCTAGATTCTCTTTGATTTGACTTTAGACATTGGTCATTAATCTGTGACCCAGGCATATGAGATTATGACATTTGGTAACATCTCATGCTTTCTCAATATCCTTTAAATCTTTGACTCGAAGCACACCATTGGATCTTATCTACACGACTAAATGCATGTCATTGATCTTAGCCTGATTGAACAACGTTTTGCCACTTGGCATCTTTGCATTTGATCTCAGGATTTTTTGATTCTTTGAATCAATGTGCACCGTTGGATCTTAGTACCTATGATCAAACATGGGCCATTGATCTATTGTCAATTTTTTATGATTAAAACACATGTCACCATTACATTCGATCAATAGCTTCTGACCTTTTAACCTCTTTCTCACTGTTGGATCTTCTTTACATGATCAAATGTGCACCATCGGATCTGTCAGACCCACTGACATCACCTTCACCCACATACTATTATATCTAATATGAACACCTGAGATATTTCCACTTGTCGAACCTACATTAAATTTTAGATCATTTGAATCTAAATGGTCATTTCATGAGGTTTGAACTTGACATTCCTATGCACATCTATCTTTGCTAGTCCAACTTTAAATGCTTATATCTTGAGATAGCAGGCTCATCAAGACATGAAATTTATAGAGGATTATCTTGACACCAAAAACATCATGGTCATGTAGTTTTTTGGCCTAAAATGTTTTCTAGCACACTTGTAAAATGCATAAGCAAACTGATCTATTCATTCTTGTGTGACATGATATGATGATCTAACCCCTTAGATGACTCCAAATGACATAAAATTAAACTAGCTCATGACCAAGGTTAGAATGGCATTAAATGGCATCAAATAAACCATAACACACCATATGACACTATGTTTTATCCCTATATCAAGTCTTGACTATAGGGGGTTGACCCATTTTGACTTGTGGTCAAAATGGTCAACATTCTTAGCAATTTCTCAAGGGTGGTATACTTGTTATGCCAAGACCAATTGCCTAATCCTATCCATTGGGATAGGAGTCAATTATACATAGGTTTGACACACAAATTTCATTTGATAATACACCAAAAAATATAAAATAACAATAAAAACACAAAAGACAAAAAACACACATGTGCTTCATGAGCACTTATGGAACACACACATAAAAACCAAACTAACTAACTCAAACACTAACTAACTAGAAATTGACACTTCCTCCTAGATAAAAGGGGAAGTTTTAAACCTCTCTTTCTTCATGACATAGAGGAATGAATAAGGCATGTAGCCTTTTGATTTTTGGCATTGATGCCCCAATCTCCTTCATGGTGTTTGCTAGCTTCATTGCCACAATGTTCAATTAGAACCAAGCAAATCCAAATAGGTTAGCTATGGAAATGAACTTTTCTTGCATCCAAATAGCCTCAACTTTCTCATATGTCTCCTCAACTATGAACTCTAATGGCGGGTTCAATGAGACATACCTTTTTGGTTTCCATGGTGCTCTCAATAGGATTGGGTTTCTTTTCAGCTACAAAAGAAGCTGCAAGTTCTTCAAGCTCACCAAGGAGATATCCATAGTCTACCCAATCCTGGTCATTGTCCTCCATGGAAAAATATTTATCCACCTTCTTAAGTACTTGACCCTCAACTTGGAAAATATCTTCAAGCTCTTGAAAGAGTTCCATTTAAATCTTCCACTCATCTTTACTCTCCTTGTAATTTAGAACCACTACCTCTTCAATATTTTCTTCTTGATGTATGAGGTCATCAAGCTAGTGTTATTTATGTCCCAATTCATCTGAGGGTGATTTAAAATTAGATAGATGTATTGAGTCATCTCCAATAACTATGTCTTCTACCTTGGTCTCATGAGACTCTTTTAGGACTGCAACTTCTTGAAGAGTGACTTGACCTTCATCCTTGATAGTACACTCCTCTTCATGCTTGAGATGGTCATCCACAAATTCATGATTAGACATGGAATCTTATTGAAATACCTCTTTCTTCAATTCTTGGCCACATTTCTCATGGATAGCTATAGAAGAGTCTTCAATATGTTTCTCTTCATTCAGGAAAGTAGGATTGCCCGTGTGTTCACTAAGGGGAATCCTTATGGTGATCTCTTCCTCATAGTCACTTATGACATCTTCTTGGTTAGCTATGGATTGGATTTTCTCCTCTTCACTTGCTTCCCTCAAAATGGGTTCTTTTTTAATAAAGGGTGAGGTGGAAGGTTGACGGATAGTCTCATGTGAAGGAGATGGGCTATGAAGTGTAGTGGAAGGCTGATGAGTTGGAGATGGAGTGTGGGGTGAGGGAGAGGTCTTGTGAGTGGATTTAGGGAAGAGGAATGCACTAGTAATATAATAGGTAAGCAATGTTTTGGGCTGATTATAAGGACAAACATCTACATAAGTAGAAGTTACATCTTTTCATTAGTCTCCTTGAGTTTCTTCAACAATAACATGTTTATTTTTGAGCCCTTTATCCTTCCACATACTTAGCCTATCTATTGAGCATTAAAGGGACTTATTTTCCCCAAGTACATTTGTTCTTTGATATCCCATTGAGTTCTTTCTAGCTATTCAAGCATCTCCAACATCTGCATACAACTTTGGATAACACCTCTTAACCAATCCATGAGATGATCAGGGAGCATATCATACTCATCATCCCATGTTCTCATATCCTTTTCATTAACTAGTAGTTTTGGTATAGATGCCAAAAAAGACTTGATATAAGATGTAAATGATGAAGGAGGAGGAGGAGGGTAATGATGGGGATCAAGACCAGCTTCAACTTGTTGTATTTAAAGTTGTGAGAATTCAATATTTGCCTCTTGATATCTTGATCTGGAATCTATAGAAACATCATCTTGGGATTGATGGGCATCATGACATGAATGATAGGGCTCATATTGGGACTGATAGGGAGTCATTTCTTAATAGGTTTCTTGCTAGCATTCCTCATAGGGTTGTCCAATAAAATGATGTCCATATGTGGGGAATATAATGTGGTTCATAACAAGGCTGATAGATAGGTTCATGATAAGGGTATTAACCATAGTTGTTCATATACACCTCATATGTCAAATGAGATATAAAATTTGATAAAAACATTCAATGATATATACCTAGGCTGCTTACAACCATAAGTTTTCATTCAGAGTTGCCATTGATACTATCTTGTGCTTCCAAAAGCTGATTAGAAGAAAGAAACACCAACAATCTTTCCTGGACCTTGTTCCCACTGAGTGTGCTAAAATTGTTGTCACCAAATATTTCACCTTATAAGAGGGTGTTCAAGCCTCTTCCAAATTTGGAAAACAAGGGAACACTTCTAGGTATGTGGGTGTACCTATAGTGGAAGTGAGCCTTTAGGTTTTAAGGGCTAGCTCCTTGAATGTATCTTGAAGTGCTTATTACCTAAACTAGTGATTGCTTATGGAAAAAGAGTTATAATTTGCATGAAATGAACCTAACATAAAGGTGTGATACACCAATATGTTTCCACATGACCATCATACTCCATTCACTAAGAAACAAAGCATACAAACTAGTCTCAAAGTCCTAAAGAATTCTAACATGAGTATTTCAATATAAAGGTGATATGTGTGAAGCAACACAAGGTGAATGAACCAGAGGGAAAATTGCACACTCCAAGGATAATCATACACTTGAAAATAAATTAACACACTTGACTACACTTTATATGACTTGTTAGAATAGGAACTCTTGCACAAACATGAAAGGATAAGGAAAGAAAGGATAGAAAGTTATCACTTTGCATCACCATACATCACTTGCATACTTCGACAATTATTTACACACTCAAAAATAGATTTGAATTAATGTTCAAAGGTAAAATATGACATCATTCTAGTAGGGCTTCACCATACATGGAGTGGTATTAGATTACAAAGGCTAAAATGGTAGTTACTTACAAAATTTTAGAGAGAAGAGAAAAGAATGAAGTTCAAAGGTCACTTGAACACATGTCTAATTGATAAGAGGAGTTACACATGCAGGAGGATGAATTTAGAAATAAAACATGTAAGGTCTAATGGGAAAAATGGCTCTCAAAACATAAAAAACCTAAAATGTGGCATATAACTCCTTTTGCTATGCACAAAAAACCACCTTTTGCAATGGAACATCTCTCGAGCATTTGAAACTAAATTGGAGAGTTAAAACATATTATTGTTTGAGGGAGGTTGAAACATGCTATGACAGTCATAATATATTCTCATAAATGCTATCTATCCTCTAAACACCTGTATTTACCATCTGCAGTCATTCATTGATTTTTTAGACCTTGACTCTTCACATCTGGTAGTCATTATTTATCTTGGATCTTGATTGAGCTTTCATGGTGGCGTATGAGTCTAAAGGGCTTGCTTCACTATAAAATCCTTTGATCTTACATAGCTACCTATGTGGCATTCCATTTCCATGTTGCTCATTCCATTTTAAAATAGGCCTATCATCATTTGGACAGTAGCCTTATCTTATCCATCTAGAATCCAGTCAAAATTATTCTATCGATCTCCTCTAGAGTCTCTTTAATTCAAATTTTGATCTAGGCCATTGATCTGTGACCCAGGCATTTGAGATTATGATATTTGATAGTATTACATGATTTCTCATGATCTTTTTACTCTTTGACTCAATGCACACTATTGGATCTTATCTGCATGACTCAATGCATGTTGTTGATCTTAGCTTGATTGAATGATGTTTTACCACTTGGTAGCTTTGCATTCGATCTCAGGATCCTTTGACTCTTTGACTCAATGTGCACTATTGGATCTTAGTACCTATGATAAAATTTGGACCATTTATCTATTATTAGTTTGCCTCGATTACAACACAAGTCACCATTACATTCGATTAGGATATTTTGACCTTTTGACCTCATGCTCACTATTGGATCTTATCTGCATGATCAAACATGCACCATTGGATCTGTTGGGCCCACTGACATTGCCTTCGCCCACATGCCATTATATTTGATCCAAACACCCAAGATCTTGCCACTTGTTGACCCTGCATTAAAAATCAAGAGCATTTGAATCCAAATGGTCATTTTACAAGGGTTGAACTCGATGTCCCTGTGCACGTCTATCTCTGCTAGTCCAACTTTAAATGCTTATATCTTGAGATAGACAGCTCATCAAGACACTAAATTTATGAGGATGATCTTGGCACCAAAATCATCATGTCCATGTGGTCTTTTTGGATTGAAATATTTTCTAAGTACACTTGTAAAATGTATAAGCAAACTGATTTCTTCATTCTTGTGTGACATGCCATGACGGTCTGACCCCTTAGATGACTCCAAATAACATAATACTAAACTAGCTCATGGCTAAGGTTAGAATGGTATTAAATGACATCAAATAGACCATAACACAACCTATGACACTATGTTCTATCCCCATATCAAGTCTTGACTATAGGGGATTGACCCATTTTGACTTGTGGTCAAAATGGTCAACAGTCGCTTTATCTGTTACCACATTCATATATTAACAATCATGAAACATATTCCTTTTTGTATTTCATTCTTAATTACTTATTTTTCATGATCATGAGCTCATACAATCATTCCATATCAAATCACAATATGTCCACAATTGAAAATTCTAACTTTTCAAGAGATCAAAGTGTTGTGTAATCCACTGTACTAGATGCAAGGTGGCTATTCATTATTGGAGCTCTTGTTGTACTGCATTGACTCAAATACCACCATGATAGACAATGTGTAGATTCCATACGACTCATCTCAACGTCAGCATAATTTTTTATACATTTCATATCGTCTACACAAAAATCAGATTCATCACGATACCTCTATGATATAAAAAGGTTAATCCAATCGTGATAATCAATGGCATTCATAAATAAAATCACAATCCATTATGACATACTCATTTCAATTAATAATTTAATCACCACATCATCATGTCAAAGAGAAATGTAAGATCTAATAAAACAATAAAGTGTTCACACACAATTACGATTTCATAATCATATAAAAATATATATGTATCCACATGTATCTCAACATATAATAATTCATGGCTTAATATATAGAGTTCCATTACGAAATAGGGGTCTAAAGATGGAGCATTACAAATTGATCAAATGGAATGATTTATTTATATAAATGCAATGATGTACATGTTTATTTATAAATATTTCAAATTAAAATTTTGTTGGCATGTAAAGTACCATATAATGGACTAAAAATTGAATAATATGGGATCAAAAACCTCTAAGGTACCCTAATGAATGAAAAAAGTCTATACTCTAAAAATAGATATTATATGTTTATGGGCCCTAAAAATATACAATAAACATTTCTTGAAAATCATTAGAAATGTAAGAGGGTAGGGAAAGATGAGAAAAAAAAAAACATAAAAAAAAATATACCAATAAAAATTTAATTCAAATTAATAATTGAAGAAATATATATATATATATATATATATATATATATATATATATATAATATTTTACACCTAAATAATATTTTGAGAACATTTTTAAATTAAAAAAAAAAAATGAAAATATAATATAAAGATAAATTATAATAAAATGTATTATTTAATTAAAAAACTTAATATATAAACATAGATTAGATACTATTTTTGAAAAGTAAAAGAAATAATTTATTGCGGTGATAAGTCCTTTGACACATTTTAATGTTCTAAAATCAAGTTGGTCTGTTTAATATATATTTTAGTTTTCATTTCAAGTATATGGCCACAGTATCCGACTAGCCACGTACATATTTTAGCAAGGACTTTCAAAATGTTTCTCATGGGATGCATTTTAGATTATTAAATTTCTTATATAATTGAAAAAGAAATACTTAAACCCATCACTAAATGTTTTTAAGCGTAAAAGGAAAAAATATTAATTATTATTTTTTGTTGGTAACATGAAAGATTTTATTGAGCCTTTTCTTGAAAGAAAGAAAACAAATATAATTTTTTTCCTAAACAAAAATACACATTTATAACATGAAACAGATACATAAAATATAATAACACGATTCTTTTCAACCCATTATAAGCTACACTAGATTCTAAAAAGTATAATTAACTCTGTTATGTATTTGGAGGTAATATTTTTCTTCCTCCTTAATCTTTAATTTATTCTATATTAGAGGTTTTCAAGGTAGGATCTTCCAATAAATGAAAATGTAGGAGTATTTTGAAATTACAAGAGAAAATGAATTTTGTTGTGGTTGGCTATTCTAACGAGAATTTTAAATTATGCTCTTACATGAAAGGTGGACAGACCAAAGATCTTATACTTAAAGACGTTTTACCCACCCCAGAAACAACATTAATAAGAACTCCAATTGTATGGGAAGACCCACATTCCCAACACTCCTATAAATATGAGACATCAGGGGAAACTGTATCCTTAGAGGAAATACAAAAATCAATAAAAATTATTTAGCTCCACTAAAAATTAATACTCCCAAGCACAATGCTACTAAGTTGACGAAATTTTACTTCCTTTCTTCTTCTTTTTGCCAAGACTACAACCTTCTCAATAATGTTTCTAGGTCACTCAATCCCTAGGTAACCATGGGAGAAGCAAGCCCTGCACCTCAAGGTCCCCTGCATATAGTCCATTTTTTCTTCTAAACTTGATCATCTACCTTAAGCCAAATCTTATCAAAGATGTTATTCGCGAAGTGAACTATAATGTCATACTAGGCGAAGATTGTGATATGCCTTTGCCACTATCATGAGTACATAATTATGTTTCCCTGGTTTAGGGCTTCATAGGAAAAAAGTTGAATAGGAAGAAAATAATTAAACACAATAATAATATATTGCATACTATATTTCTTCTGCTATGATATTACAAACCATACGGAGTACAATTATATAGGACATGACATTCCTAGATTCTGGATGATATATCCCTACAAAATTTCACCTGAATCTTTCGTAAACAAATAAATATTAACAATCCACTATTATACAAATATATTGTTATCACAATATATTCAAATAACTACTAAACTCTATTAACATAATATTAATAATTATATTATTTACAATTAATAATGTTTACACATAACTATACCTTAATAGTCACCCCCTTGTAAACATTATTAATTCTATCCTACACCCCTTAATGTGAGCATGAGGAGAATATACATCTTTAATAATTGGCACGAACAGAATCGTATGTCAATGCATACTTTTAGGTCTACATACTACTAATGTGATCGTGCAACACATGACCACTATATACAAAGGAACACATCCTACATTTACTTGACATGATCGCAATGGACGTGCCACTAAGGGTCATCTCCATAAAGAAGTAACATAGTCGCAGGATATCTACAGTTAGCTGCCCTCTTATACGACAAACATTATATCCACATTCTCCTGTCTCAAAATAATAGAGGTGTTTAAAACAAGTAGGGGAATGAAAACACACAACTAAGAAATAAAATCACACCATGCATGTGAATGGGAATGTCCTTGTGTTCTTATTCAAACACACACAAGTCACCAAATCATTGGTGCGGCCTTGTCCTTGGCGATTGACAAGAAGTCGTTGAAAGACCTCGATCCTCCCTATATCCTTCAGCGTCTGGTTGAAAAAGATATTTACCAAGTGGATATCTTGATTGAATTCATGTCGTCATTGAAAATAAAATCCCTCCATACAAATTGAGACATTTGACTCAAGATGTTATGTACAAGCAATAATACATCCTATACAAAGATGGGTTTTTTACTTTGACAAATTTACTCTATATACTTTATTAACACAAAAATGACTTTTCAACTCATTTTTTAATGACCTTTTGAGAGAAAATGACACTTTGTATAATAAAAAATGACTCTATGCTAATCGACCTATAGAGAAGCACGATTTTGGCAGCATGCACACAGAATCTGCAGGCTGTGTTGTAAAGCAATGTGGTTACGTGACGATAAGATCAAGCAAAATTCATCATGTACTTTCCAGATTGTGACTTTTCATTGCATAATGATGGACAGGACTGAATCACTAGTTACCTGAGGTCAAAATCAGTATCTAAAATGGAGTCCAAATGCCTGCGCTGAAGGCGGTGCTTCAGCGAATCGACGTCAAAGGGGATGAAGTTGAACTGCTCCTCTTTTTATTAGGCAGATTGCAGAAATAGGCTGGTCATCTAACTTCTGGTCTTCACACCCACGGTCGAAGAATATATGTAACTAATCGCCTATTTTTCTGAACAAAACAGTGAAATGAAAGGCGAGTTGGAAGTTACCGTAGGATATCGCGAAGCCCTGTTGCAGATATCGTGGTATGAATAGATTTTGATGCCACAGAGAGATTTAGAAAATCGCTTTCACCGTCACCTACACTGTGTACAGCTTGTATGGAGGACGAAAAAAAAAAGTTGTTTAAATGTGGATGAAACCAAAGTGTTGGCGGACGTGGACTCCAAATCAGCTTCTTTAATCTCCCGTGCCACCGTTCCTCAACAACTCTCCACCAACCGCATTTACTTCATTCTTCCCTTATATTGTCTTCGTTGCTTCTAGACTCTTCTGATTTAGGGCAAACTTCTGGAAGCTTCTCCATACGATAGGAAAAAGCTTTGTTTTGAAAATGATAAAAAATATATATACTCTGTTTTGAAGAAGACGATACTCTATGTTTTTGGAAAATTGAAGGCTTGACTGTAAGAGCACTGGCAGCTCTGTTAATTAAAGGCATTAATGAAAATTCTGTTTTGTTTTAATATTTCTGCTGTTGCTGTGTTACATCCCTGTTTTCAGTAGTATTCTGGCATATGGCTTGTCTTTGTTTGCTCCAACAAAAGTGGTATCAGAGCAGGTTGTTGATGTCTGTTAAGATTGCAGATTTCTGAAGTTGCAGATGAAGCTAAAGAAGATCAAATTACTGTGTGCAAAAGTACTCAAAGAAATAAGAGATTGAAGCTGCTTTCACTGGGAGCTGGAGAATCATTGTTTGAATAGAAGCCATCGTAGGAGAGATCTTTGAAAGCTGCTGTCAAAAAAAAGAAAATAAGCCATCATTGAAAGAGAATCTGAATAACTCTGAGGAAGATTAAAAAGATTGAAAAGGAAACAGAGGAATTGCAATGACCGGAGGTAGAGTTTTATTTTAAAAATCATGGCAAGTGGAAGTATTACTCAGCGTCAGATTCCAATATTTAATGGCAAAAACTATGACTTTTGGAGCATAAAAGTGAAAACCTATTTTGCTCCCAGGTTGTTTGGGATTTGGTTGAAAATGGGTTTCCTAAACCAGTCGACCAACAAGCTTATCAAGGTCTTTCACAAGCTAAGAAGGATTTGTTGAAAGAAAATAGGAAGAAGGATTCCAAAGCATTGTTTTTTATTCAGCAGGTAATGGAAGAATCAATTTTTCCAAAAGTAGCAGTGCCCACAAGATCAAAGCAGGGATGGGAAAGTTTATAAACAACATACCAATGCACAGGTAAAGTGAAAATAACAAAGTTACAAATTCTTAGAAGAGATTTCAAAAACTTGTAAATGAAAGATTCAGATTCAATAGATTCATTCTTCACTCATGCAATGGCAATAGTAAATCAAATTAGATCATATGGAGAAACCATTGGAGATCAAAAGGTTGTAGAGAAGATACTTAGAAGCTTACCCATAAAGTTTGACCCAGTTGTAGTGGCTATTGAGGAGTCTAAAGATCTTACTCAGTTATCAATAGATGAATTAATGGGATCACTCTTAACACATGAGCAAAGACTAAATCGATCTAGGACATCTTCATTCGAGAATGCATTCAAGACTCAGCGTTCATTTGGTAGAACAAGAGAGAGATCAAATTACAACAAAAGTAGAGGATGTTTTACACCAAAAGGAAGAAGAGAAAATACACAATTTGAAAGCAAAAATCCACTATCAAGCTCACATGCTCATTCTACATCAACAAGAGGAAGAGGGAGTAGCCATTCTCATAGTCATCATCAAAGAGAAATGTATGATAAATCTAACATCCAATGTCATTATTGCAATAAATTTGGGCATTTTGCATCAAAATGTAGGAAAAGACAATATGACATAAATAAGCAAAAGACAAATTTTACAAATGAAAATTAGCCCAACCCTAGTGACCAAAACACCATCTTGATAACATGCAATGTGGCACAAGAGAGCTCCAAAGAAGTATGGTTCCTAGATAGTGGTTGTATTAATCATATGAGTCGGAGTAAGGAGATGTTTGAAACAATGGATGATTCAATAAAATCTAAAGTAAAATTGAAAAATGATCACCGAGTTTCAATCATGGGCAAGGGGTCAATTAACATAAGAACTAAGCAAGGTGAAGAGAAGCATATTTCTGATGTATACTATGTTCTTGGATTGCAACACAATCTCATAAGCATTGGACAACTAGTGCAAAAAGGATATAGAATATATTTTGAAAATGGTGAATGTTTGATTCTAGACAAGAAACCAAGCAATACGCTGATTGCAAAAGTTGAAATGACAAAAAATAGGATGTTTCCACTAAGAATCCAAAGTGAACTATCTTTTGAGCCACAAGGATTGCAAAGTGTTGCTGAATTAGCTTTCAAAGCCTCATACAAAAATAAATCTTGGCTATGGCATTTAAGACTTAGACATTTAAACTTCAAAGGATTACAATTGCTATATAAGAAAAGAATGGTATATGGATTGCCATCGATAGAGCCACTTAAGACAACATGTGAGAGTTGCATATTGGCAAAGCAACATAGAAAAAAAAATTCAGTTGGGGAGTCTTATAGAGCAAAGCATCCACTTGAGATAGTGCATTTAGACCTTTGTGGACCCATGCAAACACCATCCATAAGTGGAAGACTTTATTTCTTGACATTTATTGATGATTTCAAGAGGAAAGTATGGGTTTATTTTTTGAAATACAAATCGGATGTATTTGCTATTTTTAAGGAGTTCAAAGCAAAAGTTGAGAAAGAAAGTGATTATTACATTAAAACATTGAGAATCGATCAAGGTGGTGAGTACATATCAAATGATTTTCAAAATTTTTGCAAAAAAAATGACATAAGAAAGCAATTTACAGCAAGGTACACTCCTCAACAAAATGGAGTAGCTGAGAGAAAGAATAGAACAATCATGAAAATGGCACGAAGTATGATAAAAGCAAAACATCTACCAAATGAGTATTGCGCTGAAGCAGTTGTGTGTTCAGTATACATATTAAATAGGTGTCCAACAAAAGCAGTGATAACTAAAACACCAGAAGAAGCTTGGAGCAAAAAGAAGCACAATATAGCACATTTGAGAGTCTTTGGTTGTGTAGCATACTCCTTGATACCTCAAGAGTTGAGAAAGAAACTAGATGATAGAGGAGAGAAGTGCATATTTGTGGGTTATAGTGAACAATCCAAGGCATATAAGTTATACAATCCTGTCACAAAGAAGCTAATAATAAGTTGTGATGTTGAGTTTGTTGAAGAAGCTTGGGATCGCAGCATAGACAAAACAACTACAGTTACAGCTAGTGTTCCACAAGAAAATGAAGAGAATGAAGCTCAAGGTGTGAATCCTACTACACAAGCAAATGTTCCTACAACACCTTCTAGGGCATCTATCACTCCAAATCCTACTACTCTCGCAAGTAATAACAATAGTGAGTCTTCTAATCCAACACTTGCATCACTAAGGTCAAGGTTTATAAATACTTCAAAGAAGACACGAAGTCTAAGAGAGATATATGATGAAACACAAGACGCTGAAAATGATGATTTATGCTCTAATTTTGCATTCTTAACACAAGCTGATCCAATTTATTTTGAAGATGCCATTAAAGATGACAAATGGATTGCAGTCATGAATGAAGAAATTCAATCAATAGAAAATAATTGAACTTGGGATCTAGTAGAACTTCCTAAAGGCAAAGATGTGATTGGAGTTAAATTTGTTTACAAGACAAAGTATAATGCTGATGGAAAAGTAGAGGAACACAAGGCAAGACTAGTAGCTAAAGTTTTTACACAACAATCGAGCATAGATTACAATGAAACATTTGCACCTGTGGCAAGATTAGATACCATTATAATAGTTTTATCTATCGCAACTAAAAACAATTGGAGGGTTTACCAAATGGAAGTTAAATCAGCATTCTTGAATGGCATTTTAGAAGAAAAAGTGTATATAAAACAGCCACTTGGTTATGAAGTTTTGGGAGAAGAACATAAGGTATACAAGCTGAAAAAAGCTCTATATGGTTTGAAACAAGCTCCTCGAGCTTGGTACAATAGAATAGATTCTTATTTTGTGAACAATGGGTTTAGCAAGTGTGACAATGAACCAACTTTGTATGTCAAAGTGAATGATGAAAGAGAAATCTTGATAGTTTGTTTGTATGTAGATGATTTGATATTCACAGGGAACATGTCAATTAACCCATTCAATGTAGCCATGGAAAGAGAATTTGATATGACTGATTTGGGGCTCATGAGATACTTTCTTGAGATAGACATAAGTCAAAATGATCAAGGCATTTTTATATGTCAAAGCAAGTATGCTAATGATTTGTTGAAGAGGTTTAAGATGACAAATGTGTGTTAGGTTGTGGAGCTAAAAGCTTCAACCTTTGTAAACTGAGGAACAGATGGTTGCTGAGTTCTACAGGAACCGGCGTCGGCAGCAGGACCGACGTCGGCAGAGACCAGTGCAGAAGGCCACCGGCGACGGCAGTAAGTCGGCCGACGTCGGCAGAACCAGACAAGCAGGGACCGACGTCGGTCGCCTGTGTGTTCCAGAACTGCTCGTTTCACGGACAGTTAGTTAAGTGAACAAAGAGTTTGCATGTTGAGACCAGTTAGAGTCTTGTGCTGCGAGGACTATTGTCTAAATTAAGAGTCTAAGTTATTGTTTGAGTTAGGGATCTATTTATAGACCCATTGGCATGTATTGTATTAGGCATGAGATAGAAAGGAAGAGTTCCTTCTAGTTGTAAGATCTGTGAGTTGCAGGTTGTTGCAAGCTCATTGGGGATCTACATGTAAGTTTGGTCTTTGAATTGCAAGTTGCAGGTTCATGAGAGATCAGCTTGAAGTGCTATAGAGTGCTTGATGTACCGGCAGGGTTATTACTCACTGGTTGGTGAGGTGAACACCAATTCTGTGTGTGAGTTGGTTGTTGGGACCGTTTTTGTGTAGGAGAGTGTGTGAGAAGAATTACTGAACACTTGAGGTGTGGCGAATCTCTGTAAGGTGAAAGAGTGTGGCGGCTCTTTGTTGTATTCTTTTCTGTTAGTGTTAATACAAGATAGTGTATTGTCTCTCATATTCTGTGCTATTGGTGAATTCTAGTTACTTGTGTTTCTGGTTATTTTCGCATATTCAATTGCTTATATTTGGTAATCATACTGTGCTTTTTCTGAGGAGCAAGATCCCAACTAGTGGCATCAGAGCATGTTTGTTGTTCTAGATTCCTGACAACTGGTATCAGAGCTTTTGGTTGGGATACTAACAGATTGGTGTAGATCTGGGTAGTGTGTTTTGATTACAGGTTACTCACAGGGTTTCTGTTTGAGTGTGAGTTGAGCAATGACAGAAAGCAGTCAACTACGAATGGAAAAGTTCAATGGCAAGAACTACCAATTATGGAGGATGCAGATTGAGGACTATCTGTATCAGAAAGATTTGTACTTACCGTTGGGTGGGGTTGCTAGCAAACCCTTGGATATGAAAGATGAAGAATGGGAGGTTCTTGATCGGAAGGCTCTGGGATCTGTTAGATTGAGTCTTGCATCATCTGTGATTTCCAGCTTATCACAGTGTAAGACAACGGTGGAGTTGATGGAATCTTTGGCAAATTTATATGAAAAACCCTCAGCTTCGAATAAGGTATTTCTTATGAAGCGTTTATTTAATTTGCAAATGTTGGAAGGTGGATCTGTTCATAGCCATCTTAGTGATTTCCATGGTTTAGTAAACCAGTTAAGTTCAGTCAATATTGTATTTGATGATGAAATAAGAGCTCTCTTAATCTTGTGTTCATTACCTGAAAGTTGGGAAGGTTTGGTAATGGCAGTTTCTAATACTGTGTCTCCTTCAAAAGTCCTAAAAGTGGATGATATTGTGAGTGTAATCTTGAACGAAGAGATACGCAGGAAAAGCACAGGTGAATCATCCGGAGATGCTTTGAGTGTTGAAGGAAGAGGAAGGCCAAGAGAGAAGATAGAGCGTGGGAGATCAAGGTCGAAGACGGGCAAGAGATCCAAGTCCAGGTATGGCAGAATAACCTGCTGGAAATGTGGAAAGCAAGGGCACTTAAAGAGAGATTGCAGATCGGGTACAGATCAGCATGAAGAACATGAAGAAGAAGCAGATGCTGCAGGTTACATTGCACAGGATGCTCTGGTATGTTCTTTGGATAAAGTAGAATCTTGGGTATTAGATTCTGGTGCCTCTTTTCATGCATCCCTACATAGGAAATTTTTTCATGAGTATGTCCAGGGAGATTTTGGAGAAATTTGTGTAGGGGATGGTAAGTCTTGTCAGATTGTTGGCAAAGGCAAAGTGAAGCTGAAACTGCAGACAGGTAACACATGGGTGTTAAAGGAGGTCATGCACGTCCCAGTTCTGAAGCGGAATCTGATTTCTGTTAGAAGTTTGGGTGAAGAGGGTTGCACAGTAACTCTCACAGCGGACTCTTGGAAGGTTACCAAGGGTACACTTGTTATAGCTAGAGGTAAGAAAGTAGGTACGCTTTATCTATCTACTTGTTTTACTGATTCTTCTTCTGGGTTATCTACTTCAGCTATAGATTCGGAGATGTGGCTTGATAGGCTTGGTCACATAGATATGAAGGAGATGCTGGTTCTTGAGTCAAAGGATATGCTTTCGGATTTGGAAGGCATGGATCGTGGTTTCTGTATGCAGAAGAAGAAGGTGAGATTTCTTGAGGAATCCGATGTTAGTGACAAGAACGGGAAAGCCTTGGTTTTCAAGGAGAAAGTGACGGATAGAGTTCAGCACAAGGTGCAAGGGAATTCTAAGCAGAGCAAGGGTGTTTTGGACAAGGGTTTGATCCAAAAGGAGCTCGCAGGAAAAAGTCAGGTCTCACAAGAAAAACACAGAGACCGACGTCGGCAGGAAAACTGGCGTCGGTGTCCAGACAGGGACCGATGTTGGCTATGTGCAGCCCGACGTCGGTGACTCAGGGCAGACAGAGACCGGCGTCGGCCAGGGGAAAACGACGTCGGCGGAGAGGCAGTCGCAGGGAACCAACATCGGTCGGCTGTAGACTGAGATGTGACCGGCATCGGTCACTGAGACGAATTTTGGGTGGACAGCAAGCTGTCATGGAGTCTCAAGCGCCCATATGGAGGACTGAAGGTGTAAGTAAGTTCTTAAATTCGTCATTTCCCTTCTTTACACTACTTGTTGCTCACTTATGGCATAGGACCAGGAAGTTATTGAAGAAGCAGAACAGGTAGATCCAGGAAACAGTGGGAGCTAGGCATGGATGAGGATGTGATTCTTTGGAGGAGAACCAAACAGGGGTTTTGGGTAGTGTGGCCAGCTGGAAGTAAGCACTGAGAGACGAATGGATGTTAAGGATGAAGAAGAGCGGAATTGGATACGTGAGATGGAAGATCAGGGTATTTGATCTTGTATCAGCTGCAGGGCAATGGAGGTTTGTTCATTGTGTTTCTCTTTACCAGGTTGGATAGTATTAGCTACACTATCCTATTTTCTGTATGATGTGCTTGTTGCAGGGTTACATATACAGGTATTGCTGAACTAAAGGTAAAGCTAGTTCAGGTGTTTGTCATGGAGAATCAGGGAGCAGCAAGATTCTTTGGCAAGAGTGTGTTCTAGAGACATGGAAGGTCATGTGTTGACTTTGTTTCAGGATGATTGTGTGAAACCGATTAGCACGCCGATGGTTGGACAGTTCTATGAACAGGTGTCTTGATTCACATAATGAGGTTGAGTGCATGGTATGTACTAAACCTGAGTTTTCCCAAGCAGTGGGAGCTGTCACAAGTTAGGAGCCAATCTGAGAGAGAACCATTGGAGGTCAGCTCAGTGGATTCTTACAGGGACTAGTAGCAAGTGCACATGCTATGCAAGTTCAGGTTTATTTCTACATGGTTGTAGATGTGGATGTGGTAGATAATTTGGATGACAGGTTTTGCACCACGGATTTTGTGGTGGTTGGTCTTCAAGGATGATTTTGAAGATGGATACATAGCCAAGGTAACAAACTAGTCGGTGTACAGGTACATGTACAGGTTGCAGCTGTTTATCTCCAAGTGGGAGATTGTTAGGTTGTGGAGCTAAAAGCTTCAACCTTTGCAAACTGAGGAACAGATGGTTGCTGAGTTCTACAGGAACCGGCGTCGGCAGCAGGACCGACGTCGGTAGAGACCAGTGCAGAAGGCCACCGGCGACGGCAGTAAGTCGGCCGACGTCGGCAGAACCAGACAAGCAGGGACCGACGTCGGTCGCCTGTGTGTTCCAGAACTGCTCGTTTCACGGACAGTTAGTTAAGTGAACAAAGAGTTTGCATGTTGAGACCAGTTAGAGTCTTGTGCTGCGAGGACTATTGTCTAAATTAAGAGTCTAAGTTATTGTTTGAGTTAGGGATCTATTTATAGACCCATTGGCATGTATTGTATTAGGCATGAGATAGAAAGGAAGAGTTCCTTCTAGTTGTAAGATCTGTGAGTTGCAAATTGTTGCAAGCTCATTGGGGATCTACATGTAAGTTTGGTCTTTGAATTGCAAGTTGCAGGTTCATGAGAGATCAGCTTGAAGTGCTATAGAGTGCTTGATGTACCGGCAGGGTTATTACTGACTGGTTGGTGAGGTGAACACCAATTCTGTGTGTGAGTTGGTTGTTGGGACCGTTTTTGTGTAGGAGAGTGTGTGTGAGAAGAATTAATGAACACTTGAGGTGTGGCGAATCTCTGTAAGGTGAAAGAGTGTGGCGGCTCTTTGTTGTATTCTTTTCTGTTAGTGTTAATACAAGATAGTGTATTGTCTCTCATATTCTGTGCTATTGGTGAATTCTAGTTACTTGTGTTTCTGGTTATTTCCGCATATTCAATTGCTTATATTTGGTAATCATACTGTGCTTTTTCTGAGGAGCAAGATCCCAACTAGTGGCATCAGAGCATGTTTGTTGTTCTAGATTCCTGACAATGTGAATCCAGCCCCTACACCACTTGCATTGGGTTTAAAACTCAGCAAGAATGACAAAATTCCTAGTGTAGATGCAACATTATTCAAAAGATTAGTTGGCAGCCTCATGTATCTAACTGTCACAAGACCGGATATCATGTATGGGGTTAGTCTCATTTCTAAATTCATGGACAAACCAAATGAATCACATTGGAAAGCTAGAAAAAGAGTTTTGAGGTACATAATTGGAACAAAGAGTTTTGAAATTTTGTATACATCTTCAAATGATTACAAATTGATAGGATATACAGATAGTGACTGGGGAGGTAGCATGGATGATAGAAAAAACACTTCAAGGTATATCTTTCATCTAGGATTGGGTGCTATCTCTTGGGCATCAAAGAAACAACCAATTGTGACACTCTCCTCAAGTGAAGCAGAATATGTTGCAGCCACATCAGTAGCTTGTCAAGTAGTATGGATGAAAAGAGTACTTTCAGAGTTGAGGCATCCACAAGAACCTACAAAAATTTATTGTGATAATAATTCTGCAATTGCTTTATCCAAAAACTATGTCTTTCATAAACGAAGCAAGCATATTGATACGAGATATCATTTTATCCGAGAATTGGTGAACAATGGTGACATATATCTTGAGTTTTGCAAGTCCAATGAACAACTGGTAGACATCCTCACAAAGCCACTTGCAAAGAATGTTTTTGAACATCTTCGAGAAGGAATTGGTATTGCAAACATACATGGCAGTGAAGATTAAGAGGGAGTGTTGGCGGACGTGGACTCCAAATCAACTTCTTTAATCTCCCCTGCCACCGTTCCTCAACTACTCTCCACCAACCACATTTACTTCATTCTTCCCTTATCTTTTCTATTGTCTTCGTTGCTTCTAGACTCTTTTGATTTAGGGCAAACTTCTAGAAGCTTCTCCATACGATAGGAAAAAGCTTTGTTTTGAAAATGATAAAAAAATATATATACTTTGTTTTGAAGAAGACGATACTCTGTGTTTTTGGAAAATTGAAGGCGTGACTGTAAGAGCATTAACAGCTTTGTTAATTAAAGGCATTAATGAAAATTTTGTTTTGTTTTAATATTTCTGTTGTTTCTGTGTTACATTCCTCTTTTCAGTAGTATTTTGGCATTTGGCTTGTCTCTGTTTGCTCCAACACAAAGAATTTCCCTGGACCATCGCCGAGAATAGAAGCTTAGGCTATAAACCATTCACATTTTGTTCATAAATGTTAGATCTGTGTATTATGTGCAAAACACAGGTGATGTAAGGAAAACTTTCCACGACAGAAAATAATGCTCATATACAAAATCAATAGAGACAAAATTGTCACTCAAATTTGGCGTCAAAGCTCCAAAGCTTGAAATTACAATGTTGAAACCATATGCCAATGCAAACTACAAAAATAGATCTCCTTGATGGTAGATAATTTCATTAATCCCATCAGCACGGCAAATGCAAAGCATCAAATAAACAAACGAGGCTTCTCTTTCATGGCATGGGCATCGAGCAGTCAACCATACTGAATAATGAACATATTATCTTTTACCATTGGCGTGGATACTTGAGACATTGCAGATCAGAATGGTGCTGCAAATCTAACCCATAGCTTTTGATGAATTTCACAACCTTCACACTAACCTGCTCTGATACCATATGTTAATTCTGGGTCAGGGTTGCATTGGAAAAGAGCCAAATAGGAATAAAATAATTAAACACAATAATAATATATTGCACACTTTATTTCTTCTGCCATGATATTACAAACCATATGGAGTATAATTATATAAGAAATGACATTCCTATATTCGGGATAATATATCTCTACAAACTCTCACCCAAATCTTCAGTAAACAAACAAATACTAATAACCCACTATTATACGAATATATTGTTATCACAATATATTCGGATAACTACTAAACTCTATTAACGTAATATTAATAATTATGTTATTTACAATTAATAATGTTTACACATAACTATACCTTAACAAATTAGTATTTACCTAACACATTCCCAACTATGGACAACAAACAATGAGGATTCCAAAAATGTTATGTAACCTATTTAGATGTGTGAAGCACACTAGAGAAGATGAACTAGTGTTTAAAGAGGGATCAAAAGAAGGGAACTTGGGTTTAATGCACAATCCAATACTCCCAAATAATTAGGTACCATCGTGGATGATAAATGCTCAAAACATCATAGACTCATACTCTACATTGAAGAATCCCCTTGCACAGGTATAAATGCAAATTCTTTTTTATAGTAAAGGTTTTTAGAAGTCTGCAACCCACTTTTGACACTCATAAATTTGAGGCCAAAGATCATTGAACTTGCAAATCAAATTAAGATCTCTATAAAATTTCAGCTCCATCTTAAAGATTGAGATTTTATTAGCTACATCCACTAAAAAGCAAGTACTATGCAAATGAGGAGCAGTTATAGTAGAAGCAAGTTGCTAAAGAGATTTGATGAAGGATAAAGGAAGGCAAACATTAGAAGCAAAGGGTCCGAAACTTTTGTCTGATTCTATAAGCCTTGTGGTTTTAGTAGTATTCTATAAGGTTTATGCAAGATCATATCTCATGAAAATAGGTTTTTAACATTACATCTTTGCTTAAGCAATTTGGTGTTTAGTTTTTTACAAAATCCATGAAATCACAATACTTAACATTGTAATTGTGTTCAAGTTCATCATAGCCCTTACATGAGTTCAAAACATGCTATGTTTTTAATAATGTAGTTTCTAGCTTAATTAAGTAATGCCAAAAACCATTTTCACAAATTTTGAAAATCATGTATTTAAAGGCATCAGATTTTAGGCATAATAACGTAAATATGTGTAAGGAAGTTAATGATCTTGTTTTCAGCCAAAGGTGGAATCAAAATGTCGACAATCACATAAGCTTTTGGAGAATTCAAGTATTTATGTCTCTCTTAAAGTTGAATCAAATTATGTAAAGGAATAAACTATTTGGCAAGTATCTACTTATTTAAATCAGGGATTTACCGGATGGGGAATTTAATCCTTTGCAAGAATAGGGAAAATCAACTAGCTCCTTTGCTTTGTGTTTCAACTCGGGCTTATACAAATTCTTGTCAAATTAAATGATTTCTTTTCAAAAAAAAAAATTATGGATTGCTTATTGCAAAACGGATGTCTTTATTTATGAAGTGAAATTTTTATTCTTTAATTTTATATTTATATAATGGACTTAGTGTCCGATTAGCATGCACGGAGGCAATGGAAAGGTCGGTTACATACACACTGAGGGAACCTTGTATGCTCTCATTTTTTCGACTTCTAATTTTAGAATATCAATATAATTCTGAGCCATTTTGAAGTAATAGAAGAAAAAAATGCTAAATTGAACATTCTCATGTCTATTTATCACTGTTATTTGACTTTTATAGCTGGCCAAATCATAGTGTGTCTATAACAAAACGTTTTGGGATGGAATCCAACATCGTGCTTGACAATGTATTTTATCTTGCATATTGTCTTTTGAAAAAAAAATCCCTAATGTGTCTGGGCTTTGGAGGGATTTAATTCATTGGATGATATTTCATGGCACTTCCAGCCTTGCTTTGCTCTAATAATACCATATTGAATTTGTGAACCATGGATTTAATTTGTTGGATGATATTTCATGGCACTTCCAGCGTTGCTTTGCTCTAATAATACCATATTGAATTTGTGAATTAGGATTACTGAGAGACAAAAATGATCACACAATACAATAAATTTGGTTGTTTACAATGGATGTTTTCATATTGTACAACCTTAAATTATAGTAATGGAAGCTCCTTATTGTGCATGTGGTGGTTGCAGTATTCCAATAGTTGGCCAGCTACCTAACATCAACTTTTCTAAAAAAAATCCATGCTGGGACTTTTAGTAAGAAGAGAGTATAAAAAATTACTGGATGAAATTCAGAGTAAATTGTCTACTTTGAAGCATGTGCAAATTATAAATTATTGGATTATATAAAATGAAAGATGGGATGGACTAACTCAACTATAAAACATGATTACAAACCTTTATTCCTAAAATAAACTCTAAAGGTAAAAGCTTTAAGGCATGATTTGACCATTAGTAACAGTTCTTCTATTTAATCACAATTTCTATTAATGTTTTCATATATGAGACATGTAAATAGTAGGTGTGCAAATCTTTCTATCTATTATATTTTGTTTGTAGACTTGAGGAATTGAAATTTTGGAATTTGTACAACCTTGTTAGAATGTAGGAGCTTAATGTAAATAAAATTTACATATTTACATGTGACAGTTACAACCACAATTTGCACAACACATTCAGGAAAATCACACTTGTTATTTTAAAGTTATTTTCATTTTCTTTATAGTGAAATTACTATCTTGGTCATATTATTCAATGCCATTATAAATCACGATCTTCACAAAGCAGATGTGGCACACAAAGTTGAAGCAGGTTAAGCTATGCTAGCATGAAATCCGGAAGTTCGGCCACCCTAGCTATACATTTCACCAATCTTACCTTTCACAACTCTCAGCTACTACTTGATAGGTTCTTCAATATTATGGACCTTCATGATTCAACAATATTTACTATTGATTAGTGATTACAAATGTTGAGTGAAGCTTGATATTAGCTATTTTGAAAGTGGTGTCAGTTTTGAAAAGATTCTTAAGCCGGACATGGGTGCTATAAAAAAAAAATCAGTTTCTCATGTGACATAGCTCATCTGCACCAACCTACATTGACTTCCCAAACTGATCATAGGCTTGTAAGTTGCACACACCAATGAGTTGTGTAGAAGAAACTCTGTATGTGCACTATGGCTGCACAAAGTATTTAAAAAAAGGTTGCACATAAATAAAGATGTGTGAAACAATGCCAACCGTTTATTTTTACACTAGCTCCTTTTTATTTTTGATACAAGATTACTTGTAAACCCAGATGCACCTGCATCACTACTATAAATAATAACCAAATTGAAAATGTTATAACCATTGGAATTCACTAAGTTTGAGCATTATACACTAGTGAGTTAAACATAACTCCAACCTATCCCCAGCCATACTGATATGTGAAACAAAGTGATGGGGCTAGGTGTAAGTCCTGGCAATTTTGGTAGAATAGATTGCCTTCTGATGGCATCTAAGTGAAACGATGTACATTTTGTACATTACAACCACTAGGCCACAGTTTTCTTGAAGTATCCAACAGTAAAATACATGGGCATTACAATACAATAACCTATAAGTAAGACGACATGTCCATGGTCTAGTGGCAACGTAGTGTGTTTTCAATTTTCAAGGTCTATGGGCATTCTCTCCAATTTGTATATGTGCATTAAAAGTGACAGGGTGCTTCAGGGAATATGCCCTATATAGAATTGAACACATTTAGATCAATGTATTGACTCTGATCAGACACCAGGATATATGAGACCACATACACTGCAACAAATTAATGCATGTAAAAAAGAGGTGTTTTAACAAAAAAAGTTTGACCCGATTTATGATTTGAGAAGACACACACTGCAACAAATTGGTTTTACGAAAAAAAGAGTGCATGAAGCTATATTTTAACTGAATGGATTGGACCATGTTTGGGAAAGGGCCATCTACGTTAGATTTGGAGGTAAACAGGGGCACCCATTACCCACAAGTTTCTTCAGTATTTAGAGCAATGCCTATGACGAGACTGCTGGAAAACCAAATTTGAGAGATTGAAGCAGAAGCATAAAGTAAAACATCTGTTGATTTTAACCTACCAACCCAATTGAATGTAACCTGATCGTGCAATACACACCATAGGAACCTTTTAATTATAAAACTAGAAAACAACAATAACAGAGATTCCCTTATACTTTAGTTGAACCTACTTTTGAGTTCATCTCTCAGGAACAAAAACCAGTAATTATCAATTATTGTTTAGGAAAGAGGAAGACTCGCTGAGTCGCTAGATTTTATTTTCTTTACCTAAAAGGTTGTGTGTGTAATGGTATATGAGGAAATTAATGAATAGTAAGATATGAGGAGTAAAATTCCCCTTGGGTAGCATGCTCAGTAGCACACCCTATGGCTAGACCCATTTGTGGCGGACGAGTACTTTCCAAAAACCTGGATTGATCACTCAAAAAACAATAACAAAGATCCCAAAATGCAGAACCATATAACAGAATTACAATATGGGTATGACAGGCCTTCCCGGCAACACCATAAAATGAAAAAAAATGGCTCAAAAATCTCACCCGCAACAACAACCAGGTTGACCAGCTCTCTTAAACGACTGTTCTTTGCAAACCATTCAACCAGTCCTGTCATCCTGTCATGTTTTTCACCCGATCGGGCCTTGCCATAGAAAACATAATAGTTTTCTTCATCTCTTTTAATATGCCTCTGAACATACAATAAAATCAACAATGTCTTAACACAAAAAATGATGGATTGATCAGCTTCTTCTATAGAATCATATGATTCCGTATTTAATGTTCAAAATTCAGAGAGGACCCAAACTGAAGATATTTCATGGTCTCATTAAAATAGAAGAAAAATAAAGATTTACTCTAAAGTGTCACTGTCGTGCAATCCAGTTTTACGGTACCATCTTCATTGTTGAAAGAGATTTATCGAACAAACACGGGAAGCCATATTTGATGTAGTAATGCAATAATACAAGCTATGCAAAGTCTACCTCCTTGTTGCAGTAAAGAAGAAAGATATACCTCCTCAAGCATTTTAAACTGATTTGGAATGAAGCATGTCTGTAAACTTCTTTCTGTAGTTGGTTGCTTAGATGAGAGCTCTGGTTGAGACTTGGGTGTTGGCCTAGGACATTGGCCGACCATCGATCTTGTATTGCCCATAACAAATAATCATCACCCACCTCAGAGTTCTGCAGCTCAGATTTTCTACAGACAAAATCATAGACAAACCCCATGAGTTTAGAAAATTCACAGAACGATTTTTAAAATAACAAATAAAAAGTTGAAACCTAATTTCACAAAATTAATTTTTAAAAGCAGAAAAGCACATTGCATCATTGGTAAATGGAAATAAATCTTAGGATCTCTTGGCATCCGCCTTGGCCATAACCTTAATAAAAACACCTGTACCGTATGTTTATAACAAATATAATGACAATGGCTGATGACATAGGTTTTAAGCAGAGAGTACTCAAAACTGACAAAGCTGCAATTACGATCCAAAGAATAAATAAGGTGCAACCTGCTTTAACTCCCAACAATTTGCAGAGTTATGTATGGTTTTAAGTTTCTGTAAAGATTGCCAGGTACCAATTTTCACCATCTGAGTCCATTTTTTCTGAAAGCATAGATTAACGAATGAGCACCGAAAGACTCAAAGTGATATAACCTTCTATTAAAAAAGCAAGAAAAAATGCGCCCTTCAAAAATAGAGTTCTCCATATTTTTTAAACCCCAAAAAAATGACCATAATGAACTCATTGAATACAATATCTTGGATATTCAAGCTTATACTAAAAATAGGTAACAATCTTAAAATAATGCAACGCTTTTACATGTAAAATCTTATTACTAGTATTTATTATAATAATTATAAAACTATTTCTTCAGATATTTTTGGCATCTGTAATTAATGTTGATGACATTAACCATTGACATTTTAATAACATCTTTATAGTTTTCACCAATCAAAATTTAGTTAAATTTTTTTGTTAAAAAATGTACAAGTTAATTATTACAAAATTTAAAATTTTTCAATACATAAAAAATAATAAGTTTTGATTAATGGAGAAGAGATAATTTAATCAGGTTAGAGGAAAATGATTTCTTTACTTATCCTTTTAAAACTAATTAAAAAAAAAACAGGGAATAATAACAAAAAATTGGACATACAAGATGGTACCAATAAACTAATTATTTTCCACATAAGAATACAAGGAAACAACCTTTTGCCCTAATCTTCATGGATTAACATTATTATTAGTCTAAGCATGGAATGCTTTCAGACTATTTAAATTGCCCGTCCTCACTAAATACAACAAACTGATTGAGATTCATATCAATAACAAAGTTTTACAGCTTCGTTTTAATGGCAGGCAGCCTTCTCTTTTGGGGTGTTCTTAGCTTCCTTGTGAGATCTGCTTGGGTATATTATTACCCATTTCACTGTATGACTAGCTTATTCACTCCCATGTTTTGTATTGAATTCTCTGTATAGTAACTATCAATATAATGAAAATAATTCATGTTTGAATTTTGCATGCAGGGTGGAGACGATGTGTCCTTAGGATTGGTGATGATGCAGCACATAGAGTGTGGGTAACAATTCAAAATCGTTGGAAACTCACAGGAGTTGGGAGATTGGGATATTTCAAAGGGACTTTCCATGACTTATCACAAAGGAGACCTCTGGACAGCCTCCACAGTGAGCATACATTATATCAATTATTATTATTTGATTTAATAATAATATATTTTAAAAGTCTATGATATTATTTAATTTAGGTAATATTTTTATTATGGTTTGCAAGATAATTTATAATATATAAATTTTTATTAATTTTGTTTTAAATTAATAATAAAATCGAATTCAAAGAATTTTAATATAAATAATTTATATATTTTTTTGGTTTGAAAACTGGCAGAAAATAAACAATGAAGGTAGCAACCATGAAAATGGTGTGGAGTACAAAGCTGTTGTAGTGGATTCTGATGATGAAGGGACAGAAGTGTGCTCCATGCCTGGTTCAAACCGTGTTGTGAAAATACCAAAATTTTCAGACTCTGATTCTATCTGCTTTGTTCATGTAATATGGGACAAGAATGCTTGTCCAACTTCTTGCTCTCCAACACCTGCTTGCAACAATACCTCAGACATAGTGAATACCCAATCCCATGACAAGATTCACAAGTCAACCACTACCTAATAATAATGGAGGAATGGTTGCCTGTGTCTTATGGTACTGCATTTATATTGCAGGTAACGTCAATATGTATTAAGCAATAACTACTACTTTTTAATAATAAAGAATTTTAAATTGGTGCAGAATGGTATCTTTCAATTCTTAATTAATTAATAAGTTGAAGATTTAATTAATCTTTAAAAAATTAAATATATAATTTATTAATTTTATATTATTTTATAAATAATTATTTTCATTAAAAATATTTATTTATTCATTTTTAATATTATATTTTAAATATTATTTATAATATTTAATTATGTTTTTAAAATATTTTTTATTTTAATATTTTATTAATAAAAAATTCTTGAAAAGTGAATTATTTTAAAGTATTAATAAAATTTATAATTTTGATTTTTTAATTGTTTTCATTTATATGTTAGCAATTACATTCAACAATAATTAGATCTTATAGAAAAATTATCACATTACACAATTAAATATACATTGATGGAAAGTTTATTTAGATTGATAGCATTTTTTTCATTATATTAAATTTTGTTATCAGTAAGAATTGTTCTTTGGTGGATTTTTTGTGAGCCAAACAATTTTACCAATTGAACTAACAACCATTCACAAAATTAATATTTTCAAATATTTATGTGTGTAAAAATATAATAATAAATTAAATTTTTTAACAATCATAATAAAATTAGAAATTAGAAATAAAATAATATTTAGAAATATCAAATAAATTAGAAAAATAATTAAAAAATTCTCACATTATATACACGTCTTTTTCCATTCCCATAAAACAAAATCATATTTTTACATGTTTAAGGTCACCTTAAATATTAAATAATAAAACATATAAATTTTTCTATAATATATATTAAATAAAAAAATATTAACATATAAAATATGCATAGAATGGAGCCCTCTGATCATGACAATATATCAAAGAAGATTTTATTTAAAGATATATTTATTCAAATTATTGTAATCAACTATTTAATAGAAAAGATGTCAATATCTTTATAATTTAAAATATTTAAACAAAAATAATAATATATGAAAAAATTTACAAATAATAATCAATCACTTAAATTATTAATGTAAAACATATATTTAAAAAAATACCATCATATAATATAATTTATTTATGATATAGTCTTAGCTTAAATCATAACTTAAGTTTAAATATTTGATTGCTCAAATTAAAATAAGTATATCAAATTAACTTTCTTTCATTTCAATGTTTGAAATTAAAATTTTAATTTAATATTTATTTTTAAATTAATTTAACATTTTAAATAATTTTATTTACATAAATTTATATTGAAGTTGTATAGTTTAATATATTATAAAATTAATAATTTTAATTATGATTATTTATAAATTGTTGCTAGATTCTTATGAAGGTTGCATATTTTTATATAATATTTGAATTATGATTGATGATTTTGAGGTTTGAGGTGCTAGCATCACATGGAATGATAGGAGGGACTAAGATAATCTTATTCTTGAAACGCTTGATAGATTTTTGGTTAACTCATAGATAATAGCCAAAGGTTTTACGTTTGCAACTAAGGTTATTCACTTCGTAGGATGTGATAATTGGTCTATCTTTTTGGTGATAGAGGAGGATCAGAACCCAAAAGTACTCTATTTAAATTTGAATTCATGGGGCTTCAAGGCCCCTTCTTTGAGGAAAAACTAATACCCTATGGGATGGGATGTTAAGCGTTGGGCTCTAAAAGCTTTATCATATTCCATAAATTGAAAACAATTAAGGTTATGATGAGGGGATGGAATAATATTTTTTGGAAACCTATTTGATAAAAGGAATATTATTGAATCGAAACTATGGAACCTTCAGATCTCTTTGATACAAGGGATTATTATAATGATTTGGTAGAAATGTGTAAGTGTTCATTGATAGAACAATGAAATATTCTTAATGTTAGGAAGAAATTTTTTGGATATATATATATAAGTGAATTTCATTCTAAATTTGTTCACTTATCTATTAATATCAGATGTAATAGGAGTAGGATTGATAAAATAGTTATTCTTAAGGGGTGGATCTTTGAAGAGGATAAGGATAAAATTTGAGGCAGTTAACATTTACAAGAACTTGCTTTTAAAAGAAGTGATATATACACAAGATATTTATGAGATTTTTTTTTTGTGCTTGTCTTTTTTTATGTTTAATTTTATGAATGAAAAAATCATAGCTCCTATTTTTGAGGAGGAAGTGATGGCTGTTGTTTTCACTATAAGTGTGAAAAAATCTTTGAAATGTGATGGATTTCAAATTATTTTTTAAAGCAAAATGGGCATATAATGGGTAAGAAGGTGGTTAAAGTAGTTAAAAAATAAATAAAAAGATAAAGTATTTTTGTAAAATGAACAATATATTTTTGGTATTTATATTAATAAGGATAAGTGCCTCCTTTTTCCTTCTACCCTATTTCTCTTTAAATCAATGTGTACAAAATTTTTACTAAAGTAATGGTCAATAGATTGAAAAGTTGCTTGATCAACTTATTATTAGAAGAATAAAGCAAATTCATGGTAGGATGACATATTTTGGATGGTAAACTATTTCTCATGAGACTTTACACTCTCCGAACCATAGTGGTAGGGAAGGTATCATGATAAAATTAGATATGAAGAAAGTTTATGATAAGGTAAATTAGGATTTTTTAGATCAGGTTTTGGGATCAAATAACATCAATGAGTTTGGAGTTGTATCTCCTCACCTTCCTTCTTAGTTTTGATCATTAAGACTATTGTAAGCTTATTTAAAGCTTTTCAGAGTTTGAGATAATGAGACCCTTTTTTTCCATACCTTTTCATAATAATGGTTGAATCTTTTAGATAAACCATCAAAGCAGAGGTGGCTAAGAGAAACTTAAAGGGTTTGATCATAAGTAACAACATGGAGAACGTTAGTCACTTTTAATTTATGGATGACACACTGTGTATGGTGAATCTTCCATTGTTGAACCTAAAAAGCTCAAAAGAATTTTAGATCAATATAAGATAGCCATTGGAAAAAAGGTAATCCCCTTATAAATACGATATTTATTCTATACATGTAATTCCATATAAAAAAATGGATTAGGGATATCTTTGGCTATGAAGTAGGAAATATTCCCATTTAATATCTTGTAATATTGTTGTTTGTGGGAAAATTTTATTGTATTGAAGGGTAGCCTCTTATTAGTAGAATCTAATATAAGCTATCTACTTGGAAAGGCGAATGGATTTCCTTGGTAGGTAGGGAAAAACATAGTAAATCCATTATGCAAAATATGCCAACTTATATTTTATATTTTTTCAAAGTTTCCTAAAAAGTGGCTGACACTATTATAAAACATCAGAATAAATTCAACATTAGAGGAACTTCCTTTGAAGAGGATTTGAAGAAAATAAAAATAAAAATATAATTTCCTTGGATAAGGTTTGTTTTCTTAAAATTTGGGGGTTTTAGGTTTAAAAAGATTGAACAGGCTAAATGAGGCTCTTATGTCTAAACAAAGAGCCTAAACTTTGTTAGAGAATCGATAATGAGAAAGATAGAATTTAGAGCAAAGTCTTCTAACATATATATTTGGACTCAAATTAGGCTTTGATATTTTTTACCAAATTTCCTTTACCAAGAGGATAAGTGTTTTGAAATCTTGTCAAAAAGTCCAGGGACTTGATTTGCCCCCTCATTCATTGGAAGCTTAGGGATGGGTTACATATTTGTTTATGGAAGTATGCTAGGGTGAGACAAGCTCTCTAAGAAGAATTTTAGACTTCGAGATATATAATGAAATACATCATTAACTAGTGGGGTGATAGAGTTAGTGACTATATTGTCAAAAGTCAGGGTGGGAATTGTTGGAAAAAATGGTGCGGTCTATTGGTTAGGATAATGTAGAAATTTATAAAATCACAATTGAATTGGAGAACTATCATTTTCCTTTAAGAATAAGCAATGATAAATTGGTTTGTAAAGGCAACCCAATTAAGGAAGTCATATTAATTGATTAATACACTTGGATTCTTTCCTTGGTGGGAATGGTTAGAAGAGAGTTCTTTGTGGATCAAGTTTGGAACAATAACAAACTAACAAAGATAATTATATTCGTTTGTGTGTATATTGACAGGGAGTTTAACTTATGATTTGTTGATCAAATGAAGATTTTTTGGCCTCATTATATGAATTTAATGCCAAGGGAATGAGGAATAAGGGGCTCGTCTCATTTTGCATTGTAAGAATGCTTGGAAGATTTGGAGATTTTTATTTTTAAAGTTTGAATGCACTTAAGTATTCCATCGATTAGTTTCAAAATCTCTAGAGAGTTGGAGGACATCATTGTACTCTAAAGGGATGATTCTCATTTGGTGTATTGGATTTTCAATCACTATAAGAATCTTTGGTTAGAAAGGACTACAAATATTTTTCAATGTGTAGAATCACTTAGAGGTTTAGGTTTGGGGGACAATTACCAAGTCATTTTTGGAATTGTCATGGTCATTATTATTTACTATTGGCTTAAAAAAACTTCAGAAAACTTTCAAAGTAACAAACACTATATTGATTTCTACAATCTAAGCAACAAAAATATATGACATATTTATTGTGACTGCCCCTCCTCCAACCTACAAATGCCTCTTTTGAAAAATATTTTAGTTAGAAAGATTTTATATACTCTTACTCATAATTTAATAATATTTTTACAAGGTGTATCAACATTTGATGATACATTTCAGAACTATTCTCAGCTTTTTTTTACATACTTGACATTGTAGTTGATTATAAAATGTTTAGAAAGAGCAAGTTTCTAGTTTATGTTTGTATTCTGTTATCATTACCTACCAGAGGTATTATTGTTTTCACCTCCAGCAGTTAATTTCTTTTGACTACAGTCAACAGCCGATTTCGCAATGCATAGGCATGAAGGGGACGAATTCATTTCCAAATATTTTTCAAAGTAGTAGAATTAATTTATTGTTTTGTCAGTTACTGGTAAGTTATGATTACTTCTTTGGTAGCAGACCAATTAGTAGGGCTTGATATAATTTTCACTCAATGTTCAATGACCTATTGCGATAGTTATAATTAAGTGTTTTATCGCTTGCCAGGGGCTCAGACAGAAGACTAGTTGTGTCCTTTTAGAGAGTAGTGTGGTCGCATAGCTGCTACTTTTTAAGAACGCAGAACATGTGTCTAACTACATTACTATTAATTACCATGGATTTGATGGGGAGCTGGATTTCAACGGTTTAGATCAGGTTTGTTGCCAAGAAGAAATGGATAGACTTTGCATTTTAGGGTTTCACTACAAACAAGACGCACTTGAGGGATCATATAATTTGTAGTGCTTTCTGGGATCATATACGAGTTGCCTTAAAGTGCAGTGATAGAAAATTTGGCAAATACGAGTTGCCTTAAAGTGCAGTGATAGAAAATTTGGCAAATACGAGTTGCCTTAAAGTGCAGTGATAGAAAATGATATGATTGGTAAACCTTTTTCAATGCTTACACGGGTTTCATCTTTGTCCTGATGTATGTGTTCCTAACCTTCCATTTTCATTAAAGTAGTTAACAATGGACACATCAGGATCCATGCGAGGCAAAGCTTTATATATAAGATTTTTTTTTTTTAGAATGCCTTATGTAAAACCCTCATATGAACAACACCGATATTGAAAGGCATAGAATGGCAAAGTTTGGCCTATAAATACCCAAATGTCACCCATGTTTGGATCCTTTCGTATGACTGTAGCACCAATATTGAAAGGCATAGAATGACTTAGTTTGGTCTATAAATACTCAAATGTCATCCATATTTTGGATCCCTTCGTATGACTGCAATGGAGTTCTTGAATTGTTTCTTATTTTTATTTTATTTTGGTTGTTTTAATGAACCTTGCATGTTACAATTTTGTTTGTCTTTTTGGGGCACTGTTTTCTATTGAACTCCCACCCTTGCTTGAAAAGGTAACTTGTTTGCTTTCATGGGAGCGTTGTATAAAAGAGGGCATTTTTTCATAAAAACAATATGGAAGCAATTATAAAATATTTCTACTTCAAGAATAATATTTTATTCAAGGTTAACTTGTAATCCTATTTAAATAGTAAATAAATATTCATTGCACCATTTCAATTTACAACAAATACAACTATTCATGTACCTGTCTTCTGCCTAGTAACATACTTTTCTCCTAATGAACATAGAACATTCATTTTGAGCTATTTGATTTTCATTGCACCTATCTGTTCAAGTAAATTTGCAATAATCACAATAAAACTAAAATAAATTGAGTCAGATAATTTGCACAAGTGAAATCCAAAATCATGAATGCTATGAGCACGAATATTATAAAGGTTATGGTAAAAATAAAATTATGGTTAAATCAAAAGAAGTATGTTGAAATGATATTGCAAATATTTAAGATGCAAGGAAGTAATCTTATCAATATTCCATTTCCTATTGATCAAAAGTGATTTGCTAAACATTGTCCTAAAACAAAATAAAAAATTGAGGACATGTCTCTAGTTCCATATGCTAGTGTTGGTGATAGTTTGATGTATGAAATCATCTCTACAAAACTGACATTGCTCTATAGTAGGAGTAGTGAGAAAATTTATGTCAAGTTTGAAGAAATAACAATGGACTATGGTGAAGAAGATCTTCAAATATTTGTGTGGTAGGTTAAACTATGCAATCTATTATTAGGGTAATTTTGGTGAAATCAAAACATTGAATTTATATGGTTTTGGGGATTCAAATTGCGTTAGAGATCTTGATTGCCTAAGATCTACCAATAGGTATTTGTTCAATTTGTTTGGTAGAGTTATAATTTGGATGATAAAATAGTAGGCTTGTGTTACAATATCTGCCACAAAGGCTAAGTAATGGTAGCTATTTAGGCAAGCAAGGCAACAGTTTGGCTTTGAAGATTAATTTATATTGTTGGGTTGGTTCAAAATGTTGTAAGGATAGATTATGAATCTCAAAATGAAATTTGTCTATCAAGGAACCCTGAGTATCACTCTACAATGAAACACATTGATGTGCAATACTATTTTGTAATGAAAATGTGGGGGAGGAGAAGATATTGTTAGATAAGTTGGACAGATGTGAGAACTCTGGTTGATTTGTTGATGAACGTTGTGAAAAATTTTCTTGATGCAAAAAATTAATGGATATAAGCAATATTGACTACTGAACGTATGCCCATGTAGCTGCCTATGGATTGTCGGAAATGTGTTGTATATTTTCTATGATTTACATGCAAAAAAAATTAAAAATCATATTGACATGTATTTGAATAGTTTTAATCCATGTTTATATAGTTTATACTTTTGATATATATAATATTATAATACCACTTTAATAATTACTTATGTACCAAATATACAATAAGAAAAATTAAAATTTTAAAAGATATTTTTGTATATTGTAAATAATTAAATTAATACAATAAAAAAAATTATTATATTAATTTTTTTATCAAAAAAAGTTTTTTAAGAGAAAATATTTACTTTATAATTATATCTATATCATTTTTTTTATTATATTAACTTCAAAACTCTCATAATATTATTTCCCTCGTTTTAATTTATTAGGTCTATTTGTTTTTCCAACATCAATGAAACAAAGTAAAAAAAAATTATTGATGGATCCAGCTGGAATTTTGTTTACTGGTTCAAATGAGATGTCAAGATATCAAAAATGTCAAGATATCAGAATTAGGGTGCTTAAACTCCAATATTTGAATCCTTCCGAATTTCACCGCTTCCTAAGTCAAAATTTCAACATCAATGGAGAAGCAAACAAATTACATGCAAATAGCCAAATTATACACTAAATTTGTGGAAAAACTAACAGAAATGTACAATAAACCCCAAAATACTATGCTGAAACTTAAATAAAGGGAAAAACATCGAACAAATTACATGAAAATAGTTAAATTACACCTAAATTTATGGAAAACTAAAAAAATTATAATAAAGCCCAAAATACTGTGCTGAAACATAAATAAAAGAAAAAAATATCAAGACGGATCAACACGTTTTCTATCGTAGATGATGTATAAAAATATCCAAATTCGGCTCCTCGAGCTTTAAAAAAACAAGATTATGATTTCACATCTTATCGTCTTTATAGGCTGAATTTTCCAACATCAGTCTAAAAGCAAGAAAATCACATGAAAATTGACAAATTTTACACTAAATTTGAGGACAGGCAACATAAATGTGGGGAAAAAAACATAATAATGTGTTGGAATGGCAATGAAATAAAAAAATATCCGAAGGAATCAACCCTGTATCATACTTTTAAATGTAGAACAATATCAAAATATCCAAATTCAGGTATTTAAAACTCCAAGTTATTCACTACTTACCAAATTCACCCGCTATAAACCATCAAAATTTCCTGAAATCGCACAAAACCAAAATCTAAGCATCATGACATTTAAAAAAAACCAGAAATCAGTCAAATAAACCTGAAATCGATAAAATGTAATAAAATGCACAATTTAATGGCGAAAAATCTTCACAACAGTGTAAAATAAGAAGTCTATCCTCCCAGCAAAGAAGTGATGTGCCTTTGGGAATACTTGTTGTAGAAATCAATGTTTATTGCCAAAATATATCAATATTGTATGAGATACCTAATCAGCAATGTGTAAATTGACTGAGAAAAGTGAAAAAATATATATCCATTGGAAAAGGGATGCAGATCGATACCTTTCTTTCTGTTAATGGGATGGGTCCAGTGATTAAATTAAATAAGCATATAGAACAACAACAGACAGCAAAGATCTGCACCAAAATTCACTTCAAATTATCTAAATTGATTCGAAATGAAATCCAGTTGCAAACTACTTACATCGATCCTAAAAGAAATATCTCACCCCCATTTGAATATGCAGGCGAATCTTGATTTTTTTTCCCTTCAGAATAGGTGGCTTTAAGTCCCCACACATCAAAAACCTTGCACAACAATAACTGTTAACCCTACATTCTCGACACTGTTTACCGCTTAAAATTTAAACTTTACCGAAAAAGACAGAGTAGAAGAAACAAGTAGATTTAAGACAGTCCCACTATTTTTTCCAGGAGTGAAGGCACTAAACAAGGACATAGCAGGAAAAATACTTTGGTAAGGCTTCTCAGGGAAACTCGAATATGCAGAAAAATGATGGGATTAATTATTACAGACCAATTTTTCGTTGTTTAGGGCGAGGAAAAGATTTGTGTAGCATGATGTTCATCTGCAATTAAAAAACTCAAAGGCATAGAAATAAGTTATAAAGCTTAAAACCCTAACCAAATGACATGATCACCATTGCAATGAATAGAACAAAAGAATTTAAATACATGTCAAATCTTTTAAAACTTAAATCCAAACAATACTTAAAACATAAAAAATTTATAGATGGCACATTGTCATTAAAACTGAAGAAGGATAAAATTTGAAATTTGAGGGCTATATACCTGCCTTTGATAGGATAATAAAACATTACACTAGGGATGAAGGCTTAATATAAATTTAAATAAAAATAAATAAATGAAAATATATTAAGTTATACTCATGAATGCCTCCTTTCTAAGTGTGATTTTATAAAACATGATTCTCATGAGTCCCAAGAAGTATTAGATCACTTATCTAAGGTGTGGAATTTAAATCGTTGTGTGTAAGATGAGGGAATAAATGAGAATCAATTATTATAGAAAGAATGTTATATGGTTCTTTGAAAACTTTGATTTTATATAGACATGTCGATAGTTTTATAAAAGCGGAATAAATGGATAATGATGAACAGGAATCTATCCAACAGGGCTAAACTATATGTTTTGAACAAACATTTAAATGATGAACAGAATCTCTTGTAAACAGGGATAAAACATATGTCTTGACAAATTATTTTCTCAAACACAAAATATCACTTGGATTCTTCTCCTTTTTGGACAGTTTACTCATGAAGTATAAGGCTAAAAACCCATAAATTCTTGAACAAAACAAAATTTTAGATGTAAAGAGAAAATTCAAATTTTTGGCCTATCTGGCTAGACTCTGCATACTCAGTTGACACAAGATTGAATTTTCTATTGGAAGTGTGAATTTTCTATTGGCTATTGAAAGGGATCGAGCAATCTATATATATAGTGAGTCTTGACATCCACATTAGTAGAGATAGCTGGCAACTCACCTGAGCTAAAGACCATCACTTGTTTCCATGTTTTGAAGCGCCCAACATTGAAATGACTCAGCAGGAATATACGACCCAACAGTAATAACTCTATACACTCACCTGAGCTTAAGACCATCGCTTGTTTCCATGCTTTGAAGTGCCCAACATTGAAATGACCCAGCAATGATATGTTCTCAAGTGCATCGATTAATACATTTGTTTTGTTTTATATCCAAATCATTGCGTATCAACAGCAAAAAGCCTCTCACAATATATGATCTTAGGATCAATTTCCATCAAGAAGAATACATACTTTATTAATATAGCTAGAAGATATACATCTGTGTTTGTCTGCGAATTGCAGATCCCTCTCCCACGCTTCATTTCTTTACCAAAACATATATCCCCTATTTTTACACGAAAATCCTCATACAAAACCATATTTCTCAATTTAGATACTGAATCCTATCCTAGGCGTCACACAACAACCTCCCCAAAATGAATAAAACAATTCTCCTAGCATAGGAAAAATCAAATCGCTTAACAACTCGCCCAACAAACTAGATTTTCACCTTAAAAGATATTTAACCAAATTTAAAAAATTTAAAACCCAGAAATGGAGGGAACTCAACTTAATACACCTAGACATTCTAAAACTCAACAAAAATATGATAAATACATTCCTAGTGTGAGGATGCTCCTGCATCATTCTTCCAAGGAGCAAAAAAAGTATTCTTCACTTGTTGTTTTTATTCATCAATTCTTCTACGCTTGTGCCCAGCTTAAGGATGTCATTTGTAGTCAACCATGTTGCATCTTCAGCTAGTAGATTCTTCCACTTAGTTAGATACTAGAAATATTCTTTGCCCCTTGTCTTTTTAACCACTTTCTTGTCTAAGATGCTCTCAATCTCCTTTGGCACTTCCTTTGGCAGTTGTTGCTTCCATTGAATACCTTCATCTATCCCTATTTCAATCTCTTTAGCTAGTTGTCCTTCCTCTTTGTATGGATATAGATCTGCAACATTAAAGATTGGAGAGATTCCAATTCCTTTTGGCAATTCTATTTCATATGCATTATTTGAAAACTTCCTTATTACCTTGCATGGTCCTATTTTCTTTACCTTTAGCTTGTTGTATTCCCTTTTTGGGAACCTCTCTTTTCTGAGGTGAGCAAGAACAAAGTCTCCAACACTAAAACTAACCTCTCTTTTCTTTTGATCTGCCCTTAGCTTGTACTTGATGGTGTTTTCTTCAAGTTTCTTCTTTACCTGTTCATGCAAATTTTGCATGGCATTGGCAAATTCTTCTGCATCAGCACTCCTTGTCTCCATGCTACTTAGATTTCTTAACTCATACACACCTCTTGGATGCATTCCATACATAATTTAAAATGGGCTCAATCCTATACTTCTGTTAGGAGAATCATTATAGGCAAATTCAGCTTGTGCAAGTGCAAGATCCCATTGTTTTGGATGCATGCTTACCAAGCTTCTCAAGATGTTGCCCAAGCTTCTATTGACAACCTTTGTTTGGCCATCAGTTTGGGGATGATAGGCTAAACTGAAACTCAATTGTGTTCCCAATTTCTTCCATAAGGTTCTCCAAAAGTGTCCAACAAATTTGGTATCCCTGTCAGAAACAATGCTTCTAGGCAATCCATGCAATCTAACAACATCTTGAAAGAATAGATTAGCTATGTGAGTAGCATCACTTGTTTTTGAACACGGAATAAAATGAGCCATCTTTGAGAACCTATCTACCACTACAAATATGGAATCATGGCCTTTTTGAGTTCTTGGCAAACCAAGTACAAAATCCATGCTTATTGAATCCCAAGGCCTATTTGGAATGGGTAGTGGCTGGTACAAACCTACGTTTTGACTACTTCCCTTGGCATATTGGCATGTTTTACACCTTTCAACAAATTTCTTGACATCAGTACCCATACCTGGCCAATAGTAATGAGCACTCAATTGTGCTAATGTCTTATTCTGCCTAAAATGCCCTGATAAACTACCACTATGCTTTTCCTTCAACAAATTCTCTCTCATGGAACTCTTGGGAATGCAAAGCTGGCTACCTCTGAACAGCGGACCCTCTTGGACCATGAAATATATCCAAGGACTCTATCAACCCCCACTGGATTCATGCAAGCTTTATATGGTTTCTTGAAGTCTGGATCTTCCTTATATAGCTCCTTCAAATCTTCAAATCCCAAAATACTTACTTGAGATTCCTGCATGATCAGATTCCTCTTGCTTAGAGCATCTGCAACCTTGTTAGAATGTCCTTTCTTGTGCTTAATAGTGAATGTGAAGCTTTGTAAAAATTCAACCCATTTAACATGCTTTTGAGTCAACTTATTCTGATTGCTAATGAACTGTAAAGCATAATTTTCAGTGAACAAAACAAATTCTTTAGGCAAAAGATAGTGCCTCCATTTCTTTAAAGCCTGTACAAGAGCATAGAATTCATGTTCATAGGCTAAATACTTCTTCTTAGCATCACTTAACTTCTCACTAAAGTATGTTATAGGCTTCCCATCTTGGCTTAAAACAATGCCTATTGCAGTTCCACTAGCATCACATTCTACTTGAAAAAGCTTATTGAAATCAGGCAAGGTTAGGATTGGCTCTTCAGTTACCTTCTTTTTCAATAATCTGAAACTCTTATCAGTAGCCTTAGTCTAACAAAAACTTCTTTTATCACCTTTGATTGTATCTATCATTGGAGCAACAATTCCACTAAAATTTCTTATGAATTTCCTATAGAAGCTAGCCAAGCCGTGAAAGCTTCTTACCTCATATGTGCTCCTAGGTGTAGGCCACTCAAGTATAGCCTTAATATTCTCCTTATCCATCTTCAATCCTTCTTTTGAAATCACAAACCCCAAATATATCAACTCTGTCTTTAGGAAACTACACTTTTTAACATTGATTAGCAATTTCTCCTCATGTAGCTTACTCAATACCATCCTCAAATGTTTCAAATGATCTTCCTTAGTTTGACTAAACACCAAAATATCATCCAAATACACTATCACAAACTTACCAGTGAACTCCTTAAGCACTTCATTCATCAGCCTCATGAAGGTACTTGGTGCATTGGTTAGTCCAAATGGCATAACTAACCACTCATAGAGTCCATCATTGGTCTTGAAGGTTGTTTTCCATTCATCCCCTTCTCTTATCCTAATTTGATGGTAACCACTTTTCAATTCTATCTTAGAGAAATATGTAGCTCCACTCAAACAATCAAGTAAGTCATCAATTCTAGGCAATGGAAATCTATACGTGATAGTAATCTTGTTGATTGCTCTGGAGTCTGTACACATTCTCCAAATTCCATCCTTCTTAGGACTCAACACTGTGGGGATAGCACAAGGACTTAAAATCTCTCTTACCAATCCTTTGTCTAACAATTCTTGAACTTGGTGCTTGATCTCTTCATTTTCCTTTGGTGTCAACCTGTAAGCAGCCTTGTTTGGAAGATTTGCCCCTGGAATCAAGTCTATGTGATGGCTAATGCTTCTCAATGGTGGTAACTCATTAGGTAAATCATCTACCACAATGTCAATGTACTCATTCAACATATCTTGAATCTCTAATGGCAAATCAATCAACTTAGTACTAGTGACTACACTCCTTGGCTTACCAATCAAAGCAAAGTTTACCTTTTCTTTCTTCATTTGATGTAGAAAATCCTTACCACTCATTATAAATACTTTAGAATTCTATCCTACAATAGCAGCAGCCTCTTCTTTCAATGGTGTGAGTGTATGCTTGATCCCATCCTTTTCAAACATATATGTATTCTGCCTTCCATCATGCATGGCCTTCCTGTCAAATTGCCAAGGCCTTCCAAGCAAGATATGACATACATCCATGGGCATGACATCACATGAAATCTGATCCTTATATGTTCCTATCTGAATATCTACTTTACATTGTTCACTTACCAGGAGTTTGTGTCCTTTTTGTAGCCAAGAAACTTGATAAGGTGTAGGATGTACCTCCTTCTTCAAGCCTAATTTCTCCACCATCTCAGTTGACACAAGATTGTCAGTACTCCCACTATCTATGATGACTTTGTAGCATTTCCCCTTAATTTTACATGTGGTTCTAACTAGAGTTTTCCTTTGAGGTGGTTCTACAACTTCTTTGTTTGGCTTCAACAAGATTCTTTTCATCAAAAGAGACTCACCTTCTTCTGGGGTATCTTCATAAGCTGCTGCAACTTCTTCATTTTTTTCTTCACTTTGGGTCACATGTACACCCCTCTCATGGCTGGTAGAAGGGTTCTCTGGACACTCATATTCCCTATGTCCTACATACTTATTGCACCTAGAACATTTGCCCATGAATCTTCCTCTTCCTCTTTGATATCCTTGGTATGGCTTTCTTCCTCTTGGTGTATAGCTGCCTCTTGAACTTTGTGAGTTGCTAGCCTCTTCTTGAGATGTTTGCAGCTGTCTTCTACCTCCTTGAAATCCTCTACCTCTGATGGATCTACCCCTTCATCTTGAGAAAGATGTTTGTTTTCTTGCAATCTTCTCCTCAGCTTTCAAGGCAAATTGATATGCCTCTTCAACTGTCTTAGGAATGAGAAGACTAATCTCATCTTGAATGGAAAATTTCAAACCATTAGTGTATCTAGCTACCTTCTCTGTGTCATCCTCAATATGACCTGATCTTATGGTTAACCTGTAAAACTCTTTAGTGTATTCTTTTACAGACATCTCTTTTTGCTTCAAATTTTGTAATTGCTTGAAAAGATTAGCTTAATAATCTTTAGGCATAAACTTACCTTTCATTTTTGCTACCATTCTATCCCAGCTTTTGATCTTTGGCTTCCCTTTCCTCCTCCTTTCTTCTTGTACTCCATCCCACCACAGGGATGCATGGCTCTTTAGCCTTGTCATGGCATACTTGACTTTCTTATCATCTTCTTCAATTCCTTCATATTCAAAGTATTTGTCTAATGCACTAATCCAATCAATTAATTATTCCACATTCAAATTACCTTCATACATTGGAACCTCCATTTTTGGCTTTGTGCTCACCTTCATAATGTCTCTAATCAACCTATCTTCAGCTGTTTCTTCTTCCACCACCAAGTCATCCTCTGGTGGCTCCTCTTTTCTATCACTGACTTCACCCATGTTAGTGCCTCTTCTTTGAGCCATCTCTAGGTCTTGTAGTCTAGCTGTCAGGTTCCTAATCTCTTCTGCCATTGCAACCTATCCTCCAGGTCTCCTTCCTCCAGCTCTACCTCTGTTTCTAACTCTCATGGCCATCTTGCCTCTCCTTCACAAATCACGTTCTTCTTCTCTTTGACTTGGATCTTTAGATTGTCCACAATCCCTTGGGCTCTGATACCAAATGATGAACAGGAATCTATCCAATAGGGCTAAACTATATGTTTTGAACAAACATTTAAATGATGAACAAAATCTCTTGTAAATAGGGATAAAACATATGTCTTGACAAATTATTTTCTCAAACACAAAATATCACTTGGATTCTTCTCCTTTCTGGACAGTTTACTCATGAAGTATAAGGCTAAAAACCCATAAATTCTTGAACAAAACAAAATTTTAGATGTAAAGAGAAAATTCAAATTTCTGGCCTATATGGCTAGACTCTGCATACTCAGTTGACACAAGATTGAATTTTCTATTGGAAGTGTGAATTTTCTATTGGCTGTTGAAAGGGATTGGGCAATCTATATATATAGTGAGTCTTGACATCCACATTAGTAGAGATAGCTGGCGACTCACTTGAGCTAAAGACCATCGCTTGTTTCCATGTTTTGAAGCACCCAACATTGAAATGACTCAGCAGGAATATACGACCCAGCAGTAATAACTCTATACACTCACCTGAGCTTAAGACCATCACTTGTTTCCTCGCTTTGAAGTGCCCAACATTGAAATGACCCAGCAGTGATATGTTCTCAGGTGCATCGATTAATACATTTGTTTTGTTTTATATCCAAATCATTGGGTATCAACAAAAAACAACCTCTCACAATATATGATCTTAGGATCAATTTCCATCAAGAAAAATACATACTTTATTAATATAGCTAGAAGATATACATCTGTGTTTGTCTGCGAATTGCAGATCCCTCTCCCACGCTTCATTTCTTTACCAAAACATATATCCCTTGTTTTTACATGAAAATCCTCATACAAAACCATATTTATCAATTTAGATATTGAATCCTATCTTAGGCGTCACACAACAACCTCCCCAAAATGAATAAAACAATTCTCCTAGCATAGGAAAACTCAAACCGCTTAACAACTCGCCCAACAGACTAGATTTCCAGGCTTAAAGGATATTTAACCAAATTTAAAAAATTTAAAACCCAGAAATGGAGGGAACTCAACTTAATACACCTAGACATGTTAAAACTCAACAAAAATATGATAAATACATTCCTAGTGTGAGGATGCTCCTGCATCAAAAAACATAAGAAAATATAAATTTATCAAAGTAACTTTGATGCAATGGGAGATTAGAATTAGAAGGTGTTTCTGATATCTTTCAGATGTGGTAAAATAGAGCATCGAATCTTAAAATGTGAGCGATGAAGAGAACATATAAATGTGGCCTTTGATATTGATTTGAAAGAGCCATTCAATTGCTTTCGTATGTGAATGAAGAGAGTAGTGGTAGTTTTAATTTAATATCATGTGAAAGCTTTCTATGAATAGTTTTTTGTGATAAATTCAAGATAAATGATATGGTAATGTTTAAAGGTATATATAAGTAGACTTAAGTATATGGATTGAGAATAATTATGATCCGCGCTATGGGAGTCCAAGACTAGGCACGCAAGGGATAATTGTGTGTTAGAGATAACTCAAAGTTATAAAGAGTGAATACACATAGAAGTATTCAAATAGAATAATCAACACATATTCAATGAAGCAGAAGTCTAATGCTTGCATAAATGTAACTTCTATTCAATGAGAATGAATAGGGAAAGAATATGGTATGTACAATGTGTGTATGACAAAGTAGATGCACAGAGCATGCTATCTATCACTACAAATGTGAATGGAATCGACCCTTGGATGGATGAATATGTTACATATTTATACATGCAATATAAGAAGCAATTAAAACTATTGTTGATTACAAAGAAGATAGTTATGAGTCATTGCATCTTCCTTGCCAAGCGATGGTTGAATTTCTAAATACATGGTGACTAACTATCCAACTAAATATCTAATAGGTTTTAGATTAGAAAGTGCCACTTAGTAATCCATTCAATTGGGTCAGGTTGACACATGGATGTGCTAGAGTTGAGGCAAGTGTAGGCATGTGATTCTGAGAATAGGTATAAGTGTGCCATGCGAGACTTTGAACAAGCTTGGCGTAAGAAGTGTGTGGGAGGTGCATGAGACTAAGGGAAAGCTCAACATAGAGAAGTGTGAAAAAAGTATGAGTGTGTCATAAGAAGGATAATAAGAAATGTACATGACACATGGGTTGCACATGAATCATTCATGCTTTATTGAAGAGCAATGGTCTCCATTGCATCATTGTGTACTATGGAAACTGCTCATGAAGTTTCTATGATTTGTACCACTTATATTGATCAACATATTACCCCCACTTTGACAACAGTAAAAATTTGATGTGTGCCATGGCAGGTGTGTGTGTGTGTCTATCACTTAAATGATCTAATCCTTATCTATTGGCATAAGTGTTCGGGATCAATATCAAAAGGATGTTGTCACTTCAATGATCTAATCCTTATCTATTGGGCATAAGTGTTTGGGATCAATATCAAAAAGATGTTGTGTCATTGCTATCTCAATAAGTGGAGGAATGTAAGGTTTGAGAAGCTCCACATTGAAGATTTGGTGCATGCTAGAGTATGGAGGTAGATCAATAATAAATGTGTTCTCACCAGTTGTGTACACAATAGTGTAAGGACAATAGTGCAAGGCTTTATCTTCCTGTTTAGACCTTTGAAGCTCTCTTTTTAAGGTGAAACCAAACTTTGTCTCCAACCTAGAATGCATGAGATGTGTGATGCACATCATGATGCTCCTTAGACTTTGCTTGTGTGCAAGAAAGGATCTATTAAACCTATTGATAAACAAATTTTATGCATCACAAAAAATATTCAGCTTTATCTGTTTCACGTTCCTATGCATGTGAAATAGTGATAGTTGGTGCATGATAGGAGATGTCTATAGGTGCTTCAGGTTGAAACCCAAGACATGTATAAAATGGAATATTCCCCTAGTATTCTGAAGTGCTCTGTTGTAGGCATGTTGAATGTACAAAAGGTTGTCATGACAAGTGAAAGCATGTATGTGGTTGTACATTCGTAGCAGATTAATAAGTGTTAGGTTGATAACTTATGTATTGCATCTGTCTATGGATGAAATGCTATCAACTGATCTAGTTGCATACCCATCAAGTACCATAATGCTTACTGAAAATGACTCACAAAGCACGAATATTGAGCATAGATGATGGATGTTGGAAGTCCAAAGTGAACCCAAACATGGTTGAATAAAGTGTGCACGATGCTAGTTGCATTGATTTCATTTTTTAAAGTGACCATGATATCCACCTTTGAAAACCTATCCACTATGATGAGCACAACATCATGTTGGTGTCTCATCACAAGTAACCCAATCATAAAATCCATGATGATAGATTCCCATGGTCTGGATGGGACCGATAGAGGTGTTTAAAGTCCTAGATTTATGTTTGTGGGCTTAGATATACACCAAAGAATGAAAGACTTGTTGTGGCACTCCATGTGTGTGTGCATATGCATCCAGTAGAAGTGTAATTATAACATATGTAGAGTCTTTATCATGTCAAAGTGTCCTAAGGTCTTGGTGTAGTGTGTTTCCTAAATGAGTCATTATCGAGGTATGCCACCAAGAACACAAATATTCCCAAGCTTGTAGAGATGTTGGTTAGACAAGTATAACTCCTGAACTTGTTTACCTTGCATGAGGTTGGTGTAAGTTTATACAAAGACCTGATCAACGAAGTAAAGAGAAACCAAGTTTGTGAAGTTGTGGTCACGCATGTCCAACACTATGATAAATGTGTGAACTTACAATCAGCTAAGGCAATACACATCCTTGTTTCCCTTCCCTTTCTTGTGATTGATCATAGGACTAAAATGTAGGAGGTAAGTCATCCATTTAATGTGTCACACATTCTATAGTTTATTATGTGTCTATAGGAATTAAAGTGGTCTATGATCAGAATGAAAAACTATCTCCTTATCCAAGATGTAGTGACGTCGTTGCCTAATTTATTTTATAATAGCATAAAATTATTTTTCATAGGTGGAGTACCTTTGCACCATGTTGTTGAACATATTTGAATGGTAGGCTATTAGGTGTCCTTGTTGCATGATTATTGTGTTGAGTGCATAGTCAGATGTATCGGTGTGAAGTTTGAAGGAGTGTGAAATCTCAGGCATTGCGAGCACATGTATTACACAAAGGCATTGCTCAAGTGCCTCAAAAATGCATTTTTATGCATAAGTCCATTCAAACTTGGATTTTTTGCATGTTATTTGGCCGAGTGGCAAAGATATGTGAGATAAACTAAGAATGAACCTACGATATAAGTTTTTGAGTCCAATAAAATCCTAAATTCTATGAGATTACATGGAATTGGCCATTCTTAGATCAATTTGATATTTTTGGGGTCTATATGAATTCTTGTGTGACCTATGATGTAGCCTAGTTATTGGATTTGCATAACGCTAAATGTACACTTTGTTAAGATAGCCTGCAACTTGTGTTGACACAAGGTGTATAATACCTACATGATATGTTCAACATGCTCCTCCCAAGTCTTATTGAATATAAGAATGCCATCCAAGTAGATGATGAAAAAGGAGTTGAGGAATGACCTAAGTAGAATATCCATCAAACACATGAAGGTTATCAATGCATTGGTTAGACTGAAAGGCATGAAAAACCATTCATATAATCTTTCTCATGGCTTAAAGGTTGTCTTCTAAATGTCTTTAGGATGGACTAGAACTTGATAATGATCTAAATTTAATTTGATCTTAGTGAAAGTAATGTGTACCTTGGATTTGGTCTAGAAGGTTGTCAGTGCATAATAGTGGATATTGATTCTTCAACATGATTTTTTTGATGCATGCTAGTCTATGTAAAATCACTAAGACCCATCCTTTTTGGGTGCAAGGACTATTGTACTCCCACAAGAAGAAGAGCTAGGCATAATCTTTCCTTGATCAAGGAGCTCTTATATTTGGTGTCAGATTTCATAATTCTCCCAAACTGATATGTGGTATAGAGGGTTGTTTGGAAGAGAGGATCTAGGGACCAAATTGATGTGGTGTTTTACTATGAAGTGTGTTAAAAGGCATTCAGGATCTATGAAGACTTCACTATGCTGCTCCAATAATTTTTTTAGATGATGTTGTTGTGGCATTGATTGTGTGATGTATGTTACCAAAGCTTGCTTTGTCTCCTATGCAGGTGTGTCAAGATGAACCATGAACAACACTAACTTTTGCACATGCAAAATGAGTTTATGACATTGATTTGTAAATACCAAGATGACTTTGGTCATTGGTGTTGACTCAAATAGGTTGAAGAAGTGATATTGTGCATGAATAATCCAACATTATGACTTGGCTTGATATGTAGCTTCACGATTAGACAAATACAACCTTCTCAGTAAGATGTCATATACCTCCAAAGGTATGATGTCACAAGTGATGGTGTCCTTCATAGGCTTGAATTTATACTCGAAAGTGCATTATCATTGTACTGTATATCTTTCCTATGTTGAATACATCCTAATGAGTATGGCTTAGAATGTGTGATAGTGGCAAGGCTAATGTGTTTTACTATGGATTGCATTATGATGTTCTTTTGACTACCATAATTAATGATTGCATGATTGACTACCATTGTTGATTGAAATGTGGAGGAGGATTTAAAGGTGTTAGGTTGAGATGCATCATCAATTCATGAAACTAGCCAAAAATTTTGATGTGTTGTGCCTCTCGTGTGTTGACGATGACCCTTTCGATGTCTAGGGTTATCTTTAGGTTGATTTTGGCCATAAATCATCTTAATTTTGATAATATGTTCTTCCATGTAGTCTGAAATAGAACCAACTAATATACCTTATTTATCTCATTATGCTCACATGTTTACAAGCATAGAAAAGAGCTACACTCTAATACAATGGTCCATGCTAGATGAGCTCAAGACCAGGGTGTGGGGTAAGTTTTTGCATTGAAGATAACTTAAAATTATAAAGAGTGAATGCACACATAAGTATTCATATAGAATAAAAAACACACATTCAATGGATCAGAAGTTTGATGGTTACAGAAATACAACTTCTATTCAATGAGAATGAATAGTGAGTAAATATGGTGATATACAGACAAAGTAGATACACATAGCATGTTATTTATCACTACAACTATGTATCTCATTGACCCTTGGTTGAATGCATATGCTACATATTTATACATGTAATATAAGAAGCAATTACAATTATTGTCGGTTACAAAGAAGACAATTATGAGTTATTTCATTTTCTTTGTTGGGCAACTATTGAACTTCTAAATACATGGCATTGAACTATTTAATTGGATATCTAACATGTTTTAGGCTAGAAGGTACCACTTGGCAAGCCAAATGGTCGGGGCAAGTTGACACATGGATGTGTTGGAGTTGAGGCAAATATAGCCACATGTGAGTTTGTGATCAAGTGCAAGTGTGGCATACAAGATTAAAAGTAATCATGTTGTCGATAAGTGCATGGGAGGTGCATGAGATTGAAGGCAAGATCAATATAGAGAAGTGTGCAAGATTCCACAAAAAGTGCAAGTGTGCCAGAGGAAGGAAAAAAAGTATAGGCAACACAATTTTACACATGGGTCAAATGAATTCCAAAAGATGTGGAATTTATGAAAAAGATTCATTCAATATTGAAAGGATGTTGTGACATAGTTTTAATATGGCGGCATCATGATTATTTCCTAGAAACTGTAGTTTTACACTATGTCATGTTGTAGATTATTCTCATATTATGTGATGGCATTCTAGAAGTGTCAAGTGATACTCTGGGGGCTTTTTTGGATCCTAATGGGGTATGAGTGATTTTATAAACAAGGGTCGCATAGTGGCTAGTCCCTACCATTATATTGATAATATCTTATAGTTGAATTTGTATATAAATTTGTAATATAAATATTATAATGCTCACAAGTTTTGAGAAGCTAAGGATATTTGTTGCAAGGGATTCTCTTATGCTTGCTATACTATATGATTACCATTAAGGCTTTTGATATTATAATGCTTTTTGTAAGTGATTCAATATTTTGCTTGAGAAAATAAAATATGAAAGACATACAATATATATAGTTCTAAAATAATTTCAAAAAGAATAAGGGAACTGTCTAAAATTAGATATGGCTACCGATGTAGTATGATGCATGGAAAAGCCATGTTTGGTGGAAAATGCAATGCAACATGGGCTTAGTACATGGGAAGGACGATAAAACTACAAATAGTTTTAATAACCATGTAACACATGGAGATGCACCATGTGTCAAACATATATAAGCTCAATATTTATAAGAATAAATTTCGTACATTTCCAAAAGTAGATACTTTTTTATTTTATGACATGCATGAGTCACGTTAATTTAAAGAAGTAGAGTGGATATGAAACTTTTAATGCCCATAACTCTCCTTAATTAACATCTATACTTAATTGTCAAGTTGCTCTAAATTATGAGTGTATGTATTTGAATACATTTGAATATATTTCGACTTTTGAAATTTAAATAAGAATTATTTTTAAAAATTAATTACAATTTATATTATTTTTATAGAATTTAAATATAATATACTCATAAACAATGTTTAGATTTATTTTTAAAAAAATCAAATCAAAACTCTTAATTGTATAACTTAAACTAAAAGTATTCTATTGTACCATAAATAAAAGAAATAATTAATGATATTAATGATCACTAGCAAAATGATTAAAACTACGAACAAAGACAATCGTAACATTAGAAAAATATTAGAAATTTAAGTTACTCATATAAATAGAACATAGATGGCGTAGGTTTGGGGCTTATTTATTTGATATCTCTACCTTCTTAATTAGAAAAGCATGCTTAAAATTTATGGGAAAAATTTAACTATCATAAAATTATCTTGCATAAATTTTTTACATGGTACAACAACCACGTAGAAACTTGGTATTAACGGTTTCAAATTTTTGGATTGATGTAATAGATCTTATTAATAAGAATAAAAAGATTATTTGATGATGAATTGTCCAATTTTATTTTCATTTAAATATAAAATGAAGAACATTTCAAATTATAATATTATAAGATACATATGTTAATATTATATTCAATTTAAAAGAATATGCGTAAATAATAACAAAGGAATATTTTAAAATTCATATGTCAAACATTTAGTGAGACTTTATAATTGTTAATGTAATATGTATTTAAACATTTTCATTAGTTAAAAGAGCAAACAATAATTGAATAGTAGTTTATTGGAGGGACTAATAAGATATCTTGGAATGATGTTAAAACAAGTTAAAAATTTTAAAATTATCTAGGGGAAAGGTTACAATAGTAGTGCACCTACCCTACCAATGGTGGAATAAAGTTTTTGTTCATGTGCATTCTATTGATGGAACATATTGGTGTGCATAAATATTAAAGTGCATCGATAATAATGCATGTAATATCTAATACTTGTTCAATATTTACTTTATAAAAGTAAAAGTAACCAATTACATCTTAACAAGTAAGATTCAAGTAATGATACTCTAATGTACATTATACTTTAATGTACAGTTATTGATACTCTAAAAGTTAAGTTTTAGTCATAGATCTAAAATATATATTTTTGAACTCTTATGATAAAATCAGTAAAATGTATAATGAGTTAGACCTTAAAACCTTAGTTATAAATAATTAAGATGACATACTAAAAGAGTAATTTTTTTGGAGTCTACTATAATATTATGACACTTTAATTCACTATCCAAATTTAAAGAGCATCACTATTGAAACTTTTCCCCTAAAAAATCGCTTTAAATTTGAAACAAACATGAATTAACTTATAGATACCTATATTATACAGTTTAAATATTGTGCTAAAGTTGACTTGTTTAGTTTATACAACTATCTATACCATACTCTTTGATCTCATTTGAAATGGTTCTTAAAATGGATATTTATAGATTTTATTTTTATATTATTTTAAAATTTATTACATTTTTTTAGAAGTTTGTGAAGAACTCTTTTTTCTATTAAAATTTATACAAATAAATTTTTATTTTAGTTTAAAAATATTTTTATTAATAATTAAATATTTATTTAATTTTAATTAATCTATTAAAATTTGAATAATTATTTTTAATTTTGATTGAAAAACATTTTATATCAACAATTAAAAATTTATTTAACTTTAAAATTGTTAAAATTGAAAATATTTATATTAACATATTTTAATTGAAACTCATTTTATATTTAGGAGTACGGATCACCTCGTGATTCTTTTAAAAAAACGACATATACATTTTATATTAACAATTAAATATTTATTTAATATTAAGATACATTTAATTTTAAAATAAATTTAAATTTTGAGTAAAAAAAATATTTATTTAATTGAAAAGAAAATTTATATTACCTTTAAAACAAATTTAAATTGTGAGCCCAAAAAAGATTATTTAATTGCAAGGAAAATGAAAGTTGCTATTCCGACCTGCCGGAATCGAACCAGCGACCTAAGGATTTCTAAGGGAGTTTGAATCCCACTACAGTCCTCCGCTCTACCAACTGAGCTAAGATCGGTTTGATGAATTATTTGACGTTTTTAATACTTTAAAATAAAAACTGCAAAACCTAAGTAATGTAAATCTGCCTGCATTTATCGTAACTCTACAGACAAATAAATTCCCAATCTCTGAAAATATGATGACATCTTATTCGCACGGAAATCGGAAATATATGTAGGCTGCGAGGTTAGGATCGAAAGTCTCACGCTTACCCTGAAATGTGTCGTTCTCAGAATCGAACTGCGGACCTCTCGTCACAAATATTGTAATTCGCTGGTTAAAAACTTGAGAAAATCAGAAAGCGGAGAAAGGATAATGTGAAGGATTCCAAAATGTTGATGGTAATTAAATATTTATGCACTTTTTCGTAAAAGAGTTTTCTAATGTTATGGACTATCAAAGCTTCAATTTACTGAATGGTATGTAATTAATTGTAAAAAAAGTTGCTCCAATTCATTAAATGGTATGTAATTAATTGTTAAAAAAATTATGGTTTTTTTTTTTTTTTTTTTTTTTTTTGGTTAAAATGTTATTGTTTATTAATAAAATTGTTTGGTTTACAAATATTTTATAAAAGATTAATTTTTTTTGGTTAAATGTAAGATTTTAATAAAATTTTGACATTACAAAAGATTGGTAAATTTGATGGAAGAGATATTTTTAAGTCTTCGGATTTAACAAAAATAATGACATTGAATTTAATTTTAAATAAATTTAACAAAATGAATACTCTAAATTTTTGTGTTAAATCAAAGACTTGATCAATTAAAAAAAAGAGCTATAATAAACTCCATAGTATATAGCTCACTTGACCTTGGTAACTTGTAGAGGCAATTTTGGTCATAGTTTTAAATCTCGACTTACATTATGATGGAAGGTGAGGACCCACATCACAACGCCTTGAAGTTTATAAGAGTTTCACCATATATTAAAAAAACTAACTTTAAATACTAGGTTGATCATCCTCAATTTCCTCCTATTTCTTAAAAAAAAACAACTTGCAATATTATTAGACCATATTATACCCCAAAAAACATCAACTTACAATTATATATCATAACAAAATGATTAAAATTTTTAGATTAGAATGAAAAGTCAAATGTCATTGTCAACATTCCTACTCTTACTCAATAAGATAAATCCTCCAATTAAACATTCAATAAACATCTATATGCAAAAAGAAAAGGATCATTTTAACCAACGTAATTAAATTGCATTGATTTCATCTCATAGTAGTTTTCCACCTTACTCTTGTTAGAAGTCCATGATTCCTCATAGGGATCATGAATTGGGATATAATTATTGATAGGGCATTTTTGTAATTCATCATCATTGAAAATCACCACTACTATGACAAATGAGTTTTTTTCTCAATTCTCAATGTTCCATATATTGGATCAATCTTTTTTTCATGAGTAATGTTCTCTTTAACTTCTCTTGTTTACAAGTTCCATACTTTAATTGTTGATTGCATTTGTGAATTTATATTATTAAAGTTTAACATTGTGCACACCTTAATCAATTAGGTAAATTTATGTTTTGATGAAAAGTATATTTAAGTAAAGAATACTCCACTAATTATCAATAAAATGGGTGCAACGAATGTTGGTCTAAGCCTTGATGTGGGGTCGAAGACTATGACAACATGATTGAGAAGGACCTTGTGGATTACACTGAGGGACATGTAGATTGGGACCAAATTTTAGTCTTCTAAAAGTTAGATGAGTTTAGTGAATTTTAGAATAAGGTCAAAACTTCCCTTCACCATATAGATCATGGATCTAATTTTGACCTAGGTCATTTTCCTTTGACCATGTAGATTGGGACCAAATTTAAGTCTTTTACAAGTTAGATGAGTTTACTGCATTTTGGAATAAGGTCAAACCTTATCTTCACCATATGGACCATGGATCTAGTTTTGACCTAGGTCACTTTCCTTTTACTTCAACTAGGGATTTTTATGGGGTATTAAATGTCGGAGGTGTAAAAATAAAATACCTTAGTAAAATATTGATCAAATATCATGCAATCCAAGCCTCAAATAAATAGACCAGTTGTTATTTGAAGGATTTAAACAAGAATGGGGACCCTTATAGATCTCTATCTTCATGAGATGGCTTTTTATGTGAGGGGACTATTATCATTTCATTCGTTTCTTCTCTATTTTGGAGTGTTGTGAGATTATTAGTATGATTTCATTTGCAATCATGGGATGCTTCTACAGAGAATGAGGAGGCCCACAAGACTTTTAATCTTGGATAAAAATGTAAACATTGCCATAAATTTATGGTGGCATAACTTCAATGAGGGATTTTTCAAAAAAAAAAGACAAGCAAATTGTTATGAGTGGAAAGCCCTGAATAAACATGAAGAAGTGTATTTAGATTCAAAGAGAGCTAGTTGAAATGGTGGTAGGGGAGGACATAATGATGAGTCAAAGTCTTACCTTGAAGGATAAATCAATTATGGTTCATTTTTTGGGTAGATATCTAAATGCTAAGAGTTTAGGAATGGATTCACATTAACTGGCTTCTAGTACTAGGGTGTATGCCCAATTTTCACATTTTGTCAAAAGGTCAGATGACTTTTGTGTTTAATTCCATAAAATATGCGGACACAATCAAGACAAAACTATGGTTATAAGGCTCTATAATTCTCAATATTTAGGATCTGGCATCTGAGGTTTGACTCCCTTTTAAAAAGGGTTAGTTGAACCTAATCTAGGTCAAGTTTCTTAATCTACCATTAGAATTTTGGATAGTGGACATTCTGAGGATGATTGGAAAATCCTTGAGTGTCTTTCTTGGAGTAGATGATATCAATTTAAATTTAGTTCATAAGTTTGTAGCTAAATTTTTAGTTGAGATGGATGTCACTCGAGGTCTTCCCAAATTTTTGGAAATTTTAGTTGGAGAATGGAGTTATAAACAAATAATAGGCTACTAGGGATTACATTTGCAATGTGTTTTTATCATAGTTATGCCCATTTAAATCTCAATTATGAGAAATAAAGGTTAAGTGAGGTTTATAATTCAGCCCCAAAAGCAATGGTCTTGTTCGAGGAGACCACTCTTAAACAACTATAAGGATCTAGAAAAGATATGGTGGAGTTGATATTTTCTCAAAGCCCTCAAGGGGCTCATATTATGGAAGAGTTCCACAAAAATTTTGATGTTGTTTTGAAGAATATTCCTAATCAGGACATGTTGGTAGATTATGGGGATCTGGGGACTCCAACAAACCTTAAATATTTGCATTTTAAGTGCATTTTCACATAGAGGCATTCTCCTTCTAGGTTTTTAATCTCTTCTGAAGAATATTTTAAGATCTACAACCAATAATTTGGGTTAGGTATCCCTGAGGGGGAAGGGTCTAGACAAGACTCTATTATTCTAATTCTAGAGGAACCTATTTCAAACCATAATTTATCTCCAAAGTAATATTCTTTTAAAAAATGGGGGTATTTTGTTGTCATTATTGAAGCGGAGGAGGTTATTCCACTTGTGCCCTTTCAAGTTGATTTCCATTCTCATGATTGTAGGAGGTCATCTATAGGAGGTACATGTTAGGTTGTGGAGCTAAAAGCTTCACTGATGCAGACATGGAGGAGGTTGTTGAGAGGTTGCTGAGTTGCAGAGCAACTGACGTCGGTCTGATCAACCGATGTTGATCCTATACAGTGAGAAGAGCAACTAACGTTGGTCATAATCGGCTGACGTCGGTCACCTCCAGGTAGACAGGGACCGACGTCGGTCACTTGTGCAGTTCCAAAACTGCCAGTTCACGGATAGTTAGTTAACGAACCAGTTGTTTGCATGTCAAAGGCCAATTTTAGACTTGAAGCTATGGATCTTATTATTGTAATTAGATGTCTAATTATGGTTTGCATGAGATCTATATAATAGACTCATGGGCTGTATTGTAAAAGTGTGCTAGAGAGTAAGAGAGAAAAATTATCTCCTTCTGTGTGTGAAGAGAGCATTGTGTGTTCCTCCTAGTGCCACAGTGCCAAGTGTGGGTGCTGGTTTAGAGAATCAGAAGGGTTATTCATGTATGTAGGATCTTGGTCAGCAGGTGTGCAAGGCCACGTTTGGAGATCTACATGGTAAGTAAGATCATTGATTTGCAGGTGTTTGTGTGTGCAAGGTCTAGGTTTGCAGGTGTGCAAAACCAAGTTGATCTGCAGGTGGTAGCAGAATCAAGGTGATAGCAACACAACAGGGAGCAAGATCAGGCAAGATCTACTTGGAGTATGGTGTGTACTCAGTTATAAAGCAAAGAGAAAGGCAAGGTAATCCCTTCCAAAGTAAGATCATTTGAGTCGCAGGTTGTTGCAAATTCATGGGAGATCTACTTGGAGTATGTATGTATACTCAGATTTGGAGTGCGTGGAGCACTTGTGTACTGGTAGTAGTGATACTGACTAGTGGTACTGGCAGTAGTGGATACTGACTGGTTGGAGGTGAACACCAATTCTATGTTTGAGTTGTGTGTTGGGACTGTAAGAGAGAGAGTGAGCTCTTGAAGAGATTTATTGTTTATGCCCTAGAGGTGTGGGAGCCCTAGAGGTGTGTAAGGAAGAAGAACTGTGGCAATCTTCTTTATTGTATTTCCTTCTAGAAGAGTATTAATACAATTGGGTATTGTCTCTCATATTATGTGTTATTTCTAAATTCTAGTTACTTGTACTTCTAGTTTAATTCTGCATGTTTAGTTGCTTGGTAATCAATGGTGCTTCCTTGGGTTCCTTACAGTTGGTATCAAAGCATGTTTGTTGTTCTAGATTCCTAACTAGTGGTATCCGAGCTAAGGTTGTAGGGAGCAGGTTTGTGTTTGATTACAGGTCACTCTCAGGGGTTTTTGATTGAGTGGGAGTATAGCAACGATAGAAGAAAGTACACTAAGAATGGAGGAATTGAAAAGCACGAATGGTCAATTATGGTGTTATGGAAAGAAAGAGCAGGAAAAGAAAGATTGTTGGTTGGTAGCAGATCTTCATGAAGGAACTGAAGAAGCAGATGTTGCAGGTGTTGTTGCACAGGATGCTTTGGGAGGTTTCTTGGATAAAGTAGAATCTTGTTTTATAGATTATGTTGCCTCTTTCCATGCAGCTCGAAATAGAGTATTTTTCCATGTTAAGGTCTTTGGAGACTTTGGAAAGATTTATTTAGGGGCTGGTGTGCCTTGCCAAAGAATTGGCAAAGGGGAAGTGAAGTTGAAATTGCAGGCGGCCAACACATAGGTGTTGAAGGAGGTCATGCAGGTCCCGGTCTTGAAGATGTGGCTAATTTCTTCAAGAAAGTTGGGTGATGAGAGATGCACAACAACTCTCACAGCGGATGCACTTGAATTAGCTGGTGGTAACAAAGTAGGTATCCTTTATCTATCTACTTATATTACTGATTCTTCTTCTGTTGTGAAGATGTGGCTTTGTAGGCTTGGTCACATGAGCAAGAAGGAGATGCATGTTCTTAAGCGAAAGACAGATGTGTTTGACAGACTTAAGAACTGGAAAGCCTTGGTGTTTTTGGAGGAGATGATGGAGAGAGATCAGCGGATGGGACTGAGTAACTCTGAGTAGGGCAGTTTGGATAGAGTTTTGATCCATGGAGAGCTCACAGGTAAAAAGTCATCACTCACAGGTGAACACAATTACCAGCATCGATCAAGGGGAACTGACGTCAAATAGACAGGTGCCGACGTCGGTCATGTGCAGACCAGAGTCGGTGGTGTCGGGCAGGGTGGTTGCCGGCGTTGATAAGGGAACCGACATTGGTGACCAGGTAAGACCGACGTCAGTCAAAAAATTGACATCGACAGAAAGGATAGTCGCATGGGAACTGACATGGATCGGATGTAGATTGTGTGGTGACTGAGGTCGGTCACTGTAACAAATTTTGGGTGGAAAACAAGCTGTCAAAGAGTCTCAAACACCCATATGGAGGACTGAAAGTGGTAAGTAAGCCTCAAATTCATTGTTCCTCTTCTTTATACTCGTTGCTTACTGTAGAGCATGAAGGATCCAAGAAACAGTGGGAGCATGGCATGATTAGGATGCAGAACCAAATGGGAGATTTGGTAGGGTTGTCAGCCAAAAGAAAGCATTGAAAGATGAATGGATACCTTAGTTAAAGAATAGAGAGAATGGACATGTGAGATGGAAGGCTAGGTCATATGGTCTTGAGCAAGCTGCAGGACAATGGTACAGGTTTGACAAGTGGATGACAAAGCAGGGCTTTAGTCAATGTCAGTGTAACCATTGTGTTTGTCTTACCAGGTGGATGATGGTTGTGACATTATCTTGTTACTGTATGTTGTGTGTTTGCTTGATGTAGGGTTACACATACAGGGTTTTTTCTGAACTAAAGGTAAAGTTAGTTCAGAGGTGTGTCATGAAGAATTTGAAGGAGCGAAATTCTTTGGCATAAGTGTGTTCTATAGACATGGAGATCACAGGTTGATTTTGTCTCTGGATGATTGTGTGATACCGGTTAGCACACCGATGGTTGGACAATTCATAGAACAAGGTCCTGATTCACATGATGAGGTTAAGTACATGCATATTGGACCTTGGTTGCCCACGTAGTGGGAGCTATCAGAAAGTTTGGAGTTGGTCTAGGAAAGAAGCACTGGAGGGCAGTTCAATGGATTCTCAGGTATCTGAGAGGGACCAGCAGTAGGTGCACATGCTATGCAGGGTCAAGTTCTTTTCTACATGTGTTTGTAGATGCGGATGCGGTAGGTTACTTGGATGACAGGAGGTTCACCATAGGTGTTGTGGTGGTTGGTCTTCAGGATTGATCTTGAAGAGGGATACAAGCTAGGAAATAGATTAGATGGGGCACAGGTATAGGTACAATGTAGATGTTTATCTCCAAGTGGGAGATTGTTAGGTTGTGGAGCTAAAAGCTTCACTGATGCAGACATGGAGGAGGTTGCTGAGTTGCAGAGCAACCGACATTAGTCTGATCAACTGATGTCGATCATATATAGTGAGAAGAGCAACTGACATCAGTCATAATCAACCGACATCGGTCACCTCCAAGCAGACAGGGACCGACGTCGATCGCCTGTGCGGTTCCAGAACTGCCAGTTCACGAACAGTTACTTAACAAACCAGTTGTTTGCATGTCAAAGGCTAATTTTAGACTTGAAGCTGTGGATCTAATTATTGTTTGCACGAGATCTATATAATAGACTCATGGACTATTTTGTAAAAGTGTGCTAGAGAGTAAGAGAGCAAAATTATCTCCTTTTGTGTGTGAAGAGAGCATGGTGTGTTCCTCCTAGTGCCATAGTGCCAAGTGTGGGTGCTAGTTTGGATAATCAGAAGGGTTATTCATGTATGGAGGATCTTGGTCAGGAGGTGTGCAAGGCCACGTTTGGAGATCTACATGGTAAGTAAGATCATTGATCTACAGATGTTTGTGTGCAAGGTCTAGGTTTGTAGGTGTGCAGAACCAAGTTGATCTACAGGTGGCAGCAGAATCAAGGTGACAGCAACACAACAGGGAGCAAGATCAGGCAGGATCTACTTGGAGTACGGTGTGTACTTGGTTATAGAGCAAAGAGGAAGGCAAGGTAGTCCCTTCCAAAGTAAGATCATTTGAGTTGCAGGTTGTTGCAAGTTCATGGGAGATCTACTTGGAGTATGTATGCATACTCAGATTTGGAGTGCGTGGAGCACTTGTGTACTGGCAGTAGTGATACTGACTAGTGGTACTGGCAATAGTGGATACTGACTGGTTAGAGGTGAACACCAATTCTATGTTTGAGTTGTGTGTTGGGACCGTAAGAGAGAGAGTGAGCTCTTGAAGAGATTTATTGTTTATGCCCTAGAGGTGTGGGAGCCCTAGAGGTGTGTAAGGAAGAAGAACTGTGGCAATCTTCTTTGTTGTATTTCCTTCTGGAAGAGTATTAATACAATTGGGTATTGTCTCTCATATTCTGTGTTATTTCTAAATTCTAGTTACTTGTACTTTTGGTTTAATTTTGCATGTTTAGTTTCTTGGTAATCAATGGTGCTTCCTTGGGTTCATAACAGTTGATATCAGAGCATGTTTGTTGTTCTAGATTCCTAACAGTACATGCTCTAGGCCATTAATCTTCAAAACCCTTTATCAAAAAACTAAATGTTTCCTTCCTCTTGCAAATATTCCCTAAGATCTGCTTCTAAAAAGAATGAGGTTGAGGTTGGAAAGTTTGAAGGGGGTTCAGGCTTGAAGTTGTCTTATACTTCTGGTGTGGATAGAAAGTCTTTTTTCAATCTAACTCAAAAGCAAGTTGAAAGAGAAGTAGTGAGTGAAAATTAAAAAACTATTCTCGGGTCTCTTAGAGCATAATAGACCCACAAGGGTGGGAAGTGATGATTTTTCTCTCCTTGAACATTAGAGGGTTAGGTTCCCCTTGAATAAAACTAAAATTCAACCATTTGTTAGCCTTCATAAACCTTACATTATTATATTACAAGAGACTATGATGGAGACTGATAAGGCTATCAAAATTATTTTTGCCTTTATAAAAAAATTGGTCTTTTGTTGGCCTTGATGTGTATGGTAGCTTTGGTGGAGTTATCACTAGCTAGAATTCCTCTTTATAGCTTATCAATAGATTTTATATTGATGCAGGTGTAGTTACAAAGTTCCTTTCTTTGGATCTTGGGAAGGGAATTCATATTACAAATAATTATGGTGCCTATGCTGGTAGAAAGGAGTTTTGGGATTTGTTCTTCAAACATAATTTGGTAAGGAGGATTATGTGGTGGTTGTTGGCAATTTAATTTTTTTACTGAAAGGGTAGATATTTAGGGAGATATAACTAGGATGGACCCTTTACCTAACTATTTATTACACAAGATTCAATCAACTTGTCTTTGTGATATTGAAAAATATAAGTTGACTCCTACCTAGAGAAATCAAAGAACAAGGAAGCAATTGTTAAAGGGTTCGACAAATTATTAATATCTGAGAAGCTTATAAAGGAGGCAATGAGATTAAAATTGTGGATCAATCAAGGTGGAAGCTTTGATCATCTTCCTATTTTGTTTCAATTACAAAAAAACATAGGAGAAGTTGGTAGGGCCTTTTAAGTTCAAGGCTTTTTGGTTGGAGGATGTTGAATTTGTCTCTCATCAAAAATCAACAGAAACACATTACCAATATTGAGCAAGAATTGGTTGTCTTAGCTCTCTAAAAACATTAAGGTCTTAAAAGGAGATACTATTATTTGGGGTAAATAAAAAAATTGGGATTTTGAGTCATAGTTAAGAGAGAATGAAGCTTTAATTGATCTTTGGTACAAAAAATTAGGTAGTGAAGTTTTTAGAGGAGGAAAAAATTCAAGTGAAAGGTTTAGATAATAACAAAAGTTTTTTACTTGCTTGGGAAGACTCAAAATGCAGGATGAAGATTCATACTCTTTGGTTAGAGCATGGAGACATTAATACCAAATAATTTCAAAACAAATCAAAACAAATGCAACATCAAAATACCATTTGGGAAATGAAGACACATGAGGGAAATAATGTTAGGAAATTCAAAGACATTACAAAGTTGGTGACCTCTTTTTTCAAAGAGATTTATAAATAACCTCCAAGGGCCAATATTGAAGAGATTCTTAGGATGAATTCCTTATTTTCTAAGATGATTAATAATGACATCAAGGAATATTTAATATCTGAAGTTACAAAATAAGAACTTAAGTTTGTTGTGAATTCATTTACAAAATAGATATATGGTCCATAAACTTTAATGTTCGCTTTTATGACCTCATTGAAAATGATATTCTCCAAGTGGTAGAATGATATAGGCTAATTGGGTAGGTTTCAAGATCTATTAACTCTACCTTTCTTATTTTGATTCCAAATGAGGATTATCCCACTTTGTTTGAAGAGTATAGGCCTATTTCTCTTTACAATACTTTATATAAAATTATATCTAAGGTTATTGCTAAAAATATTAAAATATTTTTTCTTTGAAACTTTCTATTCATAATAAATTTGGTTTTTTGAGTCAAATATAGATCCATGATGCTTTGGGAATAGCTCAAGACACTCTAAATTCTATCAAAAGTAAAAAATAAGCAACTAGGCTAATGATACACATCTAAGGAAGGATATAATGCAATATTTGAAGATAACAACTTAGAGGTTTGGTGGTGGTATGTGGAGGGCCAAGGTGCCCCTGAAAGCTAAACTCTTCAAATGGCTATTTTTGACCAAAAGGAAACTAACATGGGATGTAATGCATATAGGCCATAACAAAGGCCTAGTTAGTGTTGCCTCTATAGAATGGATGGTGAGACCATTGACCATATGTTGGTACATTATGCTTAATCAAAGGATATGTGGACTTCCATTTTATTATTGATTGGTGGAAAAGACCCCTAGCATCACCTCACCTTATTTGGTAATCTTTAGTATTAGTTTGATGTGTAATATCTTATGTAGTATAGATGCTTACCTTTTCTTTTAGCTTAGGTATTTAGTTAACAATGATTGCTAGCCTTTTTTAAAACATGTTAATTCCTCCTTTTCAATTACAAGCTCAAATCACTTCTATTTATGATGTTATAAAGAAGCATCCTCAAGACAAGAATAATAGATAGGTTGAATATTTAGATATCAATAAGTCATATCCATAGGGATTCTTTGATGGAGCTTGTCAAGGGTAATATAGGATTTATGGAGTAGGTGAAACTCTATATTTAATTAATTATCATATTCTATCTTTCAAAGTAGGAATTGGATTGGGAACCAACAACACAACTAAGTTGAAGTGTTATTACTTAAGCTCACTATTGATAATGGGGTCATTTTATTACATGTCATGAGATATTCCAATCTAGTGGTAGAGTGGAAAAATTGTTAAGTGGCGATGAATAACTTGGTGCTTAGGTATTTTTAAGAGCAAGTCAAGTTATTGGAAGCTTCCTTTGATTTGATGTATTACTATGTCTATAGAGAGCACAATCATAAACTTGATTTGATATCCAATAAGGGTTTAGTAGTGGAAAATGGTGTTGGGATGTTATGGATATGATTAATGGTTCATTCCATTCTTCTTCCTTGGCATCTTTTTGATTGTCCACTCTTTCATTATGTGCTTCTTGAAGGTGGCAGGCAGGGATCTTTTTAATTTGAGTGTTTGCTCACTTCAAGTGATCTCCAAGAAACTTATATCAACCTATCACTCTACTATCATCCTCCTCAGACCGTATCCAATTATCAAATGATAAAAAACCATGAAGGGATAGATAATATCATGCATTCAAAAGGGTTATTGAAGGTTACAATCCAAGGTAGACCTTCTTGAGGCCATGGAGAGATGAAACAAAGGTTTTCAATGCACTAAAAAGATACAATATGGTATTATATAATATTACCACTTATCTTTATATCCTTCCTCATATTTCATTCATCATCCAAGGTGGTCTTCTTGAGCAAGCTCATTATGGCATGCTTCTAGTGAGAGGATACAATCATGTAAGCAAACATTTTGAGCATGAAGAAGCAATTAAGAAGGCAAAAATGGATTTGGTACACTATCTAAATTAGAAATGAATCCTCAAAAATCATGGAAAAAATTTACACCATCCATAAACCATCTGAATTCATCAAAAGAACATCCAAGAGGTAGTTTGAAGATGTTCTAGTCCTAACATAGTCACTTACAGGTATGCCTATAGGATGAAATGTCCAAGAAAAAGGTTTGTAAGTGGAAATGAGAATAAAATAACTCAAATGGTGTGTAATATTTCATGTTGAGATTTAAATTTTTTGAGATTGTATGAGAAAAAATAAAAATATCAAGATAGCTAAGAAGGCCTAATTGAGAAGCTAACAAGCTTGTAGAATCTAAAGGGAGTTTTCTATGATTTTGAAATTATAATCCCAAGAAATTAATGAGATATTGGTTTCTAAAGATAATATATAATTCATATAACATGAATAAATAATCTAATAAATATTTTCTAAGGTATTCATGATCACTCTTAAGAGAGCAAACATGCACTCAGTTGTACACATGCAACTTGGCAAGGCTTAAGACATTTAAATGGGTAATTTGGGATTAAAAAGGATAGAATGAACATAGGGACATAAATATAACCTATTTAATATCTCATTAAAATATATATAATAATTATATATATGTCTATGTCATATTTAAATTCTCCATTATCTCAAAACAATGAATGCATGAAAGGATCAAACAGTCAGTGGATTGTGTGAAACCAAGAAGAAGACTAGGTATGTGAAGGCAACTTGAGACATTTCAAGGAATTCTTGAGCCTTGAATTTTTTTATATAAGATAAATAATGAATATACAATATTAAATTGTCTATAAACATATATTTAATGGATTATATTGATAAGAAAGTAGACCTACAGGTCTATAGACCAGTAGGTCCACTTTCTCAACCTAAAATAGCTAACCTTGAAAGAAAATGAGGTTTGAAGATGAAAAAAAATGTGTTAGAACAATGGTGAGATGTTGTAAGATTAAATAGAGGATATAAAATGGAGAATAATTGAGGAATAAACTCTTCATGAACCTCAATACAGACCTGTAGGTCCACTTTCTTAACCTAAAAGAGCTAACCTTGAAAGAAAATGAGGTTTGAAGATGAAAACAAATGTGTTAGAACCATGGTGAGATGTTGTAAGATTAAATGGAGGATATAAAATGGATAATAATTTAGGAATAAACTCTTCATTAACCTCAATAAATATCAAGCCCAAATAAGTCCTTTAAGCCTACTAAAGAGCTCTCTTTCTAACCATGTTTTTAAGAACCTAAGAGAATGTACAATGTTTGCATTGCATTTGGTGATTGGAATAGATAGAGTAAGTATGTATGAATCCATTAATGTCCTTGGAATGATTTATAATTATTTTAAGGTTATTTATGATACCAAAAACACCTACAACCATGCATACAGTCCTCTTTTGCAAACAAACTTCATCCTTTTTGCTTGGTGTGAGCTCATGGACCTTGATCATGCAAAATCAATGGTGGAAAGAGATGAATGAGGATGGGTCAGAAATAGGTTTTATTTTGGTTTTAAAAAATTTAAAATTATCTATAGCCATTTTTTTAGCTTTCGGCCTCCTCAGGCTTGCATTTTTGCCAACTAAGGCTAAAAACCTTGCAACTCACCTAATTTGAATTCTAACCCATGAAATATCTTGAAACTTTGTCATTAGACATTTTATATGTGAAATAAATTATTTTTGTGGTTTTTAGGTCATACTTTACATATCTGTATGGTTTATAGGACTATAGGCTTGCATTATGCCTAATTAGGCCTAATTAGGAAAAGTGGGTATTGAGAAAGTAGGTTTGCCTTGGGATTTGGGGCATAAAATTTTGCGTAAGTTATAAGAGGATAATGGGTACCCAAATATGATTTTATTTTCCAAATAAGTGTTGTGTATCTCTCAAAACAAGGATATTTTTACCAAAAAAGGGCTACAAGGGAGAGGCCTCCAAAAAAGCAAATGTGAGAATGATGAACAATGCTAAAAAACAAAGGTGGAGAGATGATTGATTATGGATTTCCAATATGTGTAAAATGTATTTATACCCTAAGGAGATGACTAGTCACTTCATAATCACTCCAATGGATAGTTTCAAGTACTCAAAAATGAATCATCCATCCAAACACAAGTCCTACGCCACCTTGCTCAAGTTATCATCAAATGGAGCACACACATGTTGAAGAGACACTTCATAACTATAATTTGGTAGTTTATTTTTTCTTGTAACTTATTCCATGATTTCTTCATAACCATCATTTGCTTTTGACACATATCTTCTCTCTCTCTCTCTTCTTCCTTCTCCTATTTGTATGCCTGATTTTGGCATTGTAAGGGATCCTCCATTTGAGTATTGTGAAGCCTTGCTCCTTTTGTAATCCATTGAATTAATATAAAATATGGTTTTACCTTTTATTATGACTATATTTTAATGTTTAGGCATGAATAATTGATCTTGTCTAGTGTTGTTTTAATTCTCCTTGACATGTTGTCTTATTCTCTCACCTATACGTAGTTTGAACTCATTCTTGCAAGTCATATGAAGTGTTCAATTAGTATTTTGAAGGTTAAGTGAGGGAATCTTCTATTAGTGTCTTTAAATCTCTTTAAAATTATCCCTCCTTGCCTAGTTATCATCTACCACCTTAATATTTAAATATTGATATAAGAGGAACAAATTAGGAATATGTATGAATAGATTAGTTATATGTTCATTATGCATTTACAGATGTGTGGTAGTGGTCAATAATCTGGTGCATCACCTCTTTAGTTAGTTTATTTTAGTTATCACTTCATTTTAATTTCAATTAGTATCTTATTTTGTAGTTATTATATGATGCATCAAGGGAGTTATCCCTATCTAGAGGTTCAATCCATCCTTTAGGTCACCCATAAGCTAAGATTGTTTCCATGCTATCACTCAAGGGTGAAAATTTTGATGATAATAGTTCTGGCACATCTGGTGAGACAAGGATTTCATTCCATTGAATATTTCTTGGTGATGCTCTTCAATTAATTAACCTTTAGAGGCATGAACACAAGCATTAATGGTGATTCTAAATGAATCTCATCTAGTATAAGAAACCCAATGTTTGAAAATTATAAATTGGTATGTATTATCATCATTTTTTAATTCAAAATTCATACTCTATGCCTTCACATTCTTCATACCAGGTTGATGGCATTCATGTCTTTACCCCAAGTGGCTCTCAAAAAATAACATATCAACCTCACTAAGGCTATCAATAGCCTTATATGCCCTCTCCCAATCTAACTTAGCCTCTTTAAAAGCCTACTTATCCCTGTATTCAACCTTTTCAAAGCTATGATAATCCTACTTAATCCCTAAAATAATTTTTTGGAATATAAAATGCAAATGAGGGAGATTGATAGAGAGAAAGAGCTTGGCCTAATTATCCCTATCCCTTCCAATCAAAGTGAGATCATTCAAAAAGAGAGAAGTTTTTTATAATTGGTCAAGAATAAGTGGGTAAAACTTGAGAGAAGGAATCAACGTATTCCAATTAATGAGGTGTTAGAAATGAGAGGACTAATTCAATATATATAAAATATATTAGTACTTGAAGAGAGGCAAAAAATGTAATACATTAAATCTTGTATGCCTTCTCCCACTCCAAGTCAACCTTCTTTTCCTCTAAATCCAACCCAAATTGTAATATGCGATCAAGAGAGGTTTATGCCAACGTCACCTTCACCCACTTTTACTCAATAATATCAAACCATTCCATCATGGAGACCTTTTTGGACTAAGACCCCTGATTATATCATGCCAACTCTTGAAAAAGAACCTTCTCCCATACCTATCCAAAGTCAAGGTAAAGAGAAGTGTATGGAGGTTAAGTCAAGAAAACTCCCAAGTCCTTAAAGTCCTTCACCTACCTTTCAAGTTTCATATATCCATGAAGTTAAAGACACATCAAATTTTTATATATTTATTAAGGAGTGGAAGGAGAATAATGTACAATCCTCAACTCAATTCCCTTATCCATCCCTTAAAGAACACTACAATCAACGTAACAATCTCAAAATCCTAAGTTGGAAGGACACTTAATCAAGGTTCAATAAAATAAATTAAGTCTCTTGCCCTCCTACCCTCTCATTTTATGAAGGAGAACTAGTTGTATTGAGCTCAAAATTAGAGCATTCAATTGGGAAAGAGAGCTTGCCAAGAAAAAAAGGTGAGGTGGCAATCCTAGAAAGGCTTGACCAAGTTGCAATTGCAAGTAGACATCAATAAGGTCATGATGAGGATGTGGTGAGTAAGTATGATGAATAAATTTTCATTGGCATCCCCCTTAGTGGAGAGGAAAACAAGTCAGCTTTCAAAGATGACTAGAATTCTCTACCTTCTAGCCATCAGTTGGACAGCCCTCAAGTTGTCATGAATGATTCTAATAATCAATCAAAATGGTATGGTTTTAAGCTTGAAGAAGGAGCTGATGATGACATCATATAATTTTAAGGTAACATGACAGTATCCTATAATCAAAGTGATTCCATTGAAAAAGGTGAAGAAGAAGATCTTGATCAAGTATAACAGTATTTATACCATAGTTTCATGGAAGAAGTTGACTTGCTTGGCAAGCATGTGATTCCTCTAGGACATGAAGGTGAACTCCAACATGAATTTTAAAAATTTGGCATCCTCCTAGAAGAATAAAAATCAGGTTTTATATAAAATAAACATGACTAATTGAACCTTGAATAGGCAAATGAGCTTCCATTATTCATGGAGGAAGAGGAAGACCAATCTAGTTCTCATGAATTGGATCTTGATCAAGGAAAATATGATCATACAATAGTTGAGAAAGTTGAAACTAAACATGAGGTGATTATTCTTAGAGACACCTTGTCTATTAGCCTTGTTTAACGTCATGGTGAAGATGAATATTTGAAATAATTTGTAGTGGCTTCTAATGAGCAGTCGATATAGCTTGAAGAAGACAACTTGAAACTATGCCATGATCCCATTGATGAGTTTGAAGTGTTTAATGAGCCTATTGTTTGTCAAGAGAATGGAAATAATTAAATTGAACTTGGCATGCTCTCAAGTCATCAAGAAAAAGTTACCTTTTGGGAAGGGATAGAAATTTTTTGCTCAAGCATGGATAGTACACCTACAACCCATGAGGAGAGTGGTAAGATTATTGTCTTGGATAGTGAACATGGTGAAGATATTCATGAGAAAGCTCTTGAAAATGAAATCATGGTTTATGATATTGTTAAGTCTCATGGACAAGTTCAAGGAGGCCTTGAGGACATGTGTCAGTCCTACTTGGACATGTTTAAGGACTTTGAAGAGCTTGGTAGGATAACACATCTAAAAGAGCAAAATGAAGTTATTGATGTGAAATGTAAAGTTACTAGCAAGCCAATATGTCTTGTAGATCATAACCAAGATGTTCAAGTCCATGATGTAGTAAGATATGATGAATATATTCTATTTAAAGTGAGTAAGAGATGGAATTTGAAGAGCCAATAAAATATGAAGTTGTTGCTACATTCACAAATCAAAGTGTGATCAATTTGGACGTCTCTCACATTACCAAGGATGGACAACAACATGAGGTAAGATTTGAAGATTAAGATGAATTTGTGTTCATTGGGGATATGTTTGATGTTGTTGATCCTTTTAAAGACAATCCAAAGTTAGTGGTGATCAATAAAGGAGCTACCAAAACAAGAACAAAGCATGGCCAATAGTTTGTATACCATTATTGTTCATCACATGAAGGTGACTCAAGGAGTTTTCCTTTTGATCCAGGAGGATCAATTCTTGGAGGTTAGTTTTAAAAAGTAGTTTCTTATTTTTTTTCCCTAAGTGATTCTTAGCACAATGTGTGTCTTGTTAGTGTGTTTTCTTTTTATCTTGTTGGTGTGTTTACTTTTTATATTGTTGGTGTTTTTGCTTCTTGTCTTGTTGTGTGTGTTGAAGGCAATCAAATATTTCATTCTTATCATGAGGTTTATAGTCAATTTCTCAAGATTTAATCAAGTTTGTGTTGAGCATGGGTGACTCCATATCCTAATGGAGGCATGAAGACAACTAGTCTAGATGAATAATAGGCATGCAATCACAGGAGGTCACTAAATATGTTAGCCAAAATTGGATACATAGGTAAGGACATTTTAAAATTTTGCTTCTAATCTTTCATAGCCTTGTTATTGATATTTTGTTAGGTTTTATCTTGGCCAAACTTGGTCAAACTTGGTCATAGGAAGGATCTATTATCAAAATTTGAATCACCTTAAGGTCTAGGAGAGTGGGTTATACCCCTAGTCTTGTCATTAACCCTTCATGAAGGTTTATTTGAGTTTGGAAAGATTAAGGTATTGTTGGCCATTTTTGGCCCACATATGAAGCTTGTGCATGGTTTGATGAAGCAGTGGATTAAAGGCTTAGAAATGACTCCAACAATGCAAATGGAGGGTTCCAAGTAGGTTATCATATGTTTCAATCATTTGGAGCATGGACCAGGTTACACAAATCTTAAAAATCCATTATAACCTTGAAATATTGATCAAAGGATGGATTTGATGAAGTTTAAGGACCAAACCATCACCAAGATGTCATGCAAAAAAAGGATGGACCATATTACTTGTGTATTTAATAAATGCACCTAAAAAAGCCACACAATCCAAAATAATATAGTTCCATAAATCTCTTCATGCCAAGAACATATCTTATAATTTTCATGTCTGCATGAGCTTTCTAGCTCAAGTTATGAGCATTCAAAGTTGAACCTACAGAACGAGACATTTGCACAAATGTAAAAATTAAGTAATGGAAAAAATCCATTTGAGTTAAAAAGGTGATGGTTATGAAAATTTCATTGACATTCACGTGAATGTATTTAATGTTCATGTAGATGTTAAACTTAAGACATATCAAAAAACCATTGGAGCTTAAATTTGATGATTGTGCAGACGCCAAATATAGTTGTGCGCATGTCATTTGATGAGAGTGTATATGTTAATTTTAAGCTCATAAGTACCCATTATATTTTAAATAGTGGGTCTTAGCAAATCTAATGGTCCACATTACATCATACATATTGATCTGATGATGCAAGATGAGTCAAAAGCTCAAGGAGCTCGAGAGATTGACATGTGGCATAAGCACTAAAGCTGACAGACTGACAATAGGATCCTAAAATCAACATGTAATTGACACATGACAAAATCTTGGAAAAAGTTGACAATTCAAGGGCAAGATCGATGGCTTTTGCTTAATCATATTGATCAAGATCAATGATACATATTTGAGTCAAAATGTCAATAGTTTGAGTCATGGTCGATAGCCAATAGGCAAAAGGTGAGATCAAGATATTTTAATGAAAGTTGATAGGGCATTCTTAAACCTAAGCAAGGTAAAGGCAAAAGAACCTGAATCAATCTCGGTCCAAGATGAACTAGATGGACATTATAAGATCTAGCATTGCCATTAAGGCTCCATAGGGATAAAATAGGTCTTTTAGACCAAATATAGATAAAGGGTTGACAAGTTGAATGATGAAATGGGACCAGACATTGCTAACAGAGCTCTATGAAGTCAAAATAGGTCTTTCAAACCTAATATAGACCATGGGGGGTGGTAGTTTATTGTCAAATCAAGAACATGCACCTATGAATTTATTTTGTCGATCAAAACTATAGGAGAACCAATAATATTAGATTATTTTTCTTCCTATAGATGAACCTATGATCTAGATATAGAAATGGAATAGATATATATTTAATGCAAAGGGTCTCATATATTGATGTGGTTCCATCATTGATAAAGTAGGTACTAACTACCATTCATGGCATGTCACTATCAATTTCAAGATTCAAGGATTTGATCCTCATGAACACATCAAGTAGACTTAGGGTTTTAAGGTGGTGGACTAGTAGTTGGAGAAACAATTAAGAGCATTGATTCTACTCAAATAAAATTTGTCATCATTCATAAAAAACCCTTATCTCTAGTGGGATCTCTTAGCCAATGAGAGGAGCTTGAGGATTATTGGATCAAAATTGAGGTTTGTTTGTTAATCAAGACTAGTTTATTGGAAGAAGACACACATGCAAAAAACAATCAATGAGTTGCTAGCACATGACTAGGACCCTTTCTCTACTCTTCCACGCATGTTCCCATCTCTCATTCTCTCTTTCTAATATATATAGAGGATTTTGAGCCAAAAAATGGATCCTCTTTGTATCACTTTGATCCCTCTCTTGGGCATGTCTAAACTCTACCAAGATGGAGCTTGTAACCTCTTGAGATGAATACAAGACTATTTTTTAAATTTCATTGTTTTGGTATAGTGTGTACATGTTAGATTTGAATATGTGGTAGATTTGTTCTCCCTTATCCAGTCTTGATCTCACCTAGTTACTAGTTCATCTTGTTATGTAGGTCATGTTTAGTGTTTTGTATCTTTTGATTGAATTTGGCATGTGGATATTGTGACTGGTTAGTGTCTTACATTAGACCTCTCCATCATTTCCCTCAACTTGTGATCATTTGGTGAACCTCTTCATGAAACACTGATGTATGACAGATATTTGGAATCCTAGATCTAGTCTTTTGTTTGTTTCATTAGTGTTTAAGAGTCAAGTAGAGTGAATCAACTATAATTTAGGTGCATCACCATCTTTATCTTAGGTTTCCCTTTCATGTTATCTCTCTCTCCCTTTTTCCTAGTCATTAGTAGGTTTTAGTAGTGGGAATGAGCTAAAATGATGCATCAGAGGAGTTAGCCTCATTAAAAATCCTAGAGGTCTAACCCCATTATAGGATACCCATAGCCAAGGGTCAGTCCCATGTTGAGATAGATTTGGAATTAGGACCTGAACACTTCTACTTCCAACTAGGGTGAAATCTAGACCTTCAATAGTTCTGGCATGCCCTATGGGACAAGGTACAAAAGAGAAGGAATATCTTGGTGTGTCTTTCCTCTAATAATATTTTGGAAGCAAGAAGTTAGAACCAATGGTGACTCCAAATCAAAGCTTTTGGTTATGAATAGACTAGGTATGTCTCATTGAATATTTTAGTCAGATTTTACATCTCATTTGATATATGAGGTCAATATGAACACCTATGGTGAATATCCTTACTATCCATCTCCTTATTAGCAACCCCAATATGATCCATATGAGCCTAATTATCCCTACCAAAATTTCTATCAAAGCTATGAGGAACCTTGTCAAGTTTTTCATGATCTTTATTATCAAGGAAATGGATCTTACCTTCCTCATGATCCTCACCAGTAATATGAGGACCAATATCAGTCATATATGCAAGAATATTTCCATGATCCTTCATATGGATATCAAGGCCATCATAATATTGCTCCTCATCAACCCTATCATGAGCCATCCATACTAGCACTTAGGAAAACTTTAATAAGCCTTGACAAGCATGCACTAAAACTGTGCTCATAAAATTATTATGGTCAAGATGCCTCTACTCACCTGATTCATCATGTGAGAGAGTCATTATAGAAAATAAAAGAATATTGGGCACTTGTTGAGAGAGTAAATTAGAAAAATCTCACAGGTGAGATGATGGATGTAGGTGGTTACATTCAAAGCATTGAGGATAAACTAAAAGGCCTTGAAGAATAGTAGGTCCAACCTCACCAATCTTATGTGCCTTCATATACGCCACCTCAACCTTCTTATGTGTCACCCATTCCTCCCCAAGAAACCATTCCAAGTGACCTTTTGAGTATGCCAAGTTCCTCATGTGTTCCTTACTCCTTTCCTTCTTGGATATCTATCCAAGAGAGTTTTCAAAGAAAGGAAATTATTATGGAGCAACCTGTTGTCAAGATCCGAGACTCCATCTTTCCTCAAGAACCCCTTATGAAGTCATTCAAGGTTCTAATATGGAATAAAGTGGTGAAGTCATGGGTTGGGTAAAGCAAGGCAAGTCTCGATTTAAGATCCTAAGATAAAGCATGATTTGAACCTATACAAGTCTATCTCATCCTTCCTTAGGATTTTTTTGTGTTCCTTATCTTCATGAATCCACTGACCACCTTAAAGAGGAGACATTCCAAGAGAATATTGATAAGTAGATCAGAGAGTTAGAGATAAAGACAAGGAAAGAGGTAGAGAACCAAAATCAAAAGGCTAAAGAAGGACCTCTATCTTTCACATCTTAGAACCAAGTCATGCAATCAAACAAATCCAAGGTCATTCAGCCCCCATCCCTCCCTCATCAGGAATATAGGTCATTTCCATCTTGTAAATCCATATGAAGTGGTATGAAAAAGAAGGAGGAGGACATGACTATCAAAGACAAGCATTTGGACCAAAGAGGTGCCACATGTGTCTCATCTCTCTTGGAGTCATCCCAAGAATATCCTATGCCACTCCTTGAAGAGGTAAGCAATGAACTCCATGTTGAACTCATAAATGATAATGATGAATTGTCAGATTCGAAAGAGGAGATCATAATTGGGACACCACATGGAAAGAGTGAGCATGTTTTAGTCTTTCATAATGTCAAGGAGGATGAGTTTCAAGAGCAAGTACAAGTTGGAGATAAAATCCAATAGGAAGAAGACTATTAATAGTGGTTATACCATGATTTCATGAAAGATATTGGTAAACTTAAGATGGTAGACTTGGATGATGAGATAGTGCAGTAGGTTGAATCTTTATCTGAGTATTTCATTAATGTTTTAGAGCTTCAAGAAGGTAATGCTACTCTAGGGATGCCCAAGCAGAATGAGAAGGTTGGTCTTGATGAGAGATTGGTACAAATGAAGGACATGGATGAGATTGAGATATCTCTTATTGAAAAGGATCAAGTTCTTGAGAAGGTGAATAAAGAGTCTCCCATGGAGGACAATGACAAAGATTGGGTGGGATATGCAAAGCTCCTTGATGAGCCTGAAGAACTTACAACCAAGAAGAAGCCCAATCTTATTAAGAGCACCATGGTAATCAAAAAGGTATGTCTTATGAGACCACCATTGGAGGTTGAAGTTAAGGAGCCATATGAATAAATTGAGACTATTTGGATGCACATAGCTGACCTATTTGGAGTTGTCTATTTCTCACTGATTATCATGCCAATGAAGTTGGTAGATATAACAAAGAAGGAAGCATCAATACCAAGAGTGAAAAATTTGCATGCCTAATTTAATTCCTCATCCCATAATGCAAGAAGGTCATCAAACTTTCCTTTTGATCCAAGAGGAAAGGTACATATAGTTTCAAGTTGTATATATTAGGTTAGTTTTGTTCAAATTCGTCTAAGTGTTGTTTATAACATAATTGTTTGTTGTCCCTATTTTGTTCTAGGTTAGTTTCCCTTTAATAAGTGCCTTGGGCACTTTGTCTTGTGTGTTCTTTTCTTGTTACTTTGTTTGTTTTAAAAGAGGTTAGAGAAAGATTGGCATCTAGTGTTGGATCTAGGTTAATGTGTTGGACCATAGAGAAGACTCCATACCAAATGGACTGGACAAGGAACATGGTCTGGGTTCTCTTGCATAGACAGACATGCATCCCCTGTGAGTCACCAAAGATGTTGGCCATTTTTGGACCACATATGAATCTCTTGCATGGTTTGATGAAGCAGTGGATCAAAAGCTTAGAAATGAGTCCAATAATGCAAATGGAGGGATCCAAGTAGGTTCTCATATTTCAAGCATTTGGAGCATGGACTAGGTTATAGAAATCTTAAAAATCCATCATAACCTTGAAATATTGATCAAAGGATGGATTTACCAAAGTTTAAAGACCAAACCTTCACCAGGACGTCATGCAAAAAAGGAATGGACCAACCTACTTGTGCATTTAATAAATACACCTCATAAAGGTGCAAGAACCAAAAAAATATAGTGCCATAGATCTCTTCATGCCAAAAACATATCCTACAATTTTTGTGTTTATGCGAGCTTTCTAGATCAAGTTATGAGTGTTCAAAGTTGAACCTGTAGAATGGAATGTTCATGCAAATGTCAAAATCAATCTATGGAAAAAATCCATATGAGTTAAAAAGGTGACAATCACACACATGTCATTGATGTTCACGTGAACGTATTTGATGATCATACATATGTCAAACTTAAGACATATTATAAAAATATTGGAGCTTAAATTTGATGGTCACACAGACATCAAATACAGTTATGTGAACATCATTTCATGGGAGTAAAAACATCAATTTTAAGCTCATAAGGTAGTCATTGGATTTTAAATAGTGGGTCCCAGTAGATCTAAAGGTCTACATTACATCATACACCTTGATCCGATGGTATGAGATGAGTCAAAAGGTCAAGGATATTGAGATATTGACATGTGGCATAAGCACTGAAGCCAACAAACTGACAACAAGATCCTATTATAAAATACACAATTGACACATGGCATAAGCTTGGATAGAGTTGACAAGTCAAGGGCAAGATCAATGGATCTCTCTCGATCATACTAATCAAGATCAATGGTACATGGATGAGTCAAAATGTTAATAGTTTGAGTCATGGTTGACAACCAATAAGTAAAAGGTGAGCCTGGGACATTTTGATGAAAGTCAATAGGTCATTCTTAGACCTAAGCAAGGTAAAGGCAAATGAACCTGGTTTGAGCTCGGTCTAAGCTAAACCAAATGAACATTTCAAGATCTAACATTATCATTAAAGATCCATAGGGACAAAATAGGTCTTTCAAATCTAATATAGATAAAGGTTTGATAGTTTGAATGATGAAATGGGACCAAACATTGCTATTAGAGCTCCATGGAGGCAAAATAGGTCTTTCAAAACTAATATAGACCAAGGGGGTGGCAAATTATTGTTAAATCAAGAACATGCACCTGTAAACTTCTTTTGTTGATCAAAACTATAGGAAAACCAATAATCTCATATTGGTTTTCTGCCTATAGATGAACTTATGATCTAGATATGGAAATGGAGTAGCTATGTGTTTAATACAAAAGGTCTCATCTGTCAATTTGGCTCCATCATCAATAAATCAAGTATTAAACACCATTCATGGCATGTTAGTTTCATATTTTTAGGATTTAATCCTCATGAACACGTCAAGTGGACTTAGGGTCTTAAATTGGTGAGCTGGTAGTTGGATAAATAATTAAGAGCATTGATTTTGCTCAAATAGAATTTGTCATCATTCATAACAAACCCTTATCTCTAGTGGGATCTCTCAACTAATGAGAGAATCTTAAGGGTTATTGGAACAAATTGAGGTTCATTTTTTAATCAAGGCTAGTTCATTAAAAGAAGACACAATGTAAAAATCAATCAATGAGTTGCTACCACATGACTAGGACCCTTTCTTCGCTCTTCCACGGATGATCCCATCTCTCTTTCTCTCTTTCTACTATATATAGAGGCTTGTGAGCCAAAAAATGGATCCTCTCTATATCATTTTTATCCCTCTCTTGGGCATGACTAAACTCTACCAAGATGGAGTCTATAACCTCTTAAGATGAATACAAGACTATTTTTCATATTTCATTATTCTAGTATAGTGTGTATATGTCAAATTTGCATATGTGGTAGCGTTTTTCTCCTTTGTCAAATCTTGATCGAACCTGGTTACTAGTTCATCTTATTATGTAGGTCATGTTTAGTATTTTGTATCTTTTGATTGAAACCCGCATGTGGATATTGTGATTAATTAGTGTCTTGCATTATACCTCTCCATCATTTCCCTCTGCTTGTGATCATTTGGTGAACCTCTTCATGAAACACTAATGTATGACAGATATTTGGAATTTTAGATCTGGTCTTTTGCTTATTTCATTGGTGTTTAAGAGTCAAGTGGAGTGGATCAACTATAATTTAGGTGCATCACCATCTTTATCATAGGATTTAGTAGTGAGAATGATCGAAAATGATGCATCGGAGGAGCTAGCCTCATTAAAAATCCTAGAGGTCTGACCCCATTATAGGATACCCATATCCTGGGGTTAGTTCCATGTTGATCTAGATTTGTAAGTAGGACATGAACACTTCTGCTTCTAGCTAGGGTGCAATCTAAACCTCCAATAGGTATTTTAGAAAAGTTTAAGGTTAATTTGACAAGGTCAGGGTATGTTAGCCCATGGTGAGATATTGGTGTTTTAACACTTCCAAGGTGATTTAATGTCCTATAGTGGATGAAGGATTCTAAAGACAAGGTATGGTAAGGTGAAAACATCATTATTTCATTTTAATCAAAATTCAAGGTAAATTTGGAGAAATTAAGGTAATGTTGCCTTTGCTAATATGAAGAATCAAATTGCATTTTTGGGCCTCCAATGCATGTCTAATATTTTTCAAAGTTATTGCTCCCTCACACATGTTTACCTAGGTCAGTTTAATGTGAAAGGACTGGTGGGACCCTCCAAATATCAATAAATTAAAGTATAATGTATAAACACACTTGCCAAGGGCTTGACAAGCATTTTTTTAGTGCAAAAATGGTTAATTTAGGTTTAAAATGGATGTTTTAAGGTCTTTTAGAGGTTTTCAAGGTCAAATCAGGCTTTTGGTAGCATTTATAGGTTAGAATAATGCAAAAATCATTTCATTTCCTCCATTGACCCCTTTACAAGCTTGTAAAGGCCATTTTCAAGTGTTCATTCCATGAAGAGGAAGAAGAGTAGGAAATAGTTATATTGGGGGTTGATATGGGAAATTATTCCCGTGAAATTCTAGGTATTAGTTTGAGGATTTAAGGGTTGAGCTTTATGATCAATCATTAACAAGTTAAGCATCTCAAAACCCTCTTAAAACCCCATAAACAAGGTTTTTCTTATTGCAACAAGTTTACAAGATTGATGAATGCAAATGGTTTGTTTTTTGAGATCCTAATGGGTCTAAATATCCCTCTCACATCATCCTCCATCATCATTGGCACATGTACACAGTGTCTTGGTGTTTCTTGAAGGTGTTAGGCGAGGTTCTTATTAGTTTGATTATTTTATCACTTCAAGTGATCTTCAAGAAAATTATATGGTTATCATTGATCCTATAATCCTCCTCATACCATCTCCAAGCATCAAATGATCCAAAACCATGAGGGAAGAGAGAATATCATGCATTTAAAAGGGTTGTTGCTAGTTACAGTCCAAGATAGAACTTGAGGCCATGGAAAGATAAAACAAAGGTTTTAAATGCACTGGTAAGATCTAATATGGTATTATAAAAGTATCTTTATATCCTTCCTCAAATTTGATTCATCATCCAAGGTGGTATTCTTGATCTAACTCATTGTGGCATGCTTCTAATGAGAGGATATAGTCATGTAAGCAGACATTTCAAGCATGAAGAAGAAATTGAAAGATAAAAATGACTTTGGTGTGGTCTCTAAATTGGAAATTACTTCTAAAAAATTGTGTAAATAATTTACACCATACATAAACCATCTGAGTTCATCAAAATAACATCCAAGAGGCAGTTTGAAGATGTTCTAGGCTTAACACAATCACCTACATGTCTACCTATAGGATAAAATGTCCAAGGCAAAGTTTTTAAGTGGAAATGAACATAAAATACCTCAAAAGGTGTAATATACCATGGGAATATGTAAAATTTTGATATGATAAGATAAACAAGATAAATATCAAGAAAGTCAAGAAGGCCTAATTGAGAAGCTAATAGTCTTGTAGAATCTAAAGGGTGTTTTCTATGATTTTGAAGTTGTAATCCCAATAAATCAATGGTATATTGGTTTCTCCTAATAAATTTTAATTAATATAAATTTAATAAATACTATAATAAATATTTTCCAAGGTCTTCATGAGCACTCTTAAGAGAGAAAACATGCACTCAACTATACACAGACAACTGGCAGGGCTTAAGACATTTCAATGGAAAATTTAGGATTGAAAAGGACATAATGAACATAGAGACACAAATATAACATCTTAAATATATAATTAATATATATATCATAATTATATATATTTATATATCAAATTTAAATTCTCCATCGTCTCAAAACATTAAATGCGTGATTGGATCAAACACTCAATGGACTGTGTGAAACCAAGAAGACTAGGTATGTGAAGGCAACTTGAGACATTTAAAGGAGTTATTAGGCCTTGAAAATTATTATATTAAATAATTAATATGAATTATTAAATTTCCTATGAAAATATATTTAATGTCTTAGATTGATAATAAATTAGACCTAAAAGTTTGTAAACCTATAGGTCTACTTTCTCAACCTAAAAGAGCTAACCTTGCAAGAAAATGAGGTTTGAAGATGGAAAAAAATGTGTTATAACCATGATGATATGTTGGGATATTATATTAAGGATATAAAATTTATAATAAATTATGAATAAACTCTTATTTAACCTCAACAAACATCAAGCCCAAACAAGTCCTTCAAGCCTGCTAAAGAGCTCTCTTTCTAACCATGTTTTCAAGAACCTAAGAGAATGTAAAATGCTTGCATTGGAAATGGTGATTATAATGGATAGAGTAATTGTGTAGGAATAAATTAATGTCCATTTAATTATTTATCATTATTTTAAGGTGATTTAAAATACTAAAAACACCTACAACCATGTATACAATCTTCTTTTGCAAACATAATTCATCCTTTTTGCTTGGTGTGAGTTCATGGACCTTGATCATGAAAAACCAATGGTCAGAAGAGTTGAAGGAGGTTGGGAAATAAATTAAACAGTGTTTTTTTTTTTTTGTTTAAACACTTTATAACTATCTCTATCCATTTTTTAACTCTCGGCCTCCTCAAGCCTGCATTTTGGCCAACTAGGGCTAAAAACTTTGCAACTTGCCTAATTTGAATTCTAACTCATGAAAACTATTGAAAATTTGTCATCATAAATATTTTGATGCTACCTAAAGTATTTTTATTTTTTTCATGTGGTATTTTATGTATTTTTATGGTCTATAGGACTATAGGCTTGCATTAGCCCTAATTAGGCCTAGTTAGAAAAGGTGGGTATTGAGAAAGTAGGTCTGCCTTAGGATTTGGGACCTAAAATTTTGGGTGATGTTGTAAGAGGATAATGGGTACCCAAATAAAATTTTATTTTACATATATGTTGTTTTTATATCTCAAACCAAATATCTTTGTACCAAAAAAGGGTTATACGGGAGAGACCTCAAAAAATGCAAATGTCAGAATGATGAAGAAAACTACAAAATATTGGTGGAGAGATGGTTTATTGTGGATGTTCAATAGGTTTCCAAGGTATTTATACCCAAATGAGATGAATGGTCACTTCATAATCACTCCAAGGGGTAGTTTCAAGTGCTCAAAGATGAATCATCCATCCAAACATAACTCCTATGCCACCTAGCACAAGTTGTCATCAAATGGAGCACACACATGTTGAAGAGAGACTTCATAATTTTAATTTAATATTTTATTCTTAATTTTAACTTGTTACATTATTTCTTCATATCCATCATTGGTCCTTGACACCTCTCTCTTCTCTCTCTCTTCTTCCTTCTCCTATATGTATGCCCAATTTTAGCATTGTAAGGGATCACCCACTTGAGTATGGCAAAGCCCTACTCTTTTAATAATCTATTGAAGCAATAGAAAATATAATTTTACCTTATATTGTGGCTATATTTTAGTGTTTAGGCAAGAATAATTGATCTTGTCTAGTGTTGATTTAGTTCTCCTTGACATGGTGTCTCATTCTGTCACCTTTATGTAGTTTGAACGCATTCTTGTAAGTCATATGAAGTGTTCAAGTAGACTTGTGAAGGTTAAGTTTAGAAATATTCCATTAATGTCTTTATACCTCTTGAAAATAATCCTTCCTTGCCTAATCATCATCTACCACCTTCATATTGAAATACTGATGTCAGAGGAAAAGATTAGTAGTGTATGAATAGATTAGTTCTATGTTCATTGTGCACTTGCATGTTGTCAGGATCTACATAGATAGCTCTGATGCCACTTGTTAGGATCTCCTTAGAGGACAGTTGATTACTTTTGTATAAGCAACTAAACACGAAATTAAACTAGAAGTAATAAGTAATTAGAAATCAGAAACAACAAAGAATAAGAGATACAAGAAACAATACAATCTGTATTAAACTCTTCCAAAAGGAAATACAATGAAGAAATCTCACTCTTTCCACACCTCTTGGGTGTACAGTAATTCTCTCTCAAGATTTCTCTCTCTCTCAATCAATTACAATCACAATCAACTCAATACTGAGTTGTTGTATCCTCCAATGACAATCAACCCAATGGTTGTTGTTGCCTACTTAACCCACAGATCTGCACCTTGCAAATCTAATTGATCTTGCTTACATTACAATACAACCCCATGTGTCTCTTAAATAGAACCCAAAACAAACAATAATTAGAAGCGCAGACTCAAGACTAAAATTAGTCTTTACATGCAAACTAACTATTCATCTAAAATTAGAACAATTTTGGAAACACAGAGGTGACCGATGTCGGTTCCTATCTGACCGATGCCGTCCAACCATAATCGATGTCAGTTACTGTGTAGCTAAAGATAACCGATGTCGGTCGACCCCTAACCAATGTTAGTTGGCTTTGACTGATGTCGGTTACTGTGTAACCCAACAACCTCCACATTTGCACATCAATGAAGCTTTTAGCTCCACAACTCAATAATCTCCCACTTGGAGATAAACAACTACACTTATACCTGTATAGCAACATCCTCTAATTTTTTTCTGGCTTGTTTCTCCATCTTCAAGTTCAATCTTGAAGACTAACAAAATTTGAATGAAGATTCAACTTTGTTACTAGCTTTGTTAACATATCAGCAGGGTTCTTTTCTGTATGGATCTTTTCCAGCTTCAACTGACCATCCTCCAATACCTGTCTAATGAAGTGGTACCTAAGCTGTATATGTTTGGTTTTTGAATGAAAGGCTGAATCTTTTGCCAAATGAATTGCACTTTGACTATAACTGTACAATCTACAACTCTCTTGCTCCTTTCCTAACTCTTCCATGAACCAAGTCATCCAAATCATTTCCTTGCTAGCCTCTGTGACTGCAACGTATTCTACCTCTGTTATAGACAGGGCAACAACCTTCTGCAACTTTGAAATCCAGCTAACTGCCATTCCACCAAAAGTGAACACATATCCTATGGTGCTTTTCCTGCCATCCAAGTCACCTGCCATATCTGAATCTACATACCCATTTAGAGAAGTGTTTGACCCTCCATAGCATAAATGCCTATTGTTGGTCCCTCTTAGATATCTGAGAATCCACTGAACTGCTTTCCAGTGCTCCTTTCCTAGATTGGCCATAAACTTGCTGACAACTCCCACTGCTTGGGCAATATCAGGTCTAGTACATACCATGTACTCAACCTCATTATGTGATTTAGGACACTGTTCTTTGCTTAACTTGAACTGTCCAGCCATAGGTGTGCTTACCAATTTTGCATCCTACAAATTGAACCGCTCCAACACCTTATTCACATAATCCTCTTGAGACAAAATCAACCTATGATTTTTTCTGTCTCTAGAAATACTCATGCCAAGGATTTTTTCTCCTAAATCTTTCATGGCAAATGTCTGAGCTAATTTTACCTTTAGCTCAGTAATTCCTTACATGTGTGAACCTACAACAAGCATATCATCTACATACAGTAACATGATAATGTAGCTACTATTATCCAATCTAGTAAAATAAATACAATGGTCAGGTTGACATTGACTAAAGCCATGCTCTATCATAAACCTGTCAAACCTCAAATACCACTGTCTTGGAGCTTGCTTAAGACCATATACCCTGGCCTTACATTTCACTTGTCCATTCTCTCCTTCCTTTAACCTGTAAACCCATTTGTTTTTCAGTGCTTTCTTTCTAGCTGGCAACTCAACCAAATCCCACGTATGGTTCTCTTTCAGGGAATCAATTTCTTCATTCATGCCATGCTCCCACTATTTCTTGGATTCTACCTGCATTGCCTCTTTAAAACTTCCTAGTTTTCCACCATCATTGAGCAACAAGTAGTATAAAAAAGGGGAATAATGAATTAGAGGTATACTTACCCTTTTGGACCTCCTCATGGACGTTTGAGATTCATTCATAGCGTGCTGTCCACCCAAATTTCCTTCTGACAGTGACCAATCCTGGTCATCTCTCGATTTGCACACGACCGATATCAGTTCCACTTGACCGACCTTATCAACGTCAATTTCCACCTAACCGACATCAGTTTCTACCTGCCTGACATCACCGACTTTGTTCTCCACCTGACTGATGTTGGTTCTTACCTGATCGACGTCGGTCTCTACTTGACCAATGTCAGTGTCTGTGTTTTCTTATGAGTGATGATTTTTACCTGCGAGCTCATTTTGGATCATAACCTTGTCCAAATCAACATTGCCCTACTTAAAATTATTCAACCTCTTGAGTTGATCACTGTCCATCACCTTCTCATTGAAAACCAAGGCTTTCCATTTCTTAAATGTGTCAAAAACATTATATTTCCTCTTTATGCAATAAACCCATACCTTTCTTGTAGCATCATCAATGAAAGAAACATAATACTGTGATCCTCCAATAGAAGCTCCCTGAGCTGGTCCCCACACATTTGTGTGAACAAGCTCCAACTTGTGCTCCTTCTTTGTTGACCCAATTTTGAAAAATCTCACTTTCTTCTGTTTCTCAAAAATACAATGCTCACAGAAATCTAGATCTATCAAATCTGAAAGCTTACATTTTGACTTAAGAACATCCATTCCCTTCTCACTCATATGACCAAGCCTACAGTGCCACATCTTTGCATCTACATTTGAAGTAGATAAAATAGAAGGAGAATAATCAGTAATACAAGTAGATAGATAAAGTGTACCTACTTTCTTACCTCTAGCTAATACAAGTGCACCCTTGGAAACTTTCCAAGATTCAGCTGTGAGAGTTACTGTGCAACCCTCATCACCCAACTTTCTTACAGAAATCAGATTCCACTTTAGGATGGGTACATGCATGACATCCTTTAACACCCATGTGTTGTTATTCTGCAATTTCAGCTGCACTTTTCCTTTGCCAACAATTTGACAAGGCTCACCATCCCCTAAATAAACTTTTCCAAAGTCTCCATGGACATAATCATTGAAAAATTCTCTATTTGGGGTTGCATGGAAAGAAGCACTAGAATCTAAAACCCATGATTCTGCCTGACTATCCAAAGAAAATATAAGAGCATCCTGTGCAACAATACCTGTATCATTTGCTTTTTTATTACCTTCATGTTGATCTTCTTTCAACCAACAATCTTTCTTTGCATGTCCTTTCTTTCCACAATTCTAGCAGGTTATCCTTCCATTTCTAGATTTGGATATACTTCTCATCTTTGACCTTGATTTCCCTTGCTTGCCCTTCTCTCTTTGCTTTCCCCTGCTTTCAACACTCAAAGCATTACCTAATGTTTCCTTTGTGCATTTCTTGCAAATTTCTTCATTCAAGATTACACTAACAACATCATCAACTTTCAAGATATTTGAAGCAGACTTAGTATTACTAACTGCCATTACCAAGCTATCCTAACCTTCAGGTAAAGAGCATAAGATTAAGAGAGCCTTAATTTTATCATCAAAAAATATTTTGACTAAAATTAATTGATTTACTAATCCATGAAAATCACTAAGATGACTATATACCGATCCACCTTCCTGTGTTTGTAAATTAAATAATTGCTTCATAAAATATACCTTATTCAAAGTTGAGGGTTTTTCATATAAATTTGCCAAAGTATCCGTTAACTCTACCATTGTCTTTGCCTGTGATAAGTTGGAAATCACAGATGATGCTAGGATCAACCTTATAGATCTAAGAGCCTTTCTGTCAAGAACATTCCATTCTTCATCTTGCATATCTGTGGGCTTACTTGAAACCCCACCCAATGGTAAGTACATATCTTTCTATTACAGATAATCTTCTATCTGCATCTTTCATAATTGATAATTCTTGCCATTGAATTTCTCTATTCTTAGTTTACTTTCTTTTGCCATTACTTTACTCTCACTCAAACAAAAACCCCTGTGAGTGAACCTGTAATCAACAAACACTAACCCGCTTTGATGAACCTGGCTCTGATACCAATTGTTAGGATCTACACAGATAGCTCTAATACCACTTGTTAGGATCTCCTTAGAGTACAATTGATTACTTTTATATAAGCAACTAAACACAGAATTAAATCAGAAGTAATAAGTAACTAGAAATCAGAAACAACAAAGAATAGGATGTTGAGTTGTGGAGCTAAAACCTTTACCAGATGAGTAAATGTAGAGGTTGTTGGAGTTACACAGTCACCGACATCAGTCAGGTATCGATTGAAAGTTACCGACGTCAGTTATGGATTGGCCAACATCGGTTATATGTAGTCAAATAGAGACTGACATCGGTCATCTGTGCATTCCAAAATTCTAATTTTGAGTAAGAACGGTCAGTTTGCATGTAAAGATTAACTGTTAGTCTTGAGTCCACTGTTCTATTTTTGGCAGGAGAGATTTGAACCTTTGATTAAGAGGTGAATCTAACGGTGGAGAATGCATGGCTCATGAATCCTAGTTCTATATAATAGGGTTAGATCCTCATAGCATTGTAAGAAGAAGAAGAAAAAAGTGTGAATCAATTCAAAGATTGAGTTGGTTGTAATTGAGAGAGAGAGAACTCTTGAGGGAAAGAGATCTGTACATCTGAGAGGTGTGAGAAGAGAGAGAGATTTATTCATTGTATTTCCTTCTAAAAGAGTGTTAATACAAGATTGGTTGTTTCTTGTATCTTCTATTCTTTGTTATTTCTGATTTCTAGTTACTTATTATTTATGGTTTAATTCCGTGTTTAGTTGCTTATACAAAAGTAGTCAATTATGCTGTAGGATCGTAACAAGTGGTATCAGAGCTTGGTTCACTAACAAGGTTCATCAGAGTGGGTTAGTGTTTGTTGATTATAGGTTCACTCTCAGGGGTTTCTGATTGAGTGGGAGTAAAGCAATGGCAGAAGAAAGTAAACTAAGAATAGATAAATTCAATGGCAAAAATTATCAATTATAGAGGATGCAGATAGAAGATTATCTGTATCAAAAAGATCTGTACTTACCATTGGGTGGGGTTGCATGCAAGCCCATAAATATGCAAGATGAAAAATGGAATGTTCTTGATAGAAAGGCTCTTGGATCTATAAGGTTGAGCCTGACATCTTATGTGATTTCCAACTTATCACAGGCAAAGACAATAGTAGAGTTAATGGATACTTTAATAAATTTATATGAAAAGCTCTCAACTTCGAATAAGGTATATCTTATAAAGTAATTATTTAATTTGCAAATGCAGGAAGGTGGATCAGTATCTAGTCATCTTAATGATTTCCATGCAATAGTAAATCAATTAAATTCAATCAAAATAGTTTTTGATGATGAAATTAAGGCTCTCTTAATCTTATGCTCTTTACCTAAAAGTTGGCATAGTTTGGTAATGGTAGTTAGTAATATTGCATCTGCTTCAAATATCTTGAAAGTTGATGATGTTGTTAGTGTAATCTTGAATGAAGAAATTCATAGGAAAAGTACAGTGGAAACATCAGGTAATGCTTTAAGTATTGAAAGCAGGGGAAGGAAAAGAGAGAAGGGCATGCAAGGGAGATCAAGGTCAAAGTCAAAGATGAGAAGTAGATCCAAATCCAGAAATGGAAGAAGAATAACCTGCTGGAATTGTGGAAAGAAAGGGCATGCAAAGAAAGATTGTTGGTTGAAAGATAAAGAAGAAAATCAGCATGAAGGTAATAAAGAAGAAGCAAAAGTTGCAGGTATTGTTACACAAGATGCTCTTATATTTTATTTGGATAATAAAATAGAATCTTGGGTTTTAGATTCTGGTGCCTCTTTCCATGCAACCCCAAATAGAGAATTTTTTAATGATTATGTCCATGGAGATTTTGAAAAAGTTTATTTAGGGGATGATGAGCCTTGTCAAATTGTTGGCAAAGAAAAAGTGCAGTTGAAATTACAGAATGGCAACACATGGGTATTGAAAGATGTCATGCATGTACCCATCCTAAAGTAGAATCTGATTTCTGTAGGAAAGTTAGGTGATGAGGGTTGCATAGTAACTCTCACAACTGAATCCTGGAAAGTTTCCAAGGGTGCACTTGTATTAGCCAGAGGTAAGATAGTAGGTACACTTTATCTACTTGTATTACTAATTATTCTCCTTCTATTTTATCTACTTCAGATGTAGATGCAAAGATGTGGCACTGTAGGCTTGGTCATATGAGTGAGAAGGGAATGAATGTTCTTAAGTCAAAAGGTAAGCTTTTAGATTTTAAAAGCATAAATCTAGATTTCTGTGAGCATTGTATTTTTGAAAAATAGAAGAAAGTGAGGTTTCTCAAAATTGGGTCAACAAAAAAGAAGCACAAGTTGGAGCTTGTTCACACAAATGTGTGGGGACCAGCTCAGGTAGCTTCTATTGGAGGATCACGGTATTATGTTTCTTTCATTGATGATGCTACAAAAAAGGTATGGGTTTATTGCATAAAGAAGAAATCTAATGTTTTTGACACATTTAAGAAATGGAAAGCTTTGGTTGAGAATGAAACAGGGTTGAGATTGAAGTGCCTTAGATCTGACAATGGTGGTGAGTACTGCAACAATAAATTCAATAGTTACTATTCTATGAGTGAAATACGTAGAGAAAGGATGATTCCAAGGACACCTCAGTAAAATGGAGTTGCTGAAAGGATGAATAGAACAATAATAGAGCGTGCACGGAGTATGAGGTTGCATGCTAGTTTACCCTTACAATTTTGGATAGAAGCTATAGATACTGTGGTTTACCTGATTAACAGAGAACCTTCTACTGCACTAGATGGCAGAATTATAGAAGAGGCTTGGATAGGTAAAAAGGTAGATCTTTCACATCTCAAATTTTTTGGTTCTGAAGCTTTTGTGCACATTGATAAAGAAAATAAAAAGAAGCTGGATGCTAAATCTATGCGGTGCACTTTCATTGGTTATGGTTCTAGAGATTTCAAATTCCGGTTGTAGAATTTAGAAACTAACAAAATTATTAGAAGCCGTGATGTAGTTTTTAATGAGAAGGTGATGTATAGTGATCAACTCAAGAGGCTAAATAATTCTAAGCAGGGCAATCGTGATTTAGATGAACTTATGATCTAAAATGAGCTCGCGGGTAAAAATAATCACCCACAGGAAAACATAGATACTGACGTCGATCAGGAAGGAATCGACATTGGTCAGACAAAAAATGACGTAGGTTAGGAAGAAATTGACGTCGATCAAGTGGAATCAACGTCGGTCAGGTGCAGACTGACATCGACCAGAGATGACCGAGATCGATCACTAACAGAAAGAAATCTGGGCAAACAACAAGTTGTGAATGAGTCTCAAAAGCCCATAAGGAGGTCTGAAAGGGTAATTAAACCTCCAATTCATTATTCCCCTTCTTTACACTACTTGTTGCTCACTGATGGTGGAGAACTAGAAAGTTTTGATGAGGCAATGCCAGTAGAATCTAGGAAACAGTGGAAACATGGCATGAATGAGAAAATTGATTCCTTGGAAGAGAACCAAACGTGAGATTTAGTTGAGTTGTCAGCTGGAAAGAAAGTACTGAAAAACTTATGGGTTTACAGGTTAAAAGAAGGAGAGAATGGACAAATGAGACATAAGGCCAGGTTGGTAGTAAAGGGATTTACACAGAAATTAGGTATTGATTTTGGTAAAAAAATTTCTCCTGTAGTAAAAATGACTTCTATTAGTACTGTATTGTCTTTAGTTGTTATTGAGGATTTGCATCTTGAGCAGCTTGATGTTAAGATAGCATTCCTTCATGGAGATTTGGATGAAGAGATATATATGAATCAGCCAAAAGGTTTTGAGGTCAAAGGTAAGGAGAAACTTGTGTGCAGGTTGAAGAAAAGCTTATATGGTATTAAGCAAGCTCCAAGACAATGGTATTTGAGGTTTGACAGGTTTATGACAGAGCATGGCTTTAGTAGATGTCAATCTGACCATTGTGTTTATTTTAACAGATTAGATAATGGTAGTTAAATTATCCTATTACTGTATGTAGATGATATGCTTGTTGCAAGTTCACACATGCAAGATATCACTGAGCTTAAGGTAAAATTAGCTCACACATTTGCCATGAAGGATTTAAGAGCAGAAAAAAAATCCTTGGCATGAGTATTAAGAGAGACAGAAAAAATCACAGTTTGATTTTGTCTCAAGAGAATTATGTGAACAAGGTGTTGGAGAGGTTCAATATGCAGGATGCAAAATCGGTAAGCACACCTATGGCTGGACACTTCAAGTTAAGCAAAGAACAGTGTCCTAAATCAAATGATGAGGTTGAGTACATGAGTAGAGTTCTATATGCTTTAACAGTTGGGAGCTTGATGTATGCAATGGTATGTATTAGACCTGATATTGCCCAAGCAGTGAGAGTTATCAACAAGTTTATGGCCAATCCAAGAAAAGAACATTGGAAAGCAGTTCAGTGGATTCTTAGATATCTGAGAGGGACCAACAGTAGGCATTTATGCTATGGAGGGTCAAACACTTCTCTACATGGGTATGTAGATTCGGATATAGTAGGTGACTTGGATGGTAGGAGAAGCACCACAGGATATGTTTTCACTGTTGGTGGAACATTGGTTAGCTGGATTTCAAAATTGTAGAAGGTTGTTGCCTTGTCTACTATAGAGGTAGAATACATTGCAGTCACAGAGGCTAGCAAGGAAATGATTTGGATGACTCAGTTCATGGAAGAGTTGAGAAAGGAGCAGAAGAGTTGCAGATTGTACAGTGATAGTCAAAGTGCAATTCATTTGGCAAAGAATTTAACTTTTCATTCAAGAACCAAACATATACAGCTTAGGTACCACTTCATTAGACAGGTATTGGAGGATGGACAGTTGAAGCTGGAAAAGATCCGTACGGATGAGAACCCTGCTCATATGTTAACAAAGTCGGTAACAAAAGAGAAGTTGAATCTTCATTCAACTTTTTTTGGTCTTCAAGATTGAACTTGAAGATGGAGAAACAAGCTAGAGGATGTTGTTGTACTGGTACAAGTGCAACTGTTTATCTCCAAGTGGGAGATTGTTGAGTTGTGGAGCTAAAAGCTTCACCAGATGAGCAAATGTAAAGGTTGTTGGAGTTACACAGTCACCGACATCGATCAGGTATCGACTGGAAGCTGTCAATGTCAGTTATGGATCGACTGACATCGGTCATATGCAGTCAAAAGAGACCGACGTCGGTCATCTGTGCATTCTAGAATTCTAATTTTGAGGAAGAACAATTAGTTTGCATGTAAAGATTAACTATTAGTCTTGAGTCCATTTTTCTATTTTTGGTAGGACAGATTTGAACCTTTGATTAAGAGGTGCATCTAACGGTGGAGAATGCATGGCTCATGAATCCTAGTTTTATATAATAGGGTTAGATCCTCATAGCATTGTAAGAAGAAGAATAAAAAAGTGTGAATCAATTCAAGGATTGATTTGGTTGTAATTGAGAGAGAGAGAACTCTTGAGGGAAAGAGATTTATACATCTGAGAGGTGTGAGAAGAGAGAGATTTCTTCATTGTATTTCCTTCTGGAAGAGTGTTAATACAAGATTGGTTGTTTCTTGTATCTCCTATTCTTTATTGTTTTTGATTTCTAGTTACTTATTATTTCTTGTTTAATACCGTGTTTAGTTGCTTATATAAAAGTAATCAATTGTGCTGTAAGATCCTAACATAAGAGATACGAGAAACAATACAATCTATATTAAACTCTTTCAGAAGAAAATACAATGAAGAAATCTCGCTCTTCCCACACCTCTTAGGTGTACAATAATTCTCTCTCAAGAGTTCTCTCTCTCTCAATTAATTAAAATCACAATCAACTCAATACTGAGTTGTTGTACCCTCCAATGACAATCAACCCAATGGTTGTTGTTGCCTACTTAACTCGCAGATCTTCTTGATCTTGCATCTTGCAGATCTAATTGATCTTCCTTACATTACAATACAGCCCCATGGGTCTCTTAAATAGAACCCAAAACAAACAATAATTAGAAATGTAAAATCAAGACTAAAATTAGTCTTTACATGCAAACTAACTATTCGTCTAAAATTAGAACAGTTCTAGAAACACACAGGTGACCGATGTCGGTTCCTATCTGATCGATGTCGGCCAACCATAACTGATGCCGGTTACTATGTAGCTGAAGATAACCGATGTCAATCGACCCCTAATTGATGTCGGTTGGCTCTGACCGATGTCGGTTACTGTGTAAACCAGCAACCTCCACATTTGCACATCAGTGAAGCTTTAGCTCCACAACCCAACACATGTGTGGTAGTGCATCACCTATTTTGTTAGTTTATTTTCATTTATATATTCCTTTTTCTTGTAATTAGTAGATTAGTTTTTAGTTTTTAAGTGACGCATCAAGGGAGTTATCCCTATCTATAGGTTCAATTTATTCTTTAGGTCACCCACAACCTAGGATTGTTCTATGTTATCACTTAAGTTAAAAGGATTGAACAACCTACTCAAGGGTGTAAATTTTAATGATAATAGATCATACACATAATTTTAAGACTACCACCACCAAGAAATGGTCTTAGAAATAGAACCAAAATGTCAACTCAATCCAACAATCAATAAATATTTCATAGGGAACTCTTTGTGCCATGATTGTTTTAGCAATACATAATTTTGTTATGGTGGTGTGATTTTGGAGACAACTCAACAAACACAATACAAGGGTAATAGGAAAAATGGTACAAATAAATTACATAATAGTATATTGAAATAAATAACTACATTTTTGAAATTATGTGTGTGCAACCCAACCCAAATGGTGAATTTGGATTTCATCGAGTGTTACCACCTCCACATAGACTCCACACACTATCCTTTCCATCAACCTTTATAGGAGAAAATTTAAATTTGCACAATTTAATAACTTCCTTCACATGCTAAATATATGACTTTCCTCTTTGTTTTTTTAATTGCCTTCTTGTGTGTGTCTTCTTTTATTGTGGATCATTGTATGTCCATCTCCCACATATGTGTGTGAGGGGGAGGGTATGCATCATTTTATAGAATCCCAAGTCCTTCCAGCTCATCCCAATATCAGAAAATAAATGGCATAAATTTCCAATTAGAATCCACACCTAATCACCTAATAATAAGCTTCACATAAATTTTCCTTGACTTCTCCTAATAATAGACCTAGACTTCACCTATTTTTTCCTATGCTTCTCATAATTAGACCAAATATTTTTAAGACTTTACCAAATTTTTCCTAGACTTCTCATAATAATAGACCAAATATTTCCAATACTTCACCTAATTTTTCCTAGATTTATCATATTTATAGACCAAATATTTCCAAAATATTTATGACATCACTCTTTTAGAATCATTATAAATAAAATATTATTTATTTGAGACCACCTTCATACTAGTGACCAATTTACCATCACAGTGATATTTTGACATTTCTATGATCATTTATGATAAATAGTTATTTGGACCATCATTTTAAAAATATCCCCTAAAGTGTTTTAACCACTACCATAGACTAATTACCTTTTACCTTATGACAATAAATGGCGTGTGTTTTAACCTTTTAGGGTCTAGCTTATGTAAAGCATATGTTTGATTAAAAGGTTGAGTAGACAAAATCAAGGAAATAATATGCATAAAATAATGACTGATTTGTTATAGATTTGAATAGCTTTGAATTTCTAAAAATATTAATAAATATGTGCAAATAAAGAATTATATGGAAAACACCTGATACAAACGATCTAAGTGCTAAAAATTGAGATGGAAGCTAGTATGAGTGTTTTCAACTGGATCCCTATGTTAAAACCCTTCCTAGACAATAGTGCCACATTTTGACATTAGCACCACATAGATCTAGTGCCCTGATATTGGTGATAATGTATTTTATGTATGATTGTATCAGACTTTTGGGTACATCTATGTCTAGAATTTTGGGTTCTATTCCTATGCACATGAAGTTTAAAGCTTTGTATTGTGTCTGTTATGACTGATTTATTATACAAACCCTATCCTCCTTGCAAGTAAGGTATGAGCTTAAAAGTGTGTGTGTTAGTAGGATAGGTTGGACATCCTCAACACCCCATTATGAAGAGAGTTGTCTACATACCAATACTCCAAGGAAGGATCAAGCCTGATGTAGTTCTCCCCACCTAAGTGTTAATGCAAGTGCAAGTGATGTTAGTATGATAGTGGCCTTGAGTGTACCTGAAATTGAAAATATAAAAAATTTGAGCTTAGGGTTGTTTTAGATGATAATATGCAAAAGTAGGGTAGAATAGGGATTGATAACCTTCATTTTTCTCAACTTATTTTGTGTTTAAATAGGTATTTTAAATTTAATTTTCATCTCCTGAATAGAGGGTTAAAAGTCATGTATTTATAGTGTTTTATTGATTGTGAAAATAATAAAAAGATGTCTAAGATGACCTTAGGAGGGTTTTACTTTTGAAAATATATTCATTAGGTAAATTTAGGGTAAAGGACATAGCTACCATTTTGGGGACACTAGCACCATGTGGCTCTAGTCTCCTTAATGTGGTGCCAATGTCTAGCTGGCAGAATATTGGGCACGAAGGGCCAGGATCAAGAAATGAGGGTTTGAGACTGTGTCTAAACTAACTAGGGATGCATGTGACCTACACAAAGGTTGGATAAGTGTGATAATAGGCTCTAGGATAGGTCTAGGGTTAATCTAGGGATAATTAGTCTCAATTAGCATTCTTAGCACTCAAATACCATTTTTATGTGATTACATTTGCCCCTCCCCCTTTATGCTATAAATGTGACAAAGTGAAATGACTAATATAAAGGAAAAAAGAAGCATACCTGGACTTATCTAGGAAGTGAAGCCTATGAAGTTGAGTCTACGTATGTGAAGCATGATCTAGTAAATGACCTAAAAATGAAACATGCATAAATCAGTCCTTAAGAGATATCAAAATCAAAAGACTATTTTGATTAAAGAAGTAAAATTGAGTAAAAACTAAGTAAAGATATGGGAAAGAGGAAAGCACTGAATATACCTAATTAGGTATGTGAACCAATACATGAACTTGGTGACAGCCTATATGTGTACATATATATAGTGATAAATCATTGAATATCTTTGTCTAAGATGATATCTTTCTCAAACCTCATGTGTGGGTGGCTCGAGAACTGAATCCAATTTTATATCCATCATTGTCCATCCCTATTTGGTAGACCATGACCTATGAATAGCTTGGATTGGACTGATAGTGTGTCCAACCCTCTCATGTAGGTGGATCAAGAACTCAATTAGGCGGACTCCATCATTTCCCACCCATGTGTAGTAAATGCATTTGAAACTAAACTAGATGAAGTGTTGAAACTATCTAATTGATTATATCTAACTATGTATGTCGACTCTATGACCATTTAAGTACATTAGGCAACTCTGGGCCACTCAAGAATGCCAACCATTGTAGATGGAGTAAGGCATGAAAATAGTGATAACTTGAAATATAATTTTAAGTGTATACAAAATAGATAATGACATGTAATTTTCCATTCCGTCTGATCAACTAGTATGTAACTGAGCATATGAAAACAATGTGTCATGCACATGCCCCCAATCTGGCATCTGATTATATTGATTCTAGTTGAGTTATAATAATTATTTCTAAGTATTTGAACTAAATATGAGAATGGTCATGTCGTGCATGATACCCCAAATATGAGAAACTGATATAAATCTAAGCTAAGCTAATATAAATATAAGTAAAAACTGAGTATAATAGATAAACCTATAACTGAATCTGTGCAAACATGTATTGTATGTATTTTAATGTTTTGTCCAATCTAGATTGTTCTAAAACTGAGGCTACTAGATGGTAGCACCATGTCTTAAATAGTAGCATCGTGTGGTGATAGTGTCCCCATTTGGGAGCTAATGTCTTTCTAGTCTGAATTTTATGTCATTGTACTACTTTTTGGGTCATTATTTTCCCACTGTGTTTAGTTGTGTTTAATTTTCTTTAACTAAGCCTGCATGTTGAAAATGTTCTGTGAGTGCAATATAGGAGCTTGATCTTATGAGAAACCCCTATGAATTCCCCCTATCTTGAGGTGAGTTTTTGAACCTGTGTAAGAACTATCCTAAAAAAATATATCTACAAAATGTGTGTTAGTTGAAGCATATATGATAACTACGTGATAATCCAATATAATGTGCATACATAACATCAAAATGTAAGATCTAAGCATAAATATGTAATTCAAGATGTATGTCATGTTTATCATTGAAAAAGGGTGTCAAGATAGATGTAATCAATTTATGTAACAACAAATCTAAGTAGAATTAAGTAACTATCTAGGGGGATGGGGCATGATTTCCATCATGACACCCAAGTAATAAGGGTGGATGTATGAGGTCCCTTATGGCATCTAAAACTAGTATGTGTAACAAGTAAAGACAAGTGTCATGGCCATGATGCATATAAAGAAGTATACATACAAAACACATGAGGCATGTAAAGTAGGCCAAGGGGCCACGATAAAAGTAACATGGGCACATGTCACTAAATCTAAAAAAAAACATACAAGGACATGTTCAAATGTCCACACATGCAAGAAACAATAAATATGTCTTAGATCCACATAGAAGGACATGTGAAAATGTCCGCATACATAATCAAGAAAGCACAACAAGGGACATGGGCAAATGTCCAAGGCATACATACTGTGAATAGAGGTGGCATAGAGCCAAAGAATATTGGTATATTCAAATGCCCCTAAATAGAAGATCATATAAAGACAATCAAATATAAACTATGAAATATAGAAATGAAATCATACATGAGTATGTAATATGAATCGATGTAAGAGCTAGGATGTAAATATGTTGAGTCTAAAGTAGTAATAGCTAGCAAAAATTTTGAGTACAAGTAGAAATGATCAATATCAAGATATAAAAATGCTAAATTTGGAATGTAGTGTATGTAAGTATATAACATGACGATCAAAACTATGAATAAGATTCCCTCAAGTGGGTAAATATGTCAAGTGAATAACCATGAATCGGTGTATATGCCCCAAATGGATGGATAATAACAAGTCTAGATCAATGTAGTGGACTTGAGTCCTATATGTAGTTTGTAAGCACTTGATAAAAATAAGTAAAACATGTAGTATGATAAAACCAACTATATTAAGATAGTTAGTATATGTAATGTCTGACAAATATAAGAAGTGTAAACATAACAATGCATACAATCTATAAGTTTTATGTTTTCTAAGTAATTATTTTTATGTTTTTGTGTTTTTTAACACACACACACACACACAGATATATATATATATATATATATATATATATATATATATATATATATATATATATATATATATATATATCCCCTGAGACTCATTGGTTAGTATGGTTTCTTTTTTCTTGTACATACTTTCTTTATTGATCCTTGTACATAGTTCATTTTCATATTGATTGTACATAGCTTATTTCCACATATATATATATATATGTGTGTGTGTGTGTGTGTGTGTGTGTGTGTGTGTGTGTGTGTGTGTGTGTGTGTGTGTGTGTGTGTGGAAATAAGCTATGTACAATCAATATGAAAATGAACTATGTACAAGGATCAATGGAGAAAGAAAGGATGTACAAGAAAAAAGAAACCATACTAACCAATGAGTCTCAGGGGAGACTTACTATCACTGTGACCTATGTTGAATAAGGGAACTATGATCATGTGTGATGTGTGAAGGTGTAACTATGATCCCATAATCTATTGTACTAAGTAATTTGTATCTATATCTACCTGTGTAGTGGTACTAGGAATCTATGGCATTGGTTTTGGTGTCCTATGAACTGTGAGGGTATTAGGAACCCATCTGGTAGAAGAAGTTGTAGGTGACATATGTGTCCTATGATGAGAACCTTGAGAAACCAATAATATTAATCTCAAAAAAAATGAGTGGAGGAAGGCCTTCTAGAATTTTTAACATATCTTTGATGAAGGGGTCTCTCTAATAATGGTCTCTATGGGAGAGTATGCATATGTGTCAATATTGTAGGATTAGACCTCACCTACAATAGTGTATCTACTAAATTTTATGATGTATCAACATGAACTATGCTATGAGTTGTAACTGATAACTATGTTATATCTAATAACTGTGTTGAAATTGTATTTGGTGACTATGTTATAATTGCCTGTGGAATGGGTAGGGGATACTCATATGGAAGACCCTCAACTTTGACCACTTGATTTGTATGTATGTATTTTATCCATTTGTGCATTGTAGATGGGATGGCCCATAGATTTTATATCCATGGCCTACCCAATAACATATCAAAGACGCCTAAACTAGGTAGTACTAATAACTGAGTGGATATGTGTTGGTCTAACCTGTAATGGAAGCACAATCTCCCCAATGGATATCTGAACATGACCACTGAAACCACTAATAACTATGCTTTTGGAAAATATATCTTGCTCTAAATACCCCAAAAATTGTAAAAGTGTCATAATGCACATGTTAATGCTTGACCTATTGTCAATCATAACACTCTATACAGGATGGTGATCTATGTATGCTCTTACAAAGAGTGCATGTAAATTTGTATCATTGTCAAAAATATCATTATATGAAAAGGTGATGAGTGGTATATCTAGAATTGTAGTATGGTATATGCCAATGATTTTGCAATGGATGTGCCTCCTCTATAATAGTATGATATGAAACTGGTGGCGGATGTGCTTGATATGTGTAGTGAACCCCTGAAGTGTTCCCTACCTCATTTTTTGTGTGATTTAGAAATAGATTTGAGAACATATTTAATGCCTTAGCTTCTATTTGTTGTACATTTGGTGCCTTTGTGAGTGTTTTCACATCAATAATGTTAGCCTCAAACAAATCTTGTATAGTATGTTTTAGGCTTTTGCATTTATTTTTTGTATGGCCTAGTGCCCAGTGATACTCACAAAATGCATTGGAATCATATTTATTTGGAAGAGGCCATGTCGTATCAACCTATTTGATGGGAGGGAGAGATATGACATTGCATTCCAAGGCTTGTTGTAAAACCCATGTTGGCAATTTTAGAAGGTTAGTGAAGATTTGCATTAAGGAGCCGATAAAACCAAGCGAGGATATGGCTCTAAATCTACATTAACTATGGCCTTTTGATCACCCTTATTTTTAGTGTCCCTTACCTTATATGTAGGCTTAGTAATTGATTCTGATTCATTGGTATATTTTAGTTTTCCCAATGATAAATGCTTGACCTCTCTTTCTTTTATTGTGTGGCACAAATCTGTGAATGTTGGAAACTTCTCAAACAAGATAACTTCATGTAATGTTGGTCAAAGACTATTTTTGAAGATGCCTAAATCTCTTTATCTACCATGGGACTAGTCAATTTAGCTAATATAGTCTTGTATCATAAGACATATTCTACGATAGGTTCATTTGAAATTTGTTTCAACTGTGTAACTTGAGCATATAAGATCTTATCACTGATATTGATGGAGAAGTGTGCTAAAAACATGTCTACTAAAGGATTGAATGTTATGATAGATTGATTTGCAAAGTCATAAAACTATTGTAGGGAATAATATTTTAAAATGCATTGAAACAACTGTATGAGAAGCCAATCATTGGACACATAGCCCAAACATGTTCTGTGAAAAGCTCAAAGATGGTGCTATGGGTCACCCTTACCATCATATAATGTAAGCTTAGGTGGCATACATTCAAATGGAAAGGGGGTTATTTTTATGTGATGTGCCAAAGGAATATGTAAGAGAATGTTAGAATCTAAGGCATGTGATGGCCTAGTGGCTCCCTTCTCAATATGTAACACCTTATCCTAAAGAGTATGAACCTCGTGCAAAAGGTATTATATATCTAGAGTAGATGAACTAGCCAAAAGAGATATAGATGTCACTGAAGGTTGTTGAATTAAAATTGTAGGTTGTGTTAGCTAAGTTGGCTCCACTGTAGGTATACCAATGTTATTATCTAGGGGATTTGAAGATTGACCATTGTATGATTTTTGGAGTTCTTAATGAATAATATTGATGAGGTCATCTTACATATTTTCATGTTTGGACACAAAGTCTTGAAATTATTTCTTATCGGGCTCATCAAATTGGTTGTTGAATTCTGCCATTGTAGTTTGGGAAGTAGGAAAACAAGTTTTTGTATATTTTGAACCTTTAAAGAATTTTAATCTAAGAAAGATATTAAAAACTAAATATTGAAACAAATATTAAATTTTGGAACTAAAATTTGAGCATAGACACAAAAAAGATACAAACCCTAAGAGCATCTAGGGTGAGGGTTTGAGAAATGTTCAAAGTAACTTGGGTTCACCAAATGTTTTAACCTTTTAGGGTTTGATTTATATAAATCCTATGTTAGATTAAAGGGTTAAGTAGAATAAATTAGGGAAATAATATGCATAAAATAACCACTGATTTGACTAGTTTAACTTTGTAAAAATAGTAATAAATATGTGCAAATAAATACTTATCTAGAAAACACATAATACAAATTATCAGAGTGCTAGAAATTAAGATGGAAGTTGGTATGAGTGTCATCAATTGGATCCCTATGTCAAAACCCATTTTGGACCGTAGCACCACATTTGGATAGTAGTGTCATGTGGCTCTAGAGTCCTGATATTGGCACTAATGTTCTATGTGTAGGACTATACTGAACTATTGGGTGCACATGTGTCTCAATTTTTGGGTTTTGTTCTTGTATGCATAAAGTCTAAAACTCTGTATTGTGCCTATTAGGATTGATTTGTGATACAAACCCCAATCCTTCTTACAATTAAGGTATGATCTAAAAAGTGTGTTGATTAGTAGGATAGGCTAGACATCCTCAATAGCCCATTATGAAGATATTTGCCTACATACCAATACTCTAAGGAGAGATCAAGACCGATGTAGTTATCCCCACCTAAGTTTTGATGCAAGTACAAGTGATGTTAGTATGATAGTGGCCTTGAGTGCCTTGAGTGTACTTGAGATTGTAAATTTGGAAAATCTAAGTTTAAGGTTGTTGTAGATGGTAGTATGCAAAATTAGGTCAGAATAGGGATCGATAACCTTGATTTTTCTCAACTTGTTTCATATTTGAATAGGTATTTTGCATCTAATTTTCATCTCTTGGATATAGAGCTAACATTAATGTATTTAAAGTGTCTTATTACTTGTGTAGATAATAAATGATGTCTAAGCTGACCTTAAGAGGGTTTTAATTTTGAAAATATATTTGTTTAGAAAAGTTAGGGGAAAGGACATAGGCACCAATTTTAGAGACACTAGCACCACATGGCTCTAGTGTCTTGAATGTGGTGCTAATGTCCAACTGGCAAAACACTGGGCACACAGGGCTAGGATCAGGAAATGAGGGTTTAAGACTATGTTTGAGATAACTAGTGACACATGTGGCCTGCATGAAGGATGGATAAGTGTGATAATAGGGTCTAGGGATAAGCTAGGTATAGGTAGTCTCAAGTAGCACTCTTAGCACTCAAATACCACTTTCAGGTGATTATAGTGTGCATCATTATTCCTTGGTAGGCATTGATAACTTCTAATAGATGATACTACTAATTACGCTTTACATCAAACTATTTACAAGATTTAAACTAATGAGAATTTAAAAAATTGGGAAAAAATTTGGTGTTGAGTCCTGATAGTAGCTTAATACCAAATTTATAGAAAATTAAAGATCAAGATGAGTATGAGTCAATTAAAAAATATTTCCCACCAAAATATTATAAAGTACACCATCAATTGAAGGATAATAACACTTGGGGAAAGATTTACTCCATATTAATAAGGATTTTGTGCAAACTTATAGTATTTCATGTTGAAGTGGTTGAGTATGCCTTGAGCTTATTTGTTTTAATTAAAAAAGTTATTTTATTGAACTGTGAAATATAAAAACCAAGGGAAAAATGCAAAAAAACTAAGCCAGTTCTCTCAAAATAATTCATTGTCAACATTTCAAATCATGAGTGTGCTTGGTGAAACTGTATGTGATGATTAATTTATCGACATATCAAACCAAAATATATATTTTCTCGTCTACTTTCTTGGTGTAGACTATGAAATTAGAAATATTTCATGTAAATCTAGATTTGATTAAGAATGTGTCAATATTTTCATACCAATCTCAAGAATATTATTTCACTGTGCACAAGGAGTTTCCAAGTCTCATGACAAAGTTGGATTTCTCTATGCTTATGGATCAGGAGGTTGGGACATGTATATTTCTTCCTACAAGTCTCCATGCAAAAAGACACTTTTAGCATCCATGTGATAATCTTTTCATCCCTACGTTGCTTTCAAAGAGAGTACTATCATGATGGAATTTATATTGGCAATGGGATCAAAGGTTTAATGGTATACAACCCCTTAAACTTGTGAAAAAACTTTTTTTACAAGTCAGGATTTGTCCTTGGAAATAAAACCATTTGTTTTATACTAAGTGCAGTACACCCATTTGCATCTCATTAGTTTTATTCCTTTAATAAGTGGAATCGAGTCTTGAGTGTTATTTTTTATCAAATAAAGAAGTTATTTTATCATAGTTTTCTTCCATTTAGGATGCTTAGAAACTTGATGATAAGTCTTTAGATCTTATGTTATGATCAAATGTGCCAAATGTGCAATACCATAAAAATGTTGTGATTTCATCATTCTTGGATCTCTTGGATCTCATGTCAATACATTAACCTCATTTACAACTATGTAGATCTATTTTTATATAGCTTGTTTCAGTTGTGCAAGTGTATTTATAATACTTTAGGCACTAGTAATGAAGGTGATGGTTGTCCCCCTTAAGACTCATCATTTTAACTATGGAAACTCTCAGAATGTGAGTCATCTAAATTATATAATTTTTCATAAGAGACCTCAAAATATGTGTCCAACTTGGAAAAACATTATGGAAGCTGTGTGAAAGCCTAGGATTTTTTTATCAAATAACACATCTTAGTGATAAATCACTTTAGTGATGCCTAGAACAAGAAGATAATATGTATTCACATTTTCATAATAGAAAATAAATATAAAAGGATGACCCTTCATTCCAATTATGTTGTGTTTTTAATCAAGAATGTGCACCCATGCATTACATCCAAAAAAAATGAAATTAGAAACATTTTCCTTAACACTAAGCCATTTTTCTTTGAGAGTCATACTTTGCATTGTGAAGGAGGGAGTGAAATTTTAGATGTAGGTTTCATACTAAATTATCTCTACCGAATATTGTTGTGGAAAGTTTTTGGAATATACCATGCAATTGGCTATTTCCTTTAGTGTGTGTTTTTTCTCTCAATAACACCATTTTTTTTAGGGTGGAGGGTAAAATATGATGAATTTGAATGCTTGCCTTTTTAACAAAGCTAATCATCTAATTGTTGACAAAATATCCTCCATTATTTGTTCTGAGATACTAAATTTTTCTCTCTGATAGGTTTTCAACAAGGGTTTTGAAAATTTTATAGTGCTCAAAAACTTTTTATTTCAAAAAGTAGACCCAAGTTCTATGATATAAATCATCAATGAATGTAAGCATGTATATATCTTTCTAAAAATAAATTGTGAGAAAAGATATAAGATCACTATGAACCAATTGTAACCTATCACTTTACCTTAAGGATTTGATTTTGAAAAATAGATATCTATATTATTTTCTAAGGGCACAACTTGGAAAAACCTTGTCTTAGAAATAAACTTGTGGAAAACCAATAACCATAATATGCTTGTTAAATTCTTACAATGAAATATAGTTGAGGTGACCAAAACACTCATACTAAAGTTTACTCAAGTCAATAGCATGTGTAATCATGAATAGTGAAAGTTGAGCTAACACAAAATTATCAAATTTATATAAGAGTGCTTGATGATCAATCTTGTCAGTGGAAAAAAATTGGACTAGTCTTTGATATTTTTTTATGAAAATAGCAGTAGGTGTAAATATTATGACATGAGATTGCACCCTTGTGGAAGAGTTATTCAAGCTCCTCCACTCCCAGTCACAATATGGGAACAAACCCAGGTTGTGGGTATCCTATGGTGGGGTTCAACCTCCAGAGAAGGTTGAATTCATCTTGATGGATCACCTAAACTAATTTTACTATAAGAAAAAGGATTAAAAAGGGGGAAAGGGATCCTAATAAATTTAACCAAGTGATGCACCAAATAAAAATGGAAGACTGTCATAATCTTGAACCCACACTAGATCAACACAAGATAGTGCTAGCTCACACAACCCCACAGACCAGCTGAATACATAAGTGTTTCATAGACTAGGTTCAAGAAGCAATGAATGGAAATAAGGAGGGATTATAATACCAACACAAAGCCTACATTAATGGTATAAAGAGCATGAATACAAATTTAAAAATAGCTTGAAAACACCTTAGAAGAGGCAAGGAAGGAGGACAATGGATATGGAAGAATCACCTTCACAAGGCCATCATGCACAACTCACTAAACACTGATCCAAGGCAAAAGATAGGTAAAAAATTATTTTATTACACCAAGAGGTAATTCTTACAAATGCTTGATAGGGTTTAGCCTAATCAAGATGAGCATATTTTGCAATATCTCAAAGAGTCCCCTACTCTTCAAAATCAAAGAGTCCGTATGAGAGTCTATAATATGAGAGAGAAAGATTAAAAAATGGGAAAGAATGGGTAATATAGAGAAAGGGAAGGAAAGAGAGGAAGAGCATGCATTAAGAGATCAATCAATGAGTTGTCACCACCTTTTTTGAAATCTCTACCACATTTTAATCCAATCAAGATTGATCCTTAATCAACAAGCTAACCTTCATTTGCTCCAATAGTCTTCAAGCTCTTCTCATTGGCTGAGAAATACACTAGAAGACAAGAATTTGTTTTGAAGATGCATAATCTTACCAAGAAATTAAAATCCTTAAAGGCTCTGCAAAAGCATTGAATGCTCCAACTGATTCCTCCAACCACCAGATCTCTACATTGGGATTCTATGCCATCTTCCACTTGGCTTCATTATAAGGACAAAATCCTCATATCCTTAGGCCTAACAAAGCCATGACTATATCTATTTTAAGTGGCTACAAGTACCTACTTATTGAGGATATGACTATTTTGAAAGATAAGACACTCTTTCATATCTTGTTTATATATGTGCCTATTCCAAACCTAAACATAGGTTTACTATAGATTGAAAACCAGTCCATTTATTAGTTTTCATATAGCTATAACATCGATGAAAACCTATAGGATGTATAGTCTCATCTTGAACTATATTAGGTTTAAACAAACCTATTCTACCTTTGAACCTTGTGGAAGCCAAGAAATCATCATATACACATGTATTATTTAACTAATAATGAATATAGTTATAGAGCATTCCTATAATATCATAAAACATAGACCTACAAGTTCTAAAAACCCTTAAACCAAATCTAAACTATGCTTTAATGGTGTTGGAACTTTATCATTGACAATCTTGATTGTATCACTACATCTCATGCTTAAGGATACTCGATTGAGATATAATGGTGATATAGCCCTTTGAAACACTTGATTTTGGTTTGACTTGAATCATATTTGACCTCTACTTGAAGTCTCTTGGATTCAAATTTTGACATCGACCATCGATCTCGATTTGAGCTTCTCATATTGTGCTAATTATCATCTCCTCATTCATTCCATGGGCCCTGTAATTAGTCTTGGTTAGTTCTCATTCTTGTACCACATTGTGGCCTTGCATTCATCTTGAGCTCAGTTGATCGTTTGACCTTATGCACACTATTGATCTTATTTTTTATGATTCAAATGCATATTGTTGATTTACTTGGCAGTTACCATGATCATGACACTTGGAAACTGCATATTTATCTTTGAGATTCATTAATTTATTGACCTTTTGCTCACCATCAATCTAATTTTACATGGATTGCATATGATTTGTTGATTTATCTATCAATTACCATGGTCATGACACTTGGTATCTTCTCATTTATTCTCAAGATCTACTGATTAGTTGACCTTTTGCTCTCTATTGATCTATTTTGGTATGATGGATCATGCACCATTGATCGGCTTGGACCCACTAGATTTTTCAGTCGCCACACACCATTATATCTTCATATGGGAACCCAATATCTTAACACTTGTGAACCCTATGCTTATCCTTAGGAACATTTGAATTCAAATGGCTATTTACCACAACTTAAACTTGACATCTGCATGCATGTCCCACTCTACAAGTTCAACTTTGGAAGCTTATATCTTGAGATAAAGAACTCATCAAGATACAAAATTTTTAGAGGACCTTCTTGGCATGAAAAAAATCATGTCCATATGGTTTTTTGGCCTTGACAAATTTCTTGAGTGTGTTTATCAAATGTGCAATTGGATTGGCCTATTTGTCTCTACGTGACGTGTTTGTGACAGTCTAGTTCTTTTGGACTTGTGCAATAAATTATTGTCTCTTTAGAAGGCTCTAATGAAATTATAAGATTTTGTGCAACCTGATTCATGCCCTTGAATTCTTGAAACACTATGGGAACCTGCTATTCTTTTTCACTTTGCAATCCTAGACCTCTTTCCAAGCCTTTAGTCCTCTCATTCCATCCAGAACTTTGCTCATTTATTCAAACCATTTCTAGGAAATAGATTCTTATGTGGGACACATTTGGTCAACAGTAAACTCAACTATTTTCTCTTCACTTGAATGTGTGATTTGATGTATGGATATGAGGTTCATAAACAAGTCTAGAACATAGATAACTTTTTTAAATACATCATTCTTCATCTCAACTATCCCTTCACCCTGAACAACTAGAGTATTATAGTTACCCATAAAATTTTTAGTTGTGGCATTGTTTAATATTTTAAAACAATGAGCAATCATGCATCATATCATGAGAGGCTCATTAATCCATAATCCATTCAAACATAGGTGATCTCATTGTTTCAAAAAGTGTTTCTCATGTCTTGGTAGGAGGAAGATACATTTTTCCATCTTTCCTTCTAAGTATGTCATTTTTTGTAAACATTGATGTTCAATATGGCTTAGTTTCTTACAACAATTGAAATAATTTTCTTATACATTTGCATTTATTTTACCTTTGCCTTTATCTTGACTTGGGGAAGGATTATACTCAATCGATTGATTATCCCTAGGCTTAGGATTTACTTTACCTTTTTTTAGTATGGATCTTACCTTTGCTAGAGTTGAGTTATGACATAACATTAGTGTCTTTTGATGGGTCATTCAACACAAAAACTTAGGTGGAGTGGTCACCCATTAAATCTCTCCTGAAAGGAGGCTCTTAAGGTATCCTCAAGATTTGTTATTATTAGGTCATGACGTATTGGGTGACCTAATTGGTCTATGTAGAACTGTTCCAATTTAAGGGGCATGTTGGTTTAGAATATCTAAACTTAGATTTAATATTTTCTAGTATTTTAATAGATTATATTAAGATATCAGTTTCATAGTCTTGTTCATGTGGGTTTTCAATGGGTTTTAGGAAAAAAAACAAGCTTGTATTCAAATTATGTCTATAAATATAAATCAACATTTATGGGTTTTTTTTTAAAAATAAAATGTGGTTGATTTTTATGGATTTAGTGCATTAATCCATTCAATAATGTATAAGTATAATAGCAATGAAACATAGATATCAATCAAAATAAAGCAATACAAATGGATTGCACTCAAAACCTACTCTAACCCTAGCTAACTAAGAGATTAAGAAATGATAAAAGAGAAGGTAAAAAGAGAATAAAAATCCTATTAACATGTAGCCAAATCCATTTATCTAAATTGAGAACATCTAAAATATTGATCTCTCATCAGGTCAGCATGTGCACAACCACCAATGGAGCTAATTCAAGATTTTGAGGTTCGAAAAGGTGAGAAGAAAAAAAAACTACCACCATTTATAGATGCAAGAAATGGTATAAAATATTCACAACTTGATTAATAAAAATATTATTGAGTAACACAAAGTTTTAATTTTTGTAATCGTTCAAGCATAAATTTTGCCAACATAACAATAGGGAAAAAAAAATTAAACTAAGAAAGCATAAAAAAATGACTGGTCCATAATGTCTTCAATGGAAGAAAAATGAGTCATCCCCAATAATGTCCATCAATCAATAATATATATAAATTTCTAACTCAATGGAAAATTTATTTCCTCCAAAATGTGGTTGTCCTCATTAATTGCAATCACCAACTCCACCTCCTTCTAAATGTTAAGCTTTTACACTCCAAACCCTACAAAAAGACCAAAAATAAGATTAGAATTGGAAATTAAATATCATTAGTAAAATGCAGAAGGAAAACACAAACACCTTTTACACCACGCAAAATTTCCAAAAATTTAAAAGGCCAAAATGTATGTGCTAAAATGAGTTTTTTAGCATCATAGATGATTTACAAAACTGACACTCAAACAAAAAGTTGTGATGAAAAAACAAAAGTGGAGCAAAAATGGCCTCCCAGATCTAATTAGGCTTTTGGGAAGCACATGTATGTTTAACATTTGCACTTTTTGAAATTTTAAGTTTTTAGTTATAACCAAGCTTTGAACCCCCGATTAAAACTAAGGTGTACTTTTGGTAGGTCAAATACCTAATTGAGCAATGAAACCCTGATTAAGTTAGCATTGGAATGGTTTAAAAAATGAAAAGGGTTCCCTAAGACCTAATCATGCTTGGGACCCCTAATTAGCATTGTTTGTTTTGGCCCAAAGGCTTTCATGTTGTAGTTGGGTCTTCTATCCTACGTTGCATTATGATAGGATAGAGAGAATGTTCAAGTTTTAAGCAGGTTTAAACCCCACACAAAACTATGTTATCAAGGGGAGGGGCCCATAGACCACATCAAGATATCAGGCCCGATATGAATTATGTTTGATTGGTGGAGGGGTCCAGACATAATCAAGGTGTGGGCCTCAATTACAACTACGTTGAATTGGGAGGGACTTTCCCTGATTTAATCGAGGTTAAATCCCTAACTAGCACTACACTAGATTCACTCATAACTCCCTAGATCCAAGTGGGGATTTCACCCTGGATAGAATTAAAATGAAACTCCTAGCACTATGTCAACCTGATTAAAGTAAAAATCTTGGTTAACACTAGACAAAGCCAATGAAGGATATCCTAGACCTAATCAGAGTTTAAACTCTAATTAGGTCTATGGGACTTAATTAAAATGCACCAAGACCAAATCAATTAAATGAAACCTAGTTACAACTGGGACATTAAAAATTTGACCCCAAAGACCTACTTAAGGGTTGAAATCCCAATTAGGTTTGGAAACTTGGATTTTTGAAAATCACCTACAATAGACCTAACCAAGGAAAACAAGAAGTTTTTTTAGGATTTTCAATGCATAATAGATGCATCAAATACTCACTTTTAGACTTAGTGAAAATTTTGAAACTTTCTCACATGAGATTGGTCATCACATGAAGTGGGTTTTTAGAGGCTGACTTGGCACACAAACCAAAAATGATCTCTCAAAGTGGCTTGAGAGGGATAAGAAAGTGAGATTTTCAAAGGAAAATTGGGAGGTTAAGGCTCTACTCTCTCACTAAGTTTCTAATTTAATTATTATCGCATGGACCAAGTCTATATAATGGAGGTGGTTATAGGACGTGTTTTAGCATGTAAATTGAGACTATCCACTAAGACAACCAAAGAGTGTTGGGACCAATTAGTCACGAGCATAAGCATGAGTAGAGCAAAAGGAACAAAAAGAGGTTCTATGATTTTAGTGGAAGTGAGGTGTGTTGTGCAAGAATAAACATTGTCATTTACCACTAATGTATGATTATTATTATCTTCAAGGAGGATTTCCCCAATTAAAGTTATGTTTACCTATTCTCTTTGAAATTGCTCACAAAATTTGTCAAATTTTGATGCAACATATGCAAAGCCCACAAATTACTTATGTGTGTAAGTATGGAATAAAAAACTGGGTAAGGACAATGCAATTTATGAAATAATATTCATAATGAGTTTTTCATCAATCTTGGTTTCATCAATCTCAACAAGTAGAAGTCTTGAGTGCTTGAATTGAGTGATGAAGTCCTCAATACAAGGATATTTGTCTAGATTAAGAGCAATGAGATCATATTCCTATTATCATGTTCTCATCTTATTATGCTTTCTAAAATGGTCTTCCAAGGTATTCCAAACTTTATAAGGTTCCATGATGCCCTGAAAATGACAATGTAATTTAATGGATACTAACTAGTCAAGTATGTATCTCACTTTATCAAAATGTTTTTTCTATTTTTTTCCTTTGAGAAGGTCAAAGAGTGTAGGTTATTTATCCATTATAATGTGATAAAGGCCCTTGCTAAGATCACATCAATAATGTATCCTTTCAACTAAATTAGTTGGAACTTGAGAGTGTTATCTTTTTCTCCGTCATTGCTAACACAAAAACTCAAGTGAAAAAATATAGTCCAAATGTTTTTTGGTATGCAAAAAGATGTTAGGAATTTAATACTTACATTAAGATTCATATTTGTTTGAGAAAATTATATCAGGTGTCAAATAATAATGTTTTGAGTTATTTAGTGATGAAGTTTGACTTCACATTAGTAGGAATACTATCCTCTATATATGTAATCCATGAATAGGAATGTAATAAGATTTTTGTACATTATATTACTACCAAATTTTTCATTTATTATCAAAACTAACATACTTATGAAAGTCTTTGAGGGATTTTTCCTTATAAAATTTTACAGGGATTTGTAGTTTAGTACTGTTCTTAATGACATAAGTATTAGTTATAATTGAGTGAATTAGGTTCTATTATTTTTTTAAGTCTATATTTTTTCCATCTATGCCCATGCGCCATCAAACATAATGGCTTCTATTATCTGGACTTAAACATATTTATGAGTTTTTATGCCATGCTCGCCTAGTTGTGCATCATCTTCCAATTATGCAATTTTCCTCACCATGGACAAACTCCTCAAACACCATTATTTGGCTCCATGCATAGCTATTGTTTAACCTCCATATTTTTTTTTAACCTCCATATTAATAATATCTTATGGCTATATTTTAGACCTTCTCAGGGTTTCTCTAACACGAGTACCTAAACTACCAATTATGTTGTATGTGCAATATTCACTTTGTCTTCCCCAAAGTCTTCATTATCAAGTGTTTTGTGTAGTCTTATTAAATCTCGCTCATGCTTCAATTTTTAAATATTCATTTTCATAAATTTTATAGAGTGAAAGTTTCAATGAAATATAGATTAGATTAATTTTTTAAATTGGTTATCTTTCAATTAATTGTAGAGTCAATTAATTTGGTCTTAGCCAAAATTTAAGTTATTTGGCTTCAATCATCAATGTTAAGTTACATAGTCTTCAACATTACTATTTTATTAGGTGATTTCAAGATTATTGTTATTTTATTATCTTGTTAGAGTCATCTTGTGAGTGTCAGCAAAGTTAAAAAATAAAAGTTAAATTCTCTATTGTATGGATGTATTTTTTGGAGAACCTGACATTATAAAAATATATTATCAAAAGGGATGATTTCCTCATAAAAATGATATACAATTAAGCTTCAAGCTCAACTGGTTGTGTGAGCTAAACAAAATCAAAAGTCAAAGGCAATAGAGGTAGTAGACCTAATAGTGTATCTCATCATTTGCTAATAAAGGGGATGCAAATGGAATAGTGGCAAAATAATATGTGCCAAAATGACTAAAGCTAAGGGTAATCTTCAGTGGTAGTTGATTCATCTTTGTTGTTCACAATCGAGTGTCAACAATCATGTGCAATGTCTACAAACAATACAATGAGGACCCAATCCTCAATTTTATTCATTTTATGTTTATGAGTGATGTGTTATATATTATATCAATGAGAATCCAAGTAAATGTCTATGAGTATAAGAGTTCAAATTTCCCTTGTTGATGTACTTGATGGAGAACTAGCAAGTCTACATGAAATACATGATGAATAGATGTGTGGGTTCATGTTTCTATTTAAGTTTCCATTCATGGTTGATAAGAGTTTGATGGGTTCCCTCTTTACCTTCGTTTAATGTATGTGGTTATATGTTACAATGTAAGTACTAAGGGGGGGAATGTTATGAATATAACACTTACATTAATGTTTATATTTTTGTAAAAAAATTATATCACATGTTGAATAATAATGTTGTGAATAAACAACTCACGTATATAATGTTTCAATAAAAACTATAGGGATTTAGTGGTTAGTTAGTGATGAAGTTTGACTGCACATTAGTAGGAGTACTAGCCTATATATATGTAATATGTGATCAATAATTTAAAAAGCTCATTGTGCATTATATCTTGTATAAGCTCTACCAAAATTTTCAAAATATTCTGAATAAATGTTTCTAAAAATACACATTAAATTGATCGTCTCAACGAGAAAATCACAATGGTGCAATCACCCTGTGGGCAAAAAATATTATTTAAAAAAGTGTTTTCGGAGCTGCAGATGAAAAAATTATTTACGAAAACTTTTTTGCAAAAGTGAAATAAGCATTAAAATAATCATCTTGATGAAAAATCACAAAAGGTGCAATTGCACTATGGGCCCAAAAAAGTTGTATTTTTTAATTCACACAAAAGTGTTGGTATAGGGCCTTTCCACACTAATTTAAAAAAACCAAGAACCTGATTTCTATCAAAAATATCTTGTCAGATTTGTCCTTTCATTGTAATTTTTTTAAATTGGTTCTCTCTATACTTTTTAGGAACATAAATGCATCTATACTTTTTTGAAATAGAAACCCCTCTACATTTTTCTAAAAAATAGAAACCCAAATAAGGATAATGAAACTTAATCTAAATAAGGACTATGCTCTGATTGAATCTGAATCAGGTATATTACAATTAAATTTGAACAAATAATACTACAATAGTGCATATCTATTAAGTATAACTAAAGTTATTTTTGAAAATATTAAGTTGAGATGTAATTGATTTGTAGGCTCTATGATATATTAATCAATTGTCATAACTAGTGAATAAGCCATGAGGGCACTAAGTATGGAGGTTTGTGCCATCCCATAGTTTCACTATATCATTTTTGAAGGACACAGAGAGCAACTTCATAGGGTTAACCACTTACTAGTGCACCATAGAATCAAATAGCCAAGATGTTTCTTATATATTGTGAAGTATGTGGAAGCTAAAATCTATATACATTGTTGTCCAATAGATTGATTATTGGAACAATACTTCACACACCATGGATCAAGTAAAATTGATAATTATTTTGCCTAAAATGACAATGCCTTTGAGTTTTACAACTATTAAAACATAGTTCTAATCTAGGATATTTTTATGAAATAAATTTGCTTCAATCTTGTAACAACCCCATTGGGTTAGACATAGAAATACATGATTTTTTTTTAAATTTTAACATGTCTACCAAACATAGATTACACCATGAGAATCTATAGAGACCATAAGAAAACACAAGGGGATAATAGCAATAAGCATAATACATTACATAATACTGATCTCTAATATCATCACAAAATACATGACATAATGTGAATACAAAAATTAATTATATTAACTCAACTACAACTCAAACAAGTCTACAACCACTGATGATTTAAGATAACAAGTAATTACAACTCTTCATTACAATACTCAATGATAAATATAATATAATGTATGAATAAGATACTTGACTCTTCAGATCATGAATTCCCCACTCTTCAATATCTGTGGTAATCTCAAGTGTCATCTCAATAGCATTAATGTTGTGGGGAGGGTGAGCATCATCCAAGCACTTTTCTACACCAACCACAGACCAACGATCTCTTGGACTATCCCACCATAGAATGACCCTCCCTTCATATATGGGTCGATAGTGATGGCACGAGAATCTAAAGAGACTAGAAAGTACCCATGTGTTGTATGATTCTAAACTAAACATGCAATGTATCATATAAATCCATTCTATTATAAGATATCGTAAAAAATTGTGAACCAAATTCATGAAATGATAATGTCTCATAAAACATACTTTGGCCCAAAATTTTATAAATAATAAATGATAATTATCTAGATCAATCAATTTTATACACACCACTTGCTCATATTGATTTCATCTAGCATTACAATGTCAGTAAGCCAGTAAAGTCTATCTCACTCCTTACTCTGTATTAGCAATACAAATTGGTCAATTATGATTCAACCATAAGATTCATCAACTTACATCTTACTAGCACATGCATCACATGACATGCTACACATAGGAGTAATATCAACATACATTAAGTCTGTCTGACATATGCATGAATCTTTCATTATGTTTTATCCCATACTAAAAATAATGATTACAAATATATCACTTGGGTAAATATATAATATAACTATATAATTCAATAACTTAATTGGTTTTTAGTTATCTACACCTTATGAATATCTCATATTATCACAATTTATTGTTCTAATACTTAACTACCAATTTTTCATAATCAATCATATGAAGTAGTCTTAAATACATGAAAACACAAGAATTATACTAGTAATTATATGTATAATAAATCAAAACATCATTCTCATAAGCCATAATAACATTCCAACATAGCATTTTCTAAATTCTTAAAGTTTGCATGCATGCATACATAAATCTATCAAATGTAAAACCACATGCTATCTACAACAATAACTAGTATGTATACAATATATAGATAAATATAGATATGAGTTAGGTATAATAACTACAATAAGTACCATCTGGGTACAACATAATTTTGTATTGTAGTAACTTATGATATCCCATACTATCATAGGTTTCCAACTATATAACAAAACATAACCCAACTTATGAATTTCAAGACTCAATTGATCTATGTAGATAATAACAAGCAAACAATAAAGTATCATACCACTTGGGTATATTCTGCATACAAACATACCAAGGTATCTCAACATAAAAATATGCATCACGATACACCATTATGTACTAGTATAACTATACATTTATCACGCTCATAATATGTAATTCACACAAGTATTTCATACTGAATACATATGAGTAACAGTCATTCACATTACTAATTGTGAGTCAGTTAATTCATAAAAATTGTTAAGATTTTACACCCTAACAATTCATTGCTTCTAGGAGTTTGCTCCAAGGGTTATAGATCATGATTCCTATGTAACTTAATGACTTATACAATCGTCTAATAAATTACAAGTAAAATCACTATATATTAGCACTTGCACATCCTAATGTGCACCACACGTAGGTATTCTAATGTTATGTAGTTTTTAAATCATGGTTTAGTGTTTTAGTTGTAACTACTAAGCATACACAGAATAACCTATAACTTTTTTTTTCCTAAAAACACAAAATAATCTAGTTTATATTGGGAGTTTACAAGCAATCATGTGCTAACTATTTAATTCAATTCTTCTACTTTTTGGTTAATATACCTCTCGAGAATATTAACTAAAGAAGATTACCTTAGTTTTCTAATTATGTTAATAGTCATAATATATAACTCAACGTCAAATTTTGCATGATGAATTTTTCATGTTTTAAAGAGTTTTATAAGTCCTAAACCATAATATGGGGTAACTATATTTACCCATTCAACTCCATTTACAAATTATTACGATTACCTATACAATAATGACTAATAAACTTGTTGGTTTTACCTTTCTCAATAATAATTATCGATTCCAAAATTTATGCCCACCAAACATTAAAATTCCAATATCACTTGTATTTCTTGTGAAGATCCAATGCAAGATCTTATATAACGTTCATATTTAATTCTCTATAAAAAACCAAGCTACAAATCCCATCCAATCCTGGTACAAAAGATGGTATATTATAAATTTTCTTTAATAATTTTTCTATTGGCATTAATCGATACCGATATAAGAAATATGTTTACTATGCTCAAAGTCTATACCACAAGAATCGATAAATAAAAATGTTGTCTGTTACCATTATAATAGTTTATAATTTACATATTAAGAGATCCTCCAATTTTCTTCTTAAACCTTAGCTTGCTAGAGTGATATCAAATCACCATGACTTTATTTTATATGCATCTTTACTTGCTAATGACCGTTATAAAGCATAAATAAGATTGTATATCCTATTTATTTCATTGACTAAATATCACAGATTTACAATGTAAACTATGTTTAAAGCATATAATAATCATGTATATATCCTATTTAATTAATCTTACAACTTAGGGTTTACATGTCTCAAAGATGAGTCACCATATACAATAAATATATAAAATTCGTCGAACCTCTTCACCCCCATACACTTAGCTAGCATAGCGACCTAAGTTGCCCTTCTTGGGTTAACCTACAATGATTTAATAAAATTAACTCAACACAATAAGATTTTAATTCCAGTTACGTCATTAATTCTCACCAGCTGGGCTAAATGGTACGATGCCCATCAATCATAAATTTTCTAGGTTCAGATCAGAGTTTAAAGTAGATGCAAATGGTGCTACAGGGTTATCATCCACCTAGATGCCACGGCTCCTAAGCATTATACAGTTTATGGACTAGTTTACTATTGTAGTCATATGCTGCTCAAATATAAAGAGTATGGTTTTAATATTTGGTTGAAATACTTGGTTGAGGAAGGATAACAGGTTGACGCCCCTTTAAGACGCCAAGTCTATTTGACTGAGCCAGAATTATGACGCCCTGCTTGTATAAGTATTTTTATGGTTTTGTACGATGCCTCTCTTTTTTCAAAAACATTGCTGGGAAGATAATTGGTAAACTTATATGGCTGAAATAATAGATCAATGCCTTATATACAAACCAATTTTGGTTTAGACACCATGCTTGGAAAGTTGCTAGAAAATAACAATGGACAGCCAGAATAATGACGTCCAGTATATTTATATATATGGTTTAAAGGAATCGTATAGCTGTTAGATTTTGTCAGAATTTAGACAGATATTTTGATGCTATATATAGTAGATTATGGTTTATAAAAGGAACCAGATTTTAGTACAAAACTGATGTGATACAGTTGGGGTGGCACTTTTTTCGGTAGTCTGGTCAAACTTACCTCTTTTCAATAATTTTTGGCTTTTGAAAACATCAGCCCGTGTATATCACAACACTCGTATATTTAAAATTTATTTCTATAATAACAGGTCGTATATATTTATAATATTACTTTTCTTGTTTAAAGTAGTTATCATTGCCTTATGGCATCAAACTTCTTGCTGTATATGAATATATATTTCAATAATTTAACTGGCTGCTTATATTTTGAAGGGCATAAATATATATACGAATACTTAAAAGTATAAATCTCTATTTTTATACTCATAGAATAACATTAGAAGCCAGTTTATATTTCTCATAATTCACATAGAAATTTTCACAAAATTTCAATAACATTGCCTACCTCCTTAATGGCGTCCGGATGGAACTAGACAGATTGTGCTTTCTCTCCAAGTCATGCTTCCTTCTTGCTAAAACTATCTCTCCCCCAATTCTTCTATAATTCTCTCTTAAATAGGAAATAGATACTAATTATTTTCTAGATTTTTGTTTTTGTTTTATTTTTTTGTGTTTGTTAAATTTAAGATCTTTTTTTTTTTTTCTTATTAATTTTTTGAATAATTATTTTTTCATATTTTAATATGAAATTCCAATTTTATTTTAAACCAAATTAACATTTATTCATGCTTTAGCAATTTAATGATAAAATAATAACATGCATTAAATTTTACACTTATTTAATTTGCCTCTTCGTATATTAATAATGTATTAGGCTAAGCATACAAAGAAATTTATTTTTATGATTTATCTACTCAGGTAAACATAGAAAATTACAATTTAAACAAACATCAAAAGCAATAATTTTAAATGCATTTTTATAATGACTAACAATTGTGTGTGTGTGTGTGCAGGGTTTCATCAGCTCTCTGTAGACCTTCAATGTCTCCATTTACACTATCCTCTCCGATGACGCTCTCCCTCCGACACGTTGCAGGGATGAATTCTCCTACGTCCCCCTGACAACACGCAAGTCATTAGATCTTTTCACATGATAATCATAAGTAACAATATATAACTAAAATAATTCTTTAACATGCTTAAAATATAAATGCATACATAAACTAGTTCATAATAAGCAATCATGTATTATCATAAAACTAAGCAACATTTTGTTATCTCAAAATAACATAAATATCAAGTTTAGTCAAAAATAAAATCAAACTTGAATTTGTTAATTGTAGATATCCACGAATAATCTAGCAAGTTTATCTGGCAAGAAATCGGGATGTAACAAATCCTTAGTACCTCACTACATTCACTAATTTCTGATCAACTAATTCCATAAGGGTGATGTGAGAGCATAAGATTAGTTATTTGCAGTAAGTCACTGAATTTGGGCTTGAAACTTAAAATATAAAAGAAAAAAATTATAAATCTAAAAACTAAAAAGAACGTCAAATGTGCAAAAAATAAAAATTGTAGATCTATTTTTTAAACCTACATGCAAAATAAAGTGAAGTTTTTATATATCTTATACCATATTAAAATATCTGGATAGGGTCTAGAATCATGTTAGTTACTATAAGACAAACACCCACAATACATGCATAAATAAATTTTTTAAAATTTTAAAACAAGGATTTATCCAAGTAACATAGCTACCTTTTTAGATTAAAAACATTGAATTAAATCCGTAAGTATAATAGTAACTCTTATCCACAATATATCTCACCCACTAGCCCTCTATGTTCTTATTTAAATAAGAGAGGACGATAGCATTAGTATTAGGGTTTTGGAGAATAGTTATAAATAGACTAAGACAGCCTTATTATTAGCATAATTCAATTAAATATTTATTTAATTGAAAATTTTATATAATAATATGTTGTGGATAAGTATACACCAATTAGTGCCTATCCATGAATTACAAATGAATATTACAAGTGTCTTAAAACCATATAATAGTGTATGAGTAGTTAAATACATTAACAAGTCATCTTTATAATTATAGTCATACTCACTAACATTCTAGTTAGCTCCTTATTTGAGTTCAGTAATTGGTGAAAATATGACCTAAATGCTAATGTTGATTTTTAAAATGGCTAATAAATCATCAGCCAAACCATTTAAAAAGTCTTTGGATCTAGATGGCAAAGCATAGTCCTTAATGCTTACAGGAAATAACCGTATAAAAAATTTATCACCATGTGCAAAGTATAGACATGAAGCATAGAAAGATTTCACGTGATAAGAAGGATTGCCTTTACCATTGAATAATTTAAACGTTTGGAGCCACAAAACCTATATGCAAAGGGTAAGTGGGGATATCATAAACGAAGGGGTTGAGTAATGTATCATATGAAGTGACCCTAAAACTTGACTCTTTAGATCCTTAAGAGAAATTTAACTTGTTGTGTATCACGCACAGTTTGTGCAAGGGTGATAATGGTGGGGTTTGAAAGATAAGTGGTGGTGGTCTAGATGAGGATGGAAGCATTGTTTAATTGAAGAACACCATGAATGAGAGAATAAAATTGGAAAACCTAGTGAGATAGTTGAGGAATTTGAGAAGCCACAAGTGAAACAGTCAAACCATTTTGAGAAGACCAAGAAAGAATAATATGATTTTACAAATGAAAGGAGGAATAACATTAGAAACAAATTGGGAAAAAACAATGAAGGTGACCCTATATAAATTTGATTTATAATAGTGACACTCAAATATACATTAGTCACCCTATAAGGTATATTTACAATGCAAAGTTTTTGAGTTAACATTTTTCTTTGGATATATATTTCAACTTATACAACATTACATCTATTTTTATAGGATAATCTAAGCTGTGTTATCTAAACAAAACAAGTTTTTCAACTCTATCTTTCTCATCATTAGAAACATCACTACTTTGAAATTCAATCACAATATTATCATTCACAATATTATTGTTCATAACATTTACATTTATAACATAATTATTCACATTTGTATCAGAACATGTAGTGGTAGGAGCATCAACATCATTAAAATATTTTTTTCCAAATAAGCACAAGTGTTAACCAAAGGAATTTCAACAAAATAAATAAGTTTGTAACTCAATCTATTGATTTATCTAATAAAATTATTAAATATAAACACCTTGGGTGGCATGAGAATGAAACATATATAGCAGACAAATATACCCTAGAATCTGAATAATAAAGAAAGCACAAAAAACTAGGGTTCACAAACAACTCACAAGGGCTAGGACTAATTTCAAACAAGATAGAATAAGCCCTAGAAAAATAATATCTATCACAACAACAACAAGATCTAGCCCTAAAAGGCAATAAACATACAAGGAGCAAGTTCGCCCAATTGTGACATGGGAAAGTGGTTTTACTTCAACATTCACTACACCTACCCATAAATAATGTTGTAATTTAGATCAAAACTTATTTTCACCCAATGAAGACTACATTGCAATAAGAAATATTTTTTAAAATAATTAAAATGTGCAAATCTAGGGTTATGATAAGAAGCTAAAATTAGTTCAAAATAAGCCCATGACCCAAGGCAAACATTACCCAAAATTTTTAAAGGAAACTAATACCCTATTAAAATTTGACTAGAAGTGGACTACTACGCTTCTAATCAGACCTAGAGCGCATTGTTGTGATCTTGGTCAATATGTCTTTTCCTGAAATAAATTTGACAACTCTAATCCTCTACTTTTTGGCTCCAAATACCTTGCTTGCTTTTACAAAATCATTACAGATCACCAAGATATATATCTCCTCTAAACCCTAATCAGTGCAAAATACCTTGTAAAACATTTAAAAATGGTGGTCATTAAAATTTGAGGGGCATGTCTCAATTAAACTCCTATTCTTAGAAAATATAAAAATTAACACTCAATATAGTCCAACAAATAATTGTGGTGATGCAAGCCCTAATCCTTGTATGAATTTTCAATGGCATGATCAAATGACAATATGAAGACTCAAATCAGAATTCATTGTAGATCACCAAAAAATATACCTCCTCTAAACCCTAATCAGGGCAAAATACCTTGTAAAACCTTTAAAAATGGTGGTCAGTAAAAGTTGAGGGGCATGTCTCAATTAAACACCTATTCTTAAAAAAGATAGAAACTAACACTCAATATAGTCCAACAAATAATTGTGGTGATGCAAGCCCTAATTCTTATATGAATTTTCACTGGCATGATCAAATGATAATATGAAGACTCAAATCAAAATTTTACTCAACACTTCAATTATGCATTTCAATAGATGTTAGACTTATGCCTATCACTATTTATTTCTTCTTGGAACTCTTTACATCCATTCATTCCTTGTCTAATATGCACTAATGCACACACACACACACACACACACACACACACACACACACACACACACACACACACACACACAGAGAGAGAGAGAGAGAGAGAGAGAGAGAGAGAGAGAGAGAGAGACGCAACCAAGGGTCAAAGGGACCCAACCCACAAAAGGACTAGTAGCATAATAGTACACTCCTAATCAAACCCATGAAACAACCTAAAAAAAGGGAAGATAGTGAGAAAACAAAATGAAAAGGAAAGTAAATGGAACCCAAAACAGAAAAAGCATGCACCAATAAGAGCCTAGTTTAAATTGATAATCGATAAAAAAATAAATACCTTAAATCAATGAAAAATGACATCTAAAACTATCTTAAACCAAAATTAGGTGTCTACAACACCCTTTGAGGGTCATGTAATTTTCCTTCATTGAGGCTTTGGGTAGTTTTAACATGTAAATGCTTTATAATATAAGAGAGTGTGTTGAATCAAGTTGTAGGGTAATGCAAGCTAAGAAAACATTATGAATGTGTTTTTGATGTCTTGGGAGAACTCAAGAAAGCAATTAACCTATAATATTACAATGATATAGTAACAAGAGAAAGCATAACCCTCACTTCTAATGTTTTTTCTGCAATAGGTTTCCTTAATTGAGCTTTTTTTTTTTCGTATTTAATTGCTTTACTTGTATGTGTAGTGTTTATGTTTAATTATATGTATTATTAGTCATACCAAGGTAGGGTATATAGATTTTGCATTATGTCAAATTAAACAATTATCATTAGTCAACCCATTAATATGATGTAAATATTCTTTCAAAACTTACAAGTTTGATGTTTAAAAATCTTATTATATTGATAGGTGCTCCTTTATGGTATCCAGGGGTGTTGGAAGGTGTAATGGCATGAGTGGATCCACTTTTCATTCTTTTAGAATCAATAAAATAAAAAAATCTATACCGACTTTTAATTAATTTACAACAGATACATTAAAAACAATAGAAAAGATACGATGTTTCAAAAAAATAATCATATAAATACAAATAAAATATATAAAATAAAATAAAATAACAAATAAATACACAAATTAAAAATAAAGGAGAGGTAAAAAAAATATTACACAAAGAAAGAGATGTTATATATGTAGATCCTCACAAATTTACTCTTTGTGTGTATTTCAGTGCATGAAGTTTATATATTTAAAAATCAATCATATTATTAAGTAATTACAGTTTTTAGATATATTTAAATTAATCATATTATAAAGTAATTAGATTTTTTTAGATATATTTAAAAATTAATCATGTTATTAAGTAGTTAGAGTTTTTTTTTAGAATTTTTTATATCGGTTAAAATAATGATGTGTGGTAAAATAATTATATGTTTAGCATAATTATAATGGTATAATTTTATTTTTGAGAATTTTTTAATGATATATTAAATATAAAATTTCCATGTATATTTTTACATTCGTAGTATTATAAATCAATAGTATTATAAGGTTTTTTAAAGAAATTTTTATAGATCCGCATGAACTTTATATATTTGAAAATTAATCATATTATTAAGAGAAATTTTTACATTTGGTAAAATAATTATATGTATAGCATAATTATGTATGCTATTATAATGGTATAATCTTATTTTCAGATTTTTTTTATGATATATTAAAATTATATAATTTTAAAGTTTCTATGTATATTTTTACATTCTTAATATTATAAGATTTTTTCAAAAAAATTTATAGGTCATAAAGTAAATAGATATGATTGATTTTATTTGTAGTGTAATGTATATTAAGCTATTATGTTAATATAAATTTATTATTAGTATACATATCTTAGATAAATCTATATAAAATACACCGAACAATAAGTCAATATATATATATATATATATATATATATATATATATATATATATATATATATATATCAGTGTATTTTATATAGATTTATCTAAAATATATATGCTAATATTTCATTTCTTATTTTTATAAGTATAAAAACGTATTTATTTTATTGTTCATTGGTGGATTATGATTGATGGGATACATTTAATGTGTTATTCTCACTGTGAATTTTTTATTTCAATAAAATTAAAATTTTCTATTATAACACATGTTCTACTAAATACGTACAATCTGAGATATATTAAATTATACTATATTTTTTATTTGATCGTATCTCTATTCTTTATATAACTTTAAAAAAAGTACCATATATTTATTCCTCACAAAAAAGATGAATAAAACTTTCTCTTTTTCAATTAATAAATTATAACTTAATATGCAAATATATTTTAATTTTTAAATTTTAATATTTAAAAATATCAAATATTATTTTAAAATTTATAAAATAAATTAAAGTCATTATTAATTAATTAATTAAATTTAATATCCCTTATTAAAACCTTATTCATATCAAATATTTTTAATTCTATATTTTAAATTACTTTAACACTCAATATATACCTAATTTAACCAATTTAGACATTGAAGTTTATAGAAATTGGAAAGACTAGTGTTTGGTTTTAAAAAAATCAATGACCCATTCCTTAGCCCAATATTTATGACAGTGCTCTAAATTAAATAGATATTTTTTATAATACTTTAATAAATACAATTTCATTTAGAAAACTTCATTTTACTAATTCAATTATAATACAATTACAATAAGATAGCAAGAATTACTACTTTCATCAGCACTATTACCTTACACTTTAAAGAGGTTTCATCCTTAATAAGAGGTGGTCTTGATTTTTGTTGATTTTGCGCATCTCGAGAAAGGATTCATCCTAATGAACCATTGTACACTTGGATGATTAATAATCATGATATATTCTAAACTCTTAACAAAAATATAATGTTTAGTCACATTTTGGAAAAGGATTTTTGTGAACCATTTTGCGTTATAATGACAAGAATTACAATATATTTCAAACCATTAACAAAATCACAATGTTTATTCACTTCTCTTGGTATACATATACAAATCCTTTTTCCTTTATATTTGTTTTTATTGTAAATTAACTTTATGAATTAGGATCTAATAAACACAAACTCCGAGAAAATGATAGGATATTCAACATTAAATATAATTTGATATTGTTGAATATGCATATAAGAAAATTAATCTTATAAATTAAGGTATAATAAACACAAATTTCATGAGATGATAAGATAATTAACACTAATATATTTTGATATTGTTGAATATGCATACAAGAATTGCCAATTTCTATCTAATATAAAATCCATTTTTAAAGATGCCAAATATCATTTGTCCACCTCCATCTAATGTCAAATTGGGTACATATATTTTATTGTGTCATCTACAACAATATGTAACATCACTTTCAACCATTAACAAAAACACAACAATATTTATTCACTTCTCTTAACATACATATATACAAATCTCACCTCCCCTCCCCGACACAAAAATATTCAGAGAGAGGAAAGTGGCATACAATAGAGGTTTCATATATATATATATATAACTTGTTAAGGTTGTTTTTAAGGTCAAGAACATGCTAGATTGGTGCAAGAAACCTTTTATTATATTTCAGTTTCCTTCCATTTATTTTATATAGGAAAGAAACTTACATACAATAGATGTTTCATATATAGTCTAACATATTTCTGACCTTAAAAATAGCACTAACATGTTTTAACTTTTATATCATAAGAAAATATTTAAAAATATAAGTGAATATCATTAACATCAAATTCTGAAAATTAATGTACAGATATGCTTTCTACAATTGAATCCCATTAAAAGATGTCACCATCCATCTCTTGAAGTGAAACTCCAAAATATCTCTCCCTTGTGTTCTGCTGATGAATCATACAACCACAAGTCATATTACTATGGAAGGCCTTTAGATATAGGAGTTTGGACATAAGAACCTTTCCACGTGGCTTGAGGTTCCATCATCAGCTCCGTTGGTTGTTTCAAGTTTATTATCAGAAAACATAATGATCTACATAGAGTTGTCTCTGAATTGTGTTGATTGCATAAATAAAATTCCATATAAGCAATTGCTTGGGAATGTTAACATGAGTTTTTCATATATACGCAGGGTTGTATTTGTATTAGACATGTAGGTTGTATGATAACTAATGTTATGATATGTATTCAAATTTCTAGGAATACAGAACTCTTACACACATCCTTGACACCTCCGACTTCCCAAAGTGGAAGTATCTTTCCTTCTCCGAATTGTCAACTCCACAGTGCAATCATAATGCTTTCCATTCTATTATAGGATAGAATTTCAGTGTCTATTTATAGAAGCAACAAAAAAGTGAAAAGGCGTAAGAATAGACAATAAAAAGGGATTTAGTAATTATTTGTTCAAATAAGACCTTCATCTATGACCTAACTTCCAGTAGGTGGATCAGAAAGATTCAGTTTACTCTAAGCTTTCCCATGAAGTTATAACCATGGGGTACATTATTTGAAAAAGATATAAGGTAAATAGAAAGAAAGTTTGTTGTGGGATTCCAGAAAGGAGTCTCTAGGATCTCAAGTTAAATTGACCTCTAGCTTGGTCATGACCTAAAATTCAACTTTTACCTTTTTATATAATTTAAATTCCTTGAAATTACAAATAAACATGATTTATCTCAGTATATACCAATTTCGTTTGTAAGAAAAGTGATGGCAAGGATCTTACCATATCCATTGAACCCTATAGATTAGAATCATGATTTATCTTTCAGTATATACCAATTTCATTTGTAGGGGAAGTGATGGCAAGGATCTTACTATATCCATTCAATCCTATAGATTAGAATCTTCTCGATCATGAGCAAACCTGAAGGCTGGTGTCATTAGTATAAAGTCTGAAAACTCAATGTCTTAAAATTTTGAGATAAGAGTTGTTTTCCAATTGATTTCCTTCCTTGTAATCAATGTCTTAAAGGACTATAAGCGTCTCTAATTATCTCAAAGACCAGAAACAACAAGTAAAGACGTACATTTGGTAAACAGTTTAGGGTGTTGGAATTCAAAAGAACTTTGGATTTGAACAAGATAATCATAAGCCCAGAAATTTTGGGAATATTAGAAGTCATCATATAGGAAAACCCATACAATATTTAAGACTTCCATTAAACATTCAATCCCAACCAACCTCTTAGCTAAAAAAAATCTCATTGTAACTCCAATCACATGCTATAGGATTGATGAGAGTTTAACCATTCTTGTGTTTTCAATTGATGCTGCAAATTTATAAATTCTGTATAGGTTTACCGACTGTTTTTTTAATGCTTTTTTAGTGCTTCAAACCTAGTAATTTTTTATAATATAGGATATCCTTACACCAGCACTTATCTATTATAACAGAATGTGATCTTGTCCATTGACCTGATTTTAGTCATTAAAATAATTTCTTTCTTTCTTTTATAGAGGCAGATATTTGAAGAGCTCAACAGAGTGCATACTCTTGAGAATAGAAACAATTGAGCTTGGGGTAGTCTTTGGTGGCAGAGTTATTCCAAGAAGCAGAATTGTATTTATTAAAAATAGAAAGCATCCATTGACTCTGATGGAAGAAGGATTGTTGGGAGGACAAGGAACGATGGCCATTGTCATAGAATCCAGATAAAATCTCTGCTTCATCCAGAATCATTTTGGAAGAATGTATGTAGCTTGATGTATTTTCTGTTAATTGCAATCCACTATCGTTCCTCTCCCACAAAGATTACCGCATGCGAATCAAGTCACTACACTAGAGGATGACTTCTTGTCATTCAAGTACTCTTAATCTAGGTTGGCAGCCATGCATGCCATGACTTCGAGTTCCTAACTTACTAATCCAGAGATTTATTTGATTATTTCAAATTTAAAAGCAAACCTGAAGGATTTTTCAGCAATGTTGCTAAATATTTGTTCTTGAAGCTTCCATTTCTTCCACTTTTCCCTTTAAAACTACATTGGGATCATTAGAATATTTGACTCTGATCTTTGAAGGTACATATTCATAAACCTGCATTGGGTATTCCATTGCGTGTCAGCTTGCTTCCAACACTGACGGTATGAATTCAATTTCATTTTCTTCTCCTAGAACAAGCATCTCTTACGCCACGAACAAGCAACTCTTAAGCCACTCTAACAAACAACAATAGCAATTTAACACCTGCGGTGCAGATCATTTATTCAAAGTTTAAATAACTTAGTAAAAATATTTACCAGCAGGGATGAAAGCCTACTAAAATCTGAAAGATGAAGTGAAAAATGATTAAATCCAATATACAAAGATAATTTTCTAAAACCAAAGTTGTAAACTAAACTTAAAATACTGTTGAATAGAAATGGAACTCAGAAACTCCCTATAATGCGGGATCTTGGAAATTTATATGGATTTTACCAGTACAGTTGATTGGTTCTATTAATGCGTGCAATGTGTGTCTCATGTTATAACTTCCCGTTTCTTTGAAACTTTCTAGTATTTACAGTTGATAGGCTTCAAACCAGATTAGAAATTGGTAACTTTTCTAGGTCCTTAGAATTGGCATATAATTGGAATTAAAAAACATCAATGTCTTTTTAAAGAAATTAATCGATGGGTGTGATTCTTCATGGTTATGACAAAGGTTTAAAACTCAATTTTGTGATGTTTTGATTAAAGAATCCAAGAGGCATGGATGGATGGATAAATTCAACCAAATCCTCCAATTAGGACTGTCTTCAAGACTTGACGTATCCATACTTGCATCCAGAAATGACTATTAGGAAAATCATGTCTTTAGATGTGTTGAACACGTGAAACAAATGAAGGCCCCTGCGTCAAACAGCATTTAAAATAGAAGCTTCTGTCGGCAATTTTCTTCCACCGACCACAGTCTAATCTCACCCTCCTCATTCACATTTTATGCATGTTTTTGACTGCAAAATGTTTCTAGAGAATTCTAAGACCTCTATTTATAGAGGCATGTGTAATCGATAATGTGTAAGGAAGAAGAAAATAGAATGGCTCTGGTTCTGTTTGCAGCATTCTGGCTCTCCATGAATATATATTGCTGAGTGTGTATTATGTACTCTATTTAGCTCTATTTTTTTTGTTTCTTCCTTCTGTGATTATTTCACTGCTGTATTGTTTATTATTACTGTCATCACATACATCCTTGAATTGTAAATTCCTAACAACTGGTATCAGAGCCAGGCTATTGGAAGATTTGGTGTGTGTAGGGCTTCATTGAGCAGACATGGAGGCAGCAGCAGTGAGCGATATGGAAAAGTTAAACGGGGCTAATTTTGCCCTATGGAAATCCCAAATGGAAGATATACTGATTCTTAAAGATTAGTATTTGCCAATTGAAGGAATATCAAAGAAACCCATAATGATGGCGGATGAAGATTGGAATAAGCTGGATAGAAAGGCGATTGCAACCATCCGTCAATATCTGGCTAAAAATGTGTATTTTAATGTTGCTGGAGAGACGACAACAGCAAAGTTATGGCAAAAGCTTCATGATCTATATGAGAAAAACACGGCATCAAATAAGGTGTTCTTAATGAAGAGGCTATATAATCTTAAGATGAAGGAGGGTGCTTTGGTTGCAGAACATTTGAATGAATTTAATATTATTAATAGTCAGCTTGCCTTTGTTAAAATTGTTTTGGATGATGAAATTAGAGCAATTTTACTAATGTGTTCTATGCCAGACAGCTGGGAAAATTTGATCGTTGCTATGAGCACTTTAGCACCTGCAGGAACCCTGAAGTTTGATGATGTTAGTAGCAGCATGATGGATGAGGAGCTACGATGAAAGCCAATTTCAGAAAACCAGGGAGGAGAAGCTCTAGCCCTAGCTGATCGTGGTAGGAGGATTGATCAAGGCTATCTATGACGCTCAAGATTGAGAGGCCAATCCAAATCAAAAAGGGGTAGGATCACTTGTTATCATTGTGGAAAGCCGGGGCACGTGAAGAGAGTATCAAGTTTGGAAGCGAAGCCAGAAAGATCAAAATCAGAAGCCAACTAGCTTAAATGAAGGTGAGACCACTGTTGTAGCTACGGATGGAGATGTTTTACTTACTGTTTTAGGAGAAGATGTATGCCTATATACCTCTAGCAGTAGTTTTGATTGGATCCTTGATTCTGGGGCATCTCACCATGTAACTTCATGCAAAGAGAATTTTGTTGCATATAATCTTGGTGATTATGGTAGAGTGCATTTGGGAAATAATCATTTTTGCAGCATTGTTAGAGTGAGAGATGTCAAGATCAAGACAAAGGAAGGACAAGATATCCTACTAAAAGAGGTTAGGCATGTACCAGAAATGCGCATGAGCCTAATCTCTATGGGACAATTGGATGATGAAGGCTATTTTGTAAGCTTTGAAAAAGGTGGATGGAAAATCAGCAAAGGAGCATTGGTCGTGGCTAAAGGACCCAAGATGAGGACTTTGTATACATTGACAACAAAGACAAAAAGATCAGATACAACTGTTGTTGCAAAAGAGGGAAACTCAGCAGATCTATGGCATAGGCGCTTGGGTCATATGAGTGAGAAGGGCCTAAAAATCCTCATGGGCAAAAATTTTCTACCAGGTTTGAAATCTTATAATCTTGACCTTTGTGAGCATTGTATTTATGGTAGGCAACGAAGAGTTTCATTTCTTAGAGGTGGCCATGAACGAAAGGAAAATTTGTTAGAATTGATACACTCAGATGTATTTGGGCCTATTAACATTAAATCATTAGGAGGAGCATCATATTTTGTAACATTCATAGATGATGCATCCAGAAAGGTTTGGGCCTACCCCATGAAAAGGAAAAATGATGTATTTGAGATATTTCAAAAGTTTCATGTTGCTGTTGAAAGAGAGACTAACAAATTGCTCAAGTGCTTGAGGACAGACAATGGTGGAGAATACTGCTCAAATGCTTTTAAGGAATATTGTAACAGGTTTGGAATTAAGCATGAGAAGACTGTTCCTGGTACTCCTCAACAGAATGGTGTTGCAAAAAGGATGAATCGCACGATTTTGGAGAAGGTGAGGAGTATGTTGTCAAATTCCAGTTTAGAAAAGCATTTTTGGGCAAAAGCAGTGAGGACAGCCTGTTATCTCATAAATTGATCTCCTACTACAGCCTTGGATGGCTGCATACCTGAAGAAGTTTGGACTAGTAAGAAGGTGAATTATTCTCACTTGAAAATCTTTGGATGTGAAGCATTTGTGCATATTCCCAAAGAGAATAGAACTAAGCTAGATGATAAATCTATGAGATGCATTTTCTTGGGATATGCAGATGGTGAATTTGGTTATCATTTATGGGATCCAGTTAAACATAAGATTATTAGAAGCAAGGATGTTATATTTAATGAGTTAGAGATGTTTAAGAGGACTACATGTAATTTGGAGGTTAAGAAAGTTGTTGACAGGTTTGAAGAACAACAAGAAAATATCCCACCAATGCAAGAACATTGGCAGCAAGATCAAGAGTATGGTGAACAACAAGAGGAGAATGTGGAACAAGAAGAAGAAGAAATGTTGCAGGAGCCTTTACAAGAGATTCAACCTGAAAACACAACACCACAGTTGGTTCGCAGATCCACTAGGCCTCATAAGCCTTCACAAAGGTATACATCCTCAGACTATATTTTGTTAACTGATGAAGGTGAACCTAATGATTTTTAGGAAGCTTGTAAAGATGAGCATAGCAAAGAATGGAAGAAAGCGATGGAGGAAGAAATGAACTCCTTGCTGGAAAATAGAACTTGGGAGTTGGTAAAGCTTCCAAAAGGAATAAAAGCTCTACAAAATAAATGGGTGTTCAAGATCAAGCACGTGGGTTACGAGAAGAAGGAAAGATACAAAGCAAGGCTAGTAGTGAAGGGATTTGCTCAAAAAGAAGGTATTGACTTCACAGAAATATTTTCACCTATTGTTAAAATGACATCCATTAGAGTTATTCTTGGTCTTACTACTACTTTAGACTTGGAGTGTGAACAATTAGATGTAAAGACAACCTTCCTTCATGGGGATTTGGAAGAGGAGATTTACATGGAGCAGCCAAAAGGATTCAAAATAAAAGGTGAAGAGAACTTGGTTTGCAGATTGAAGAAGAGTCTCTATGGGTTGAAACAGGCACCTCACCAATGGTATAAGAAATTTGATTCGTTTATGTTGAAGCATGGTTTTAATAGACTAGAGGCTAATCATTGTGTCTACATCAAGAGATATGATCAAGGAAAATTCATTATATTATTGTTATATGTGGATGATATGTTAGTTGTTGGACAGGATATGAATATGATTAACAGGTTAAAGAAGGATTTGGGCAGTCAGTTTCCAATGAAGGATTTGGGTCCAGCATAACAAATATTAGGCATGAAGAGCATTCGTGATAGAAAGGAGAAAAAATTGTGGCTGTCACAAGAAAAATATATTGAAAGGGTGCTAGACAGATTTAATATGAAGGATGCCAAGCCAGTGGGTACACCTCTTGCTTCTCATTTCAAATTGAGTGCCGATTTATGCCCTTGTGATGACAAGGAGAAGGAGGAAATGAAAAAGATCCCTTATGCTTCAGCTGTCGGTAGCTTGATGTATGCCATGGTATGCACTCGTCTGGATATTGCACATTCAATGGGAGTAGTGAGCAGGTTCCTTGCAAATCTGGGCAAACAACATTGGCAAACAGTAAAGTGGATTTTTAGGTATCTCAAGGGTACTAGTCATTATTGTTTATGTTTTGACAATATTGATATGGTGCTTGAAGGATTTATAGATGCAGATATGGCTGGAGACCTGGACACTAGAAAGTCCACCCCTGGTTATTTGTATACATTTGCAGGTGTTGCGGTATCTTGGGTATCCAAGTTACAACCAATAGTAGCTCTCTCCACAACAGAGGCAGAGTATATAGCTGTGACAGAAGCTTGCAAAGAGATGTTGTGGATGCAGCGATTCCTAGGAGAGCTAGGAATAAAACAGGACAAGTATGTGTTATATTGTGACAGTCAGAGCGCCATACACTTGGCAAAAAACTCAGTTTTTCACTCACGAACCAAACATATTGACTTGAGATGCCACTGGATTCGGCATGAGTTGGAGGAAGGACGGTTATCCATGGAAAAGATCCATACAGATAAGAACCCTACTGATATGCTCACTAAAATTCTGCCAAGAGAAAAGCATGAGCTATGTAGAGGCATGGTAGGCCTGGGGGTGACTTGATGATTACCACTTATTCAAAAAACCCTTCATTTGCTTCAAGTGGGAGAATGTTGAACACGTGAAACAAATGAAGGCCCCTGCGTCAAACAGCATTTAAAATAGAAGCTTCTGTCGGCAATTTTCTTCCACCGACCACAGTCTAATCTCACCCTCATTCAAATTTTATGCATGTTTTTGACTGCAAAATGTTTCTAGAGAATTCTAAGACCTCTATTTATAGAGGCATGTGTAATCGATAATGTGTAAGGAAAAAGAAAATAGAATGGCTCTGGTTCTGTTTGCAGCATTCTGGCTCTTCATGAATATATATTGTTGAGTGTGTATTATGTACTCTGTTTAGCTCTGTTTTTTTTGTTTCTTCCTTCTGTGATTATTTCACTGCTGTATTGTTTATTATTACTGTCATCACAAACATCCTTGAATTGTAAATTCCTAACAAGATGTTGACATCATTTCTCCAGTTTTAAATTGGGTGATGGTACAACACTTGAAATGTAGGATGCCCATCCTCTAATTTCTGTTTTATGAACATCGAATAAAATATTTGGAAGGAACTAAATTGGTCACAGTGACACTTGCAACGAATGAAGAAGTAAGAAACAACCGCTAAGGAAAATCGTGTCTTTAGATGTTGACATCATTTCTCCAGTTTTAAATTGGATGGATGGTGCAACACTTGAAATGTAGGATGCCCATCCTCTAATTCTGTTTTATGAACATCGAAAAAGATATTTAAACAAAGACAATTGCAACGGATTAAGCAGTATGAAGCAACCGCTACTCTTTGTTTGTAAACAAAGGGATGGGTTTTGTTGATAGTTAAAATTTAGAACATGCTCCGAGAAGGAAGAAAATTAGCTCAACTATAGTGATAATGATGGTGGAGAGACAATTCACTCATAGATGTACACTTCACAAATATAGCGATATTTTTTAAAATCTGTTTGGGGCATCCCTGGTGCAGATAATTTTCATGGTTGGTTCTTAAACTGCCCTCTTAGCATCAATGCAATTTCTGACAGGGATGAGGCTGATAAGTTGCTTCCAATTTCCTCAATTGAGAGTAAGAGGAATAATATGAACCTCTAGAAAGAATTGTGTAAGAACATGAGGCTTAGTTATATTCTTGTGAGCAAAAGAAACTGCAATTTGAAAGAGCTCTTGTAAAACTAGTTTGAAGTCTATGTGTGGATTGCTTTTCATGTGTATATTTGGATAGACGATATATGTTTAAAGTGGGTACCTGAGATCTTATCATTCATGAGCTTCCGTGCAAATTTTTGCCATTAAAGTACAAGAGATTAAATAGCAGAACAGGCTAGGGATATGACCATGCATACTCAAGGCATCTATGAGGTACAATTAAGGAACCTGATTTTGGAGTGCTAGCAACATAAACCCTAGAGCACAATGCAACCTTTATTTATTTTGAATTAGCAAAAAGATTTCAAACTGTGATTGTATATACTAATTCTTTCTTGATTTCAAAGCCATCTATGACATTTGTAAGCATTTACCAACTGAATCTTGTAATATTTCCTATGCTGACATGATTTGATTATTATTAAATATGAAAATTTATGAATAGGTTTCTTCTGGAATCAACTGCATAAAATTGTTATTTTCCTACATTTCTAGAAGAACCCTACTCAATGTTACACTGAAGAAACTAATCTTAAAATGAAAATTGATGTTGAAAATGTAACTTTATGAATAGCAATGTAAAAATGTAAAACCATCATCTCTAAAACAATTTTCTTTGGATGATAAGCAGTGTAAAAAGCACTTGAAAAAAAAATTGCAAACTAGAATGCAAAATGGTTTTCCTGAATCCATGTCGTATGGTTCTTCAATATGAATAATAAGATGCCTACTACAAAGAATAATGATATATACTGGCAAGAAGTATGGGGTGAAATTTGTGGTGGTCCATGAGCCTATCGGGCGATTGCTTTAGCCTACATAGATATTGTTTGCTACATAAGATGTAATTACTATCAGGACTGGGCACATTGCGGTATAGATGGATGTCGTTGGTCATGATAGAAGGATTGTGTTATGGCCGTAGAAGTTATTGTTTATGAACTGTTGCTGGAATGCCCATTTGCATGCTTAGCTTACTATTGATTATGGTTGTCTATCTCTTGTAGCAAATGAAAAATAGTTTCTAAATAAGGATGGATGAGAGTGCAACAGTTTTGATGAGGAGGTATGAGAATGCAACTAACCAATGCTAAAATCTGATAAGAAAATCATTTGCATAGGTTTACAACTTCAAACATTCAACCAAATTTTACATATGCTTTCAGTACATTTTGGGATCTTATCCAGTGACAGCCTAATAGCTCCACACAGTACCAGACTTGATAGCCATTACTGATGTTTTTTTTTGCTGGTAGAAATATGACCTCGGAAAGTTTTAAACTTCTGAGTGGAACCCAGCTCAATAAATGCTTCTTTTCCTTTCCGAGTAATCCATTGCCAAAAACTCGGCGATATGATAAATAAGTGTCCCCAAAATTTGCTATGAATTAAATAATAATTCTGAAAATAGTATACCCACCAAAAAATACATACATCGTGATGATTAATAAACTGAAAAAAAATTAAAAAGTACATTAATAAAATACCCCAAAAGATAGCCATATAAAACAAATTTGAAAGAATCCATGAGACGGATGCTCTGACCTTTCATTCTCTTGGACTTGGAATACGAACTGGAAAATCAGTTACACTAAAGAAACTCTCCGATATCTTTAAGTACCAAAGCTTTCTATGTATTTCTGCAAGCTTTGTAAACCCATTTACACCGCACGTCCGTTTGTCTCGGCACATCCTTTATTGCGGTGAACAACAAAGCTCAACGTTGTTCCTTGTTACGGCTTTGCAAATATCTCTCAGAAACTCGACTAGGGTTTCTAAGGTCTTTAGAGTTTTCAGGGTTTGGAAGGTTTTTGCTTTTTTCATAATGGCTTCAAAAAATGACGGGAGTGCTTGTTATGCTGTACTGGTCACCCTTACGCGCAATGGAAAGGTTGCTCCTAATTTAGAAACAGATAAATTTGCTGATTCCGTTCAGGGTTTGCCAAATTTTGTACACCCGAATGAGTATGCTGCAAATTTAGATACGGTTTTCAATGAAAATGCTGATTTGGTCAATGAAAATGCATATTTGGTCAATGAAAATATTGAGCTGGAGGAAGAAGAAGTTGAGGAAAATGTGCCGGTGACACCGAAAGATCAGATAATACGATCTGATATGAAAATTAAGACGCCTGGTGCTCCACGGAAAAATCCAACTAGATTGAGAAGAAAAGTGCTCGAACATATACGGCAGCCGGATTTTAGTTTATGCCCTCCTGCTGTAAAGTAAAGCAGAAAAACTGCTGAATTTTTTTGGTGGTGCAATGATTTTTCAATTGGGTTTTCTCTCTAGCAACTTTAATGCTGATATGCGTCGCCAACCCTAATCAGTGAAAAAAATCTAAATTTCATTGAATGATGTAAAGGGCGATTTACCTCCTGAGATAAGTGGAAACAAAAAATGATGAATGCCTATTGAATATAATATGTTCAGATATATTATGATTTCAGAGTGCATAGAAAATTATAAATAACGTGATCCCAGGAGTGGATACTGTTCAAATTATTCTCTTTTGAAGGATTAAAATTTCACAGATAAATTTGTTTTATAAATAGGTTAAGAGTTTTTTTTTTTTTTTCCTAATAATTTTTAAAATATTTTTTTTCAAAATATAATAATAAATGGTGTTCTTTTCAAATAAAATTATTTTCTAAGTTTTAAATCTTACTACTGCAATTTTAATAGTATTTATAATACAAATAAAAATTTAAAAAAGATAATTAAATTTATATATAAAGAAAAGAAGAAAAATATACAAAATAATAATAAATTAAATTAAAAATAAAATAAATAATAATAAACATAATATATTAAATTAAAAAAATTAATTTAAAATAAAATAAATTGATAAAATAATTTAAATTAAACAGCCTTTTAAATTTTTTTTTCAATTAAAATTTAATAATATTTTTTAATTTATGACAATGTTTTAATGTGGAACTCCACCAAATGTTTACTATGCTTATATTGTTCAGAGAATAGTTTTTTTCTTAAAACTAATTATTTATGATTATCATTTTAAGAGGTTACAATAGTTATGTACGTTGGGACTCGTGATGGGTTATAATGTTGTCATTTATTATTATATATTAATTTTCAATTATTTAATACTTTAAAATTGTAAGATTATATAATTATGATTGTTTATAATACTAAATTTTATTTTTATTTATTTCATGTAAAATCAAATTAAAAAAATCACTCTGAAAATGATAAAGTAAAAAGGTGTTACCTAGCCATTCACCAAGGTATAAATCTTAAAAGATACAAAAAAAGATGAGACTCAAAAAATTTGGTGGAATGAATATTCCTCAATACTTAGCACTAAACCAAATAAACATTTCGTACTCCTAATCCATGTACAGACAAATTTCAATCCAAAAAAATCAAATAATTCAAATCTATTTTTAAAAAAAATAAATTTCATTATGTGACTTTTTTTAATGATAAATCACAAAATGTGAATGTAAAATATTAGAAAAAAAGTTATACATAATTTTTATCCAAAAATTCTTATTTTTAATAATTTATGTTTATTATACATTGTTTATCTTACTCTTAAGTCCTTAATTTAATGTTTTTTCATTAAATAATAAATTTAAATATTGTGTAAATTTTAATTTATTTATTTTTAAAATTTATTTATATTATTTTAGATGAAAAATAAATTTGAATTTGAATTTTTAAATGTTTTCATTTTATTAATAAATTAATTTAACTTCACATAGTAAATTTTATATATTCGTAATAATAATTATTTTATATTAAAATATATTCATTTCTATAATTTAATATTATAATATTGATTGTTTTATGTGATGGTTTTTAATTACATTGGAGGCGTCTCTACTGGGAGTAGCTTGAGATAGATTCATCCACAGATCAAATAAATGTTGTTCTTGTTCTTGTCATCAGATGAGACCTAAAAACTTAAAGTTTCTTCCTCATTGGCCTTCTGCCACGTGTGGGGAGGTGTTGTCTACCAAATCATATTTTTTTATTGTAGTGGGTTGTGGTGATGGTCAACGGTTTTAAACATCGATTTTAATTAAAGTCATCCCTATTTGGGAAGTTGATAGAAGTGTGTTGGCAACTTGATGATGAGTTGTTAAGTCATTGTAGTGCATTAAACCCCATTAAATGCTTCTTCCATCACCTCTCTCTAGGTTTATCTCAAGTTGCAGGACGACTTAGGATGGAGCACCGAGCCAATGTTTCCAAATAGGGTTAGCCAAATGCAACAACATGAAATGGCTTTGTCTGCTCGGCCAAATGCAACAACAATGGGATCAAGGGTTAAATGACATAATGGATGGTCTTATCACAAGTACCTATTAGACTAAACATATTTATTTATAGTATAGTTGGCTTAACGCCTTATCAATAATGCATCGACATAGATTAAAAATGGAAAGTTTTAGAAATTATTACAACAAAGTTCAAAACATATACAATATGCTATATATAATGGATTTTCCATAATTACCATCACATTAAATGTTATATTGTATTCTGACTATTCAACAACAAGCCAAACCAAAACACACAAATAATTGAAGCCACATGAACTGCATGGTAGCATGAGACATGTTTCTAATTAGCAGAGTTATGGGGTAGGCCATCTTCTCAATGTAATCAACTAGAATAAAAAACCTATTCTCCAACTCCATGAAAGTTTTTAAAGACATGAAAACCCTGCATTCCATTTCATAGAGAGGAAACAACCATGGATGCCCCCACACAAAATACACTGAAATTTTTTTCACCACCTCCTTAGCCGGGATCAAACTAAGAAGATTTCTAACAAAGACAAGGAAATTCTAAATTAACCTTGCTCTGAAGTGTACTTCCACACAGTCTATCCTGATTGTATCCAAAACTCCTTGCAAAATCTCCATCGTAGTAAGGTCTCCATCCATGCCCACCATGCTAGACCCCAAGTGATAATGAATATCATGCACATCAAAACTGCTCTGTTGCACACATTTTATGAAAGATTGTATGCATGTCAAAAGATGTGAGGGTTTAACTCCCACATATGTACTGTACGTAGTCTCCTAATATAATATATCATATTATTATAATGTTTTTTTTTAATATATATACTTACAAAATTAGTAATATAATATATATCATAAATTATATATATATATATATATATATATCATCAATAATGCTATATAATATTATAATATAATAATAATAATAATATATTACATACTATGTTAATCATTTATGATTATAGTATAATATATTATATATATATATAACATAATAATATTACAATTTATTTTATATATATATATATATATATAATTACTTTTATAAAAAAATAATATATATTGTTATATATAAATATCATAATCACAATATTATATATTTATTACATATATAATTAATAGTATATACTATTATAAATAGAAGTTAAATATTAATTATATAATTATCTATACTCGTAGTTGCCCTGAAGGTACAAAGAACGTCGGATAAATTGTATATTTAGTCTCAATCATGGCATTCACATTGTGTCACGAGAAATGCCACCTTATGCCTCCATGTGGCGTGCACCTTGGAAAAGCTTCAACTACAATCTTCCATTGCAACAAAACAACACAATAAACTCCATAACCTCTATGTATTGCCCTCATATCAGTGTCATTGTAGGGTATGTATGATATGGACCCTCTGGTGTATGATATTAAATAAAATACCTTGCCATACACCAGAGGGTCCATATCCCTTTTCAAGATATTTCTTAAAATCTAAAAAAAATTATATCCCAAAGTGGGATATTTGCTACAACCACCTAAAACTATAAAATCCCACACTTAACACTTAGACTCAAATCTGAAAATGAACTCGACTATGATACAAACGCACTCAACACTTATGCTACTAGCCTCAAAACTGAAATGCTTTGATAATACTAAAATATTCCCAAATGGGAATATTAATAAAAGCTAACTTTTATAATAAAACACTTTCTAAAAGAACCTATGACACAATGGATTTATCATTCTCACACTTAAGATCAACTACTAAACATACTAGACATCCACATACAATATTGTTACTCTAAACCAATTGGAATACATTCATAAAATATGTATAACACTAACGGAAAACTACACATGGACCATACAACTACAATATACCAAAATGATAACAATGATAACACTAAATATCCACACTTAATATACAACTAGAATATGTATTCAAAGTGTTGATTACAATGATAACACTATAGGATACAATATGACAAACTACTCATAAAAACTCCTTACAACATTAGATAATACAAATTCTACAACAATAAATAACACAACTCATAATATACTCCTTACAACAAATGGATTTAACAACCAATTTGTTGTCCCCAAAAACAAACTTCTCATTTTTTGGAATAACATGTGAACTATTTTGGTTCCTCAGACCAAAATAATCTCTTCCCTTCTTGAAATTTGTTCTAAGCATTCAAATTCTTCATTTTTTAAGCTTCTTAGAAATCTACGGACTCTGCAGGCTTAAATCTACAGACTCTGCAAGCTTGAATCTACAGACTCTGCAGGAAGAAAATCTATGGACTCTACAGTGCAAGTTCAACAGACTTCACAGGTTGATGTCTACAGACTCTGTAGGAAAGAAGCAAGCTCTCAACACTTAGGCGATTTCAAAGTTGGTTTAATGACAAGGCTCAACCAAAAGAGTTCATCGACAAGCTTCTAAGTAGGGATTGAACCATTGAACCGTTGAACCTTGAACCATTTTGGTTCAACAGGTTCAATGGGTTCAAAGGTTCAACATTAGCAGCAAGAGTTAAGTGCATTTGTCAAGGTTCAACATTCAACCGCTTCAAGGTTCAATAGCTTCAAAACACTTATCAAAAAGAAGAATGCTTGAATCATTGAACTGTTGAACCATTGAACCACTTTGGTTCAAAGGTTCAACGGGTTCAATGGTTCAACAAGTTCAATGACCAAATGGTTCAACGTGTTTGGTTCAAAAAGATCAAAAGGACTTAGCCAAATAAAAAGAATGAACCGATTGAACCATTGAACCTTGAACCAAAGGGTTCAACGAGTTCACAGGTTCAAAGGTTCAACTAGCATGATGAAGATCAAAGAGCTTAGAAAGAACAAGGAAGTGATGGACTAATGATTCAACAAGTTCAAAGACTTCTACAGGCAGGTTCAATCAAAAGAACAAGTTTTTCATGCTTGAACCATTGAACCACATTGGTTCAAAAGGTTCAATGGTTTCAACGAGGCTTGTTTCAAAGAATCTTGGTTCAAGCGGTCAATAGAAACAAGGGAATGAACCATTGAATCGTTGAACCAAAGTTGGTTCAATCGGTTGGTTCAAGAGACAAGTTCAAAGGACTACCCCAAGTGCCAAAGACACAAGTGCCCTTGCGGAGGGAATTTCCATGGCAAAAGTGACTAAGGAAGGAAACAAAAACCTAACAGAACTCAGTGGATGCTGCCAAGTGTCATCTTTCGAGCCTCATTTCACTTTGTTTCTAAGAGCAGCGGATGCTGCCACGTGTCACAATTTGAGATTCACATAAAATTGACTAAGGTAAATTTTCAAGGGATAAACAGCCCTTGTGGAGGACACTCAAAAACTGAAGTGAACCATTGCAAAAAACTTGAAAGGCTAATTTGGAGCTCAAACATCCCTTGCAGAGGGCAGAAAGGGGACAAATGGACCAATTCAAAGGCCAAAAGAGCAAAGGCATTTCCTTCAAAAAAGTTCCCACGGAAAAATAGATGAAGTGAATTCCCTTAGGAAAATCAACAAGGCAAAGGGCAAAGCGAAATCCTCCAGACAATTTGTCTGAAAGAATTCACCCGAAAAAACAAAGCAAATCCCAGTGGAAAGACAAGGCAAGGAAGATTTCCTTCAGACAAATTGCCTGAAGGAATTCTTTCAGATTTTTTGTCTGAAGGAAATAAAGAATAAAGCCTATCGGAAGAAAGAAGCCCGAAGGCCATCTGAAGACCGCCCGAAGGGCAGATACCCTTACGGGGGGCTCTTCCTGACTCAAAGCGGACCATTTCTCAAGGCCCCAAAGGGCAGGTCCCCTCTGGGAAAGATCAAATGACAAAGCCGAAGGAATTGTCGAGGAAAGTGACGTGCTCACAGATGTCAAAGTCGCAATAATGAAATAGTCGTTGATCCTTGCAAGTTTAAGCACAGACCTGAATGCATTCAAAGGATTTAAGGCCAAGGCCAAAAGGAAAAACTGCTAAGAGGAGCGTAAAGAGCAGGAATGACCAAAAACATTTGCGCATCAGATATGTTTCTAGAAGTAGACTACCAAGTGGATATTGAAAGATGTAAACTTTTAATAGCGTGACCCATTTCTCTGCATTGAGAAAAGCAAATGGGTAAATGCCCCTAAATTCCAACATGTCTTCTTAACAAAATTCAATGCAACATGATGTGTTACTATTCCCAAGTCCTTCTTGAAGAGGCTATATAAGGGACTCTCTTTTTATTGTGAGTCTCTCTCTGATTATCAGAAACAAAACTCTGCCCAAATTGAAAGGCATTAATGAGACTTTGAGCTTAGATTGTTGATCATATTTTGTTATTGGGATAAGAAAGCAAGTGACTTTTCAGACTTTGTGTTGTGATATCTTTATTGTTGGGGAAACTGTTCTTATGTCTTTTTCCTTAATATATTTTCTATTTCTTTAATTCAATAAGTAGAATTAGTGAAAGTAGTCAAGAAGGCATCCTGAAGCCAACTGTGGAGAGACTTTGTGCCCCCACAATTGCCTTTAGTGTGTTTTCTTTTTGTTTATGTGTAAAGGACCTTGGGACGACTTTGTGCCCTCATTGTCCTTCGTATCTCACGCTTGGGCAATTCAGGTGGAGACTTTGCGCTACATCTCAATTTGCTAGTTACTACGACCTTGGTTACATTTTGCAATTACTACCAGGAAGATTCTTGTGGTTTGTTGAATGGTACTTCTAAAAGAAGAGGAGTGCTTTCTATCATTATCCCTAAGATTTCTCCTTTGATTTGCATGCATCATCTCTGAAAAAAGAGAGATGGATGATTTATCCTACCCTTGAGTATTATTTTATGTTTATATACATATATATATATATATATATATATACATATATATATATATATATATAGGGAACCTCCCCTTGATGAGAGGAGAGATTAGTTCCCTTTTGATGTGGTAAACCTACACATTTGGCTAACCAATCTTCCTACTTTTGATGATCAGACCTATTTTGTTTATCAGTATGCTGATCGACAAAATATTCAACCAACAGTTTTTGGTGACTCCGCTGGGGATATAGTTATGTGCATTCTAAAACCTCAAGTTTCAGATGAAATCAGTCTCTACCATTATCCATTATAGACTCCACTCCATTTATGTGTTTTACCCATTATTATTATAACCTTACCATTCACCTCCACACTAACTGGGAAAGAACACGTAGTTTAAAGTCTCAAGCTTCAAACTAAAGCAAGGTCAATTCTTTACCATTTTTGTTTCACAATCTGGAAAATTCATAGTATACATGAAGCCAAAGGGCTAAAGGTATTGTTGACCCTGTATTCAAGTTGGTACAGCAAAGTAATTTTGATTTGTTTCCTTCACCATCTCACCTCCAACGAACTAAGAACTTTCCTCCTACTAAAGTCAGATCTCCATTGCCAAACGAAGTATCCACTTCTGTTGTTGATAAAACTTTGCCAATAATTACCCCTCTAAGATTCGTTATTCCTCCTTTTCATAGTCATATAATGCCAGTTGAAGGCCCCTAGGGTAATTCTTTTGGCCCTCTCAATCTTACTCCACCTCTACATGAGCTTTCACGCAGTTCAAGGAAGAATTTCCCTAAATTCTATGGTGACAAAAAAGTTCATCCTGATGAACACATTACAGCCTTCAGCATAGCCTGTGGCGTAATTGGAGTAGAATTTGAAGATGTAGCAGTCAGGCTATTTGTATAAACATTACAAGGTGCTATTGCAGATTGGTTTTATCATCTACATGCTCGGTTAATTACTGATTGAAATACCCTCAAAGCTAAGTTTGAAGCCAGATTCAAACCTACAGAAGATTCACATGCACTTCTGGGTCAACTTACACAGATGAAGAAAGAACCTCATGAACCAATGAGGGACTTCATAGCCAAGTTTGACAAATTGAGGAACATAATTCCTATAATTGCTTGACCTACAGCTAAGAATCTCAAATGCTTCTTCATTAATTTTGAGTTACCTGAAATAAGTTTTCTTTTGAGACGTGTTGGTCAAATAGATCTTGTTGCTGCTCAACATTTGGCCACTGAGGTAGAAGATGATCTCATCTTAGTAGAGAAGATAAGAAGAGATCCAAATAGAAATAGACCTTCATCATCTTCTAAATATTCATCTATAGGCACCACAGATCTAATGGTGCAGAAGTTGGCAAATGAGTTGTTTGCTCTCAAAAAGTGAATGGCACAAGGAATGTCTTATGCTCCTTCATATAGAAATATGCCAAGAAGGACATTTCCAAATCAGTCATATCAGGGCAATACTGCCAGGAATCAAGGGCAACAAAATCATCTTCCTCCCCCACAAGAGAAACTTGCCTTAGAAGCTCCTCCAACCAATTCAGCAATGGTATATCTTGAAGTAGAATCAGAGTTCTCTTTTCAGCTTGAATTGAATCAAGAAAATGACGTTGATCTCCTTGTAGAAAATCAAGAAGAATCAACTCGCGACTCCCACATTGGTTTCCTGAACTACCAGGATGAACCCAGAAGCAAAGGAGAAGCTTTTGATGGATCATATGTAGTGTTTACCAGGTCCAAGAACCAATCAATCTAGCAAGCTAATAAAGGAAAGATAGAGGATTAACCTCAACCAGTAATTATAATTGCTAAGCATGGAACCACTCTGCCTTACCAGTCAAAAGATCTGGTGATCACCCAAAAAGTAGGTACATCAATTTCACCTTCACCTTTTACTTCAATTTTGTAAACCACCCCTCCTCCCATCCCTCCTAAAACTCAAAAGGTTGAAATACCTTCCTCTGTACCTAGCTCAATTCAACCATTTGATATAATTGATCATGTCAAAAAGACAAAAATACAAATGTCTGAATTTGAATATTTGTAGTCCAATCCTGATCAATTAGATAAGTTGGTCTAGTGTGTTAAGAACCAAACCATCCCTGCAGGACAAGAAGCTAAAAAGGTAACTCCTGATTCACCAAAGAACATGCCCATTCTGAATAATCTTGTCATTACTCCTCCAGCTGTCCTTGGGAAAATAGAACCTTTCTATGTTTCCCTGTTAATAAATGGTCACAAGCTAAGTAATTGTATTATAGTCTCAGGCGCATCTGACAATGTCATGCCTACTAAAGTAGCTGAATCTCTTGGCCTCACACTAACCAAGACATTTGGGAGATGTTTCTCCATGGAAAACAAGCAAGTACCATTGTTGGGGCAAATCAAAGATGTCTAATTTGCATTTTCAATGTTTCTAGACAAGAGAATCAAGATGACTATCTTGGTGGCTGACATCCCAGCATCCTATGGCATTTTTCTTGGATGAAATTTTTGCAAGGATGTGGGAGGAGAACTAAGCATGGACCTGTCTGAGGCAAGAATCCCTGTCAAAGGCATAATGAAGAGGTTGCTCCCTGAAAAGGAGGCAAAATATGTGGTCACCCAAACATCAGCCCTTGAAGCTCAAATTCTTTGTGAATCCTCAGGTATGGGTAACTACTTTCTATCTACAGACGAAGTGCATGAAACACCTGATAAAATTCTTGAAAGTGTCAACCCAAAAATTAGTTCAACTAGAATAGCAGAAGAACTAGTAGGTTGTAATATAAATGAAGGACCCTCCCTCTCTAATGAAGGAAAGTCTAAAGAAAAATTAGTGTCTGATGAGGTATGGACTCTGGAATTCGATGGCAGCTGCTCCTCTACCGATTCAAGAGCTGAGATTGTGTTGATATCTCCTCAAGGAGATATGTTTCCTTCATCTTACAAATTACAATTTAGCAACACTAACAATACAGATGAATATGAATCTCTGTTGCTTGGATTGAAGACTGCTCAAGACAAAAGCATCAAGTTTCTTCATGCCAAAGGGGATACTGAATTAGTGTTTTATCAAGTGAGAAATTTATACCAAACCAAGAATGAAAGATTACACCACTATTGCAACCTAGTTTGGGACCAAATTGAAAGCTTTGATGCTTTCAACATTTCTGCCATACCTAGGGAATCTAATGATAGAGCTGATGCACTTGTTGTTTCAGGAACTCTTTTAGTTCCTCTCTCAGATTTCAAAAAAGATAGGTATATTATTGAGCTAGTCTATAGACCAAGTGTTCCTGAAAATGTTGATCATTGGCAAGTGTTCAATGATGATCATCAAATCATTGCCTTCCTAGAACAAAAAGACAACTTCAAACAACTACGTTTTGAAGGTAGTGAACCTCAAAAGTATGAATCAGCCTCTGAATCTAGTTCAAATATAAATGAAGAATTCTTACAGTTGAAAGGAAATAAAATTCTCAAATGCCTAGTTTCTCTTGAGAAACTGTTTGACAAGCATGATAGATTCATCAAACAACAAAAAATAGATTCAAGTTTCTCTCAGGGATTCAATCAAGTAAATCTGACTACTAAAGAAAACCCCAAGATGGTTAACATTGGTAAGTGTTACACCCCTGAAGAAAGATTCAAGTTCACCACTTTACTCCATCAATACATGGATGTATTAGCATATTCTTATGATGACCTGAAGTCTCTCAGACCTGATGAAATCTGCCATGACATTCCTCTCAAGGCTGACTCAATGCCCTATAAGAAAAAATCCAGACAATACAATCCAAAAATATTAGGTACTATTCTGTCTAAGATACAAAAAATGTTAAATGCTAGAATCATCTTCCCAATCCATCATTCCACATGGATTGCAAACATAGTGCCTGTAAGGAAGAAGAGTGGTGAAATTCGCATTTGTGTAGATTTCAGGAATCTGAATCAATTATCTTTGAAAGATAATTACCCTTTGCCAATTATGGATCAAGTGTTTCAAACAGTGATAGGTTCAGAGATGTTATCAATGCTAGATGGCTTCTCAGAATATAATGAAGTTGAAGTTGGTAAAGCAGACCAACACAAGACTGCATTCACCACACCTTGGGGTACATTTGCATATAGAAGAATGCCTTTTGTCTTGATAAATGCTAGTGCCACCTTTCAAAGAGCAATGGACCTGGATTTCAAAGATGAGATGGTTAAATTCATAGTGGTATACCTTGATGACTTAACCATATTTTCAAAGCACTGTTCTGATCATGTACGCCACTTACAACAAGTGTTGGAGTGTTGCTACCAGAATGGTATTTCTTTGAAACCTAAGAAGTCTATTTTTGGAGTAACAGAGGGGAAACTCCTCGGACACATTGTGTCTAAAGAAGGCATAACGATTGACTCAGACAGAGTCAAGTATATTTAAGAGCTTAATTTTCCTACAAGTAAAAATGTTGTTCACTCTTTCTTTGGAAAGGTGAATTTCTTACAGAGGTTCATCCCCAAATTTACTGAGAAGACTAGACACATTGTGAACATGATGAAAGAGAAGACCACCTTCAGCTGGACTAAAGAAGGCAAGTCAACATTTTAGGATATCAAGACTGCCATTGCCCATGCCCCTACCTTGGTTTGTCCAAATTACAACAAAAATTTCATCATATACAGCTATGCTTCTAAACACATGCTTTCAACAATTATTGTTCAATAGGACAAGGAAGGTATGGAATCTCCTATTTCTTTCATGAGTTGCCCTCTCAAAACCCATGAGATGAAGTATTCAAATGTAGAGAAGCATGCTTATCGAGTGGTGAAAGTAGTCAAACATTTCTGCTTCTATATCCTAAATTCACACACTACTGCCTTAGTCCCTGACACTACAGTCAAGTCCATATTAACTCAACAGGAGTTTGGCACAAAAAGAGGCAATTAGATTGCAAAAATCCAACAGTTTGATCTAGACATCAAGCCAACAAAGTTGGTCAGGGGAAAAGGCCTATGCCAATTAATTGCTGACAATGAGCCAGAAGATACACAACATGTAGAAGCTGAAGTAGAAGACACACCAACAATCCTTTTTGTCTCCACTACCAATGAGTGGCATTCAGGTATTGCTCATTTCTTTACTTATGGTGAATGTCCTACTCATTTGTCTTATAAAGAAAGGAGGAATATCAAGTTGAAAGCTGCTAATTTTGTCCTTTAGGACAATCGCTTGTACAAGAGAAGCATAGATAGAGTATTTCTTTGCTATGTAGACAAAGAGCAACAAAGCCAACTTTTGAAATCTTTCCACAATCTAGCCTGTGGAGGACATTTTTCTACTCCTGTAACTGCTCACAAGATTTTGTGAGCCAGGTATTACTGGCCAACTCTTTTCCAAGATGGATATAAGTGGGTGAGAAAATGTGAACTTTGCCAGTAATTTGTTGGAAGACCCAAGTTAGCTGCCCTGCCTCTCAAGCCAGTGATCATAGAAGAACCTTTCCAGCAATGGGGGATTGATTTTATTGAGACTATAAACCCATCTTCAAGTGCTGGACATGATTATGTCATTACAGCAACTAACTATTTCACCAAATGGGTAGAAGTAATCCCAACTAAGCATGCTACTTCAGAAGTTGTATGAAATTTCCTCAAGGAGAATATCATTTCTAGGTTTAGAGTTCCAACCAAAATTGTTACTGACAATGCATCTTGTTTCACCTCCTAGGAGATTACACAATTTTATTTCCATTATGGAATTACACTCTCCCATTCTTCTGATTATTTTTCACAATAATCAAGCAATAAGAACCTAGTAACTGTCATCAAAAAGCTAGCAAATAACAATCAAATGACATGGCATAAAGCATTGGTTGATGCTCTATGGGTAGACAGAATCACACCAAAGAGGACAATTGGTATGTCTCCTTTTCAACTTCTTTATGGTATCAATGCTGAAATACCAATCACCTTAGAATTGCCAGCCTTGAAATTGGCAAAGGCAATTGAAGATCAGACATATGAAAGCTCTCTTGATAAGAGAATCATGTGCCTAACTGAGCTAGATGAATAGAGAACCATGGTGGTGGATCAAATTGCTGCTCATCAAAGTCTGGTAAAAAAACTCTTTGACCAAAAGGCCAAAAATTATGATTTCCAGATTGGGGATCAAGTGCTGCTATGGGACAAAAGGAGAGAACTAAAAGGGATGCATGGAAAGTTTGACTCCCTTTGGAGAGGCCCATTTATAATTCATCAACACAATGGTGAAAATAAATTTCTGCTAAAATATCAAGATGGCACACTCTTTTCTCTACCTCACAATGGGTAGCATCTGAAACACTTCAACTCTTGAAGTATCAGATCATTACATCTGTAAATATGTATATTTATATAGTTTTTAATTCTATTTTGTTTTTTTATTTCCATTTTTTATGCCTTCCATTTCTGGGTAACATGACTCTGTAGCCCAATGGTACACATGAAGACACTGGAGATTCTCAATTCTACTCCCTTGAATTCTTTTTTACAATTGATAAAAGTTCCCCAACTAGAGCCAACTGTTGTCCCCAAAAATAGACTTCTCATTTTTTGGGACATGTGAACTATTTTGGTTCCTCAGACCAAAATAATCTCTTCCCTTCTCGAAATTTGTTCTAAGAATTCAAATTCCTCATTTTTCAAGCTTCTCAAAAATCTACGGACTCTGCAGGCTTAAATCTATGGACTCTGTAGGCTTGAATCTACAGACTCTACAGGCCAAGTTCAATGGACTTCACAGGTTGATTTCTACGGACTCTATAGGAAAGAAGCAAACTCTCAACACTTAGGTGATTTCAAAGTTGGTTCAATGACAAGGCTCAACCAAAAGAGTTCATCAGGAAGCTTCTAAGCAAGGATTGAACCATTGAACCTTGAACCATTTTGGTTCAATGGGTTCAATGGGTTCAAAGGTTCAACATCAGTAGCAAGAGTTAAGCTCATTTGTCAAGGTTCAAAGTTCAACTGCTTCAAGGTTCAATGGCTTCAAAACATTTATAAAAAAGAAGAAGGCTTGAATCATTGAACTGTTGAACCATTGAACCACTTTGGGTCAAAGGTTCAATGGGTTTAATGGTTCAACAGGTTCAATGACCAAATGGTTCAATGCGTTTGGTTCAAAAAGATCAAAAGGACTTAGCCAAATAAAAAGAATGAACTGATTGAACCGTTGAACCTTGAACCAAAGGGTTCAATGAGTTCATAGGTTTAAGGGTTCAACCAGTGCGATGAAGATCAAAGAGCTTAAAAATAATAAGGAATTGATAGACTAATGGTTCAACAGGTTCAAAGACTTCTACAGGCAGGTTTAATCAAAAGAACAAGTTTTCAACACTTGAACCATTGAACCATTGAACCACATTGGTTCAAAAGGTTCAATGGGTTCAAGGTTTAACAAGTTCAATGAGGCTTGTTTCAAAGAATCTTGGTTCAAGCGGTCAACAGAAACAAGGGAATGAACCATTGAAACGTTGAACCAAAGTTGGTTCAATCGGTCAGTTCAAGTGACAAGTTCAAAGGAGTGCCCCAAGCGTCAAAGACACAAGTGCCCTTGTGGAGAGAATTTTTGTGACAAAAGTGACTAAGGAAACAAAAATCTGATAGAACTTAGCGGATGCTACCAAGTGTCATCTTCCTAGCCTCATTTCACTTTGTTTCTAAGAGCAGCGGATGCTACCACATGTCACAATTTGAGATTCACATAAAATCAACTAAGGAAAATTTCCAAGGGACAAATAACCCTTGCGGAGGACACTCAGAAACTGAAGAGAACCATTGAAAAAAACTTGAAAGGCTAATTTGGAGCTCAAATAACCCTTGCAGAGGGCAGAAAGGGGGAAAATAGACCAATTCAAAGGCCAAAAGAGCAAAGGGATTTCCTTCGAAAAATATCCCCTAGCAAAATAGACAAAGTGAATTCCTTCAGGAAAATGAACAAGGCAAAAGACAAAGTGAAATCCTCTAGACAATTTGTCCAAAAGAATTCACCCAAAAAATAAAGCAAAGCCTAGTGGAAAGACAAGGCAAGGAAGATTTCCTTCAGACAAATTGCCCGAAGGAATTCCTTCAGACATTTTATCTAAAGGAAATAAATGATAAAGCCCACCAGAAGAAAGAAGCCTGAAGACCACCTAAAGGGTAGATACCCTTGTGGGGGGCTCTTCCCGACTCAAAGCGGACCATTTCTCAAGGCCCCAAAGGGTAGGTCCCCTCTAGGAAAGATCAAATGACAAAGTCGAAGGAATTGCTGAGGAAAGTGACGTGCCTGCAGACGTCAAAGTCATAACAATGAAATAGTCGTTGAGCCTTGTAGGTTTAAGTGCAGACCTGAATGCATTCAAAGGATTTAAGGCTAAGGCCAAAAAGAAGAATCGCTGAGAGGAGCGTAAAGAGCAGGAATGACTAGAAAGATTTGCGCATCAGATACGTTTCTAGAAGTAGACTACTAGGTGGATATTGAAATATGCAAACTTTCAATAGTGTGACTCATTTCTCTGAATTGAGAAAAGCAAATGGGTAAATGCCCCTAAATTCCAGCATGTCTTCTTAACAAAATTCAATGCAACATGATGTGTTACTATTCCCAAGTCCTTCTTGAAGAGGCTATATAAGGGACTCTCTTGTTATTGTGAGTCTCTCTCTGATTATCAGAAACAAAACTCTGCGAAATTGAAAGGCATTACTGAGACTTTGAGCTCAGATTGTTCATCATATTTTTTATTGGAATAAGAAAGCAAGTGACTTTTCAGACTTCGTGCTGTGATATCTTTGTTGTTGGGAAAACTGTTCTTATGTCTTTTTCCTTAATATATTTTCTGTTCCTTTAATTCAATAAGTAGAATTAGTAAAAGTAGTCAGGAAGGCATCTTGAAGCCAACTATGGAGAGACTTTGTGCCCCCACAATTGCCTTTAGTGTGTTTTCTATTTATTTCTATGTAAAGGACCTTGGGATGACTTTGTGCCCTCATTGTCCTTTGTATCTCACTCTTGGGCAATTTAGGTGGAGACTTTGTGTTACATCTCAATTTGTTGGTTACTACGACCTTGGTTACATTTTGAAATTACTACCAGGAAGATTCTTGTGGTTTGTTGAATGGTACTTCTGAAAGAAGAGGAGTGCTTTCTGTCATTATCCCTAAGATTTCTCCTTTGATTTGCACGCATCATCTCTAAAAAAAGAGAGATGGATGATTTATCCTACCCTTGAGTATTATATATATATATATATATATATATATATATATATATAGCATATCTATAGGGAACCTCCCCTTGATGAGAGGAGAGATTAGTCCCCTTTTGATGTGGTAAACCTACACATTTGGCCAACCAATCTTCCTACTTTGGATGATCAGACCTATTTTGTTTATCAGTACGTTGATCGACAAAATATTCAACCAACACAATTAATCACACTTATATTAATGACCACAAATCTCCACACAACTGGACTAGAGATTATGTACACAATACACACTCTGGCCACTACAATTCTAAATCTGCTTTGAAGCCCAATTATTATTTTAGGATGAAACCACCATCAATTAGCTAGGGAAGAATCTTTCACCACTGAAACTAGTTATCTTATCCAATGAAGCTCTAATGTGATTTTTGTATGAAATCACCATAAACTAGCTAGGGTGAAATCTTTCAACACTGAAACCAACAAACAACTTTCCAACAAGAGATGAAGAATTGAACACAAGTTCAAGTTCTCCAAATAAGGGGGTTTATGATCAAAGATATATTTATAATGGAGAAGAGTCATACTTATAGAATTAAAAGAGAGAAGGAGAAATAGAGGGAAGAAGATGAGAGAGGGAGATGTGTGCCACACTTTGAAATGGTATCACTATTCATTAATAGTGCATTTTGCCTCTAACATGTGCAAGGGGTCTCTCTCTCACATATGCAAGGGAAATTTACGATTTTTATTTGACCAACTCCCATGTGCCTTTAATTATTTGCATGTGACCCTCAATTAGGAATAGTAGACCTTATCCCCCACTTTCCCATGTGTAAGCTCATTAGTCAAATTATTCCTTCAACTTTTGACTCCTCCCACATGTGCCAAAGATCTCTCACATGTGTTGAATGTCCTCCACATGTGTCCATGTCTCCCACATATATCTAATAGTCCTCCCATGTGACTAAGTGAATAATTTCAACCCATAAGCACATGCCATGTCAAATGATGAGAGACATCTTTTTGTCTCTCACATGCACCTAATAGTCCTCTCATGTGTCTAAGTGGAGATTTTTTCCCCACTTTCTCTCTCTTCATTCTTCAACAATGAAAGACTCCTATGTGGGCCAAGCCACATCCCCTAAGACACCTCATCACTATGCCACCTCGATACTATGACACACCACCATGAATAGTGATACATGAATAATGATTTATGAATAGTACCAATGAATAGTGATCCCACCTCCAAAAATATGCACAAGAACTAATACCCCTCCAAAAATTGTGGAGTTCCCTTAACATCCCAGTTAGCCTACGAGAACCTATTGAATAGGCTAATGGTTGACACAACTGCCTAGGCACAATAAGGGGACATTACACCCATCTCAATTTTAAAACTTCTACCACTTGTAAGTTTTGTATGACCTTGTTGTCAGTATATTGGTAGCATAAACACACATAAGTTACAATATAAACTTAGAAACCTCAATGTCTTATCTCCATATCATTGGCATTATAGCACTGATTTGAGTTGCACATCAGACATAGACACAAATGCAATCTATCATAAAATCTAGATGACACATTTTGCAAGAACATTTGGAATTAGAATGTTGATGATTGTTATTATAGATCATGTGTAAATACAAAATATAAATGATTTTATGTTAATCATATCAAATTGTGTTTGATCACCCTGATGAATGACCATGAAAAATAATCAGAAATGGTAAAAAAAAATTGTCCACTTCAACTTTAAATATCAAAATCCCAAACTTAAAATTCTAAATTGCTTTTGGTTATTGTACAATGAAAATAATGTCTCCATTGCAATCGCCAAGACAAAACTCTGTCACCCACAGTTGGTCTAACCCCAAAATGTTGGGTTCTTCAACCCAATAATATAGATATCCCCTGATCAAAACCAATGGAGTTGGATTTTTGACATAGACATTGGGCAAAGACACTATCTCTTTCATCAAAAAAATGGAAGCCATTGTGGACTAAAGCATTGCATGGTGATTCATATCACGATCAGTTTGCCCCTACAATTACTTATACACAAACTTATTTTGACATCCAATTTTTTTACCTTGTGGATTTGGATTGTTAAACACACCCCATAAAACAACTATCAAATCCATCAAGAACCTTCAAGTATGTGATGAAAATCAAGGTGAACATGGGCTTGCACTCAAACAAAGGCAAATAGCTATCAGGAAACACTAAAATAGATGATGTCAACATCCTTGGGCTTCATGACTTTGACAACAACCATATTTTATTTTATATCATATTTTATAATATATATTTTTATATTATATTATATTATATTATATTATATTATATTATATTATATTATATTATATTATATTATACTATATTATATTATATTATACTATATTATATTATATTATATTGAATTTTATGTTTTACATTAAATTATGTTTTATAGTGTGATATCCCCTTTGGGGTGAAGTTAACTAGTCATCTTTTTTTTTAAGATTAACTTCCTAACCAAAGGGTGATTCACGTTACCTAATCCATTCACACATTCTAAAATTCTACGGAGTAATGAAAGAACAACTTTAATGCTACTTTAGCATATAAATTTACTTCATAAACAATATCCATAATTAATTTCATGCACTAATAGCCAAATACAAACAACTTGCATTATTCAAAGGTGTAATACACTTTGTTTTGCATGCATCATCACATGAACACATTTTCCCACATGCCATATATTTAGCAGAAAACTAAGTGTTTCACTTCGAAAAGTTAACACCCCAAACATAAATAATTAAAATAAAGTATTAGTTACATAATTCCTTTCCCATTGTGACATAAAACTATACATATAAAAATTTCCAATTTACAATCCTTTTCACTTAATCACAAACATTCAAATACCATTCCAAAGTTATAAAGGTATGAATAATACATAGAGAATTTGATTTGCTTGCAATTACTTTGCAACGACTTGATTCCAAATTCAGAATATAAATAAATTAAAATTTAAAATAGACATACATCAATAGTTTAAATCCATAAATATAATAACCAATTTATTCAACAACAGTTTCTTTTGCCAACTAAGTAAGTAGAAGACCATCATAGACCAATAGCAGACCATGTTGAGGCAGATAGGGAGAGTATCATAGAGGGTTATTCCTCCAACCATGGAGCCTCCCAGATTCACTACACACCTCTTTTCCACTAAGATTGGCCCTCTACCCTTCATGAATAGCCTAGATATGGGTCCAAAAATTAAGAAAGACATCACTATGTAACTTGTCAACACCACAACTTCTTGTGAGTGTGAATATGGATTGAGAATGAAAATAAAAACATTTTCTTATATGCTACATGCACTACTTACTACTTTAAGCTTTAGATTTAGAATCTTAACTCATTAGATAACTGAGTTATTGTGTGCTCTAATTGGGATTCTTTCCCATCTCTTAGACCCCATGTCTCATACCTAGTACTCTCACCCTAAAGCCTCCACAACCTAAACATCTCATAGATATCAGATCTATATATTCCCTATTAAAGTTGCTTAAGGTCATTGATATGTGTTTTCAAGACAGACTTTACATAGGTGTCCCATACCACCTATGTAATCATTGTCTTGTCCACACATTGGCAAATGATTGTTTTGACAAGTTAGGTTTTTTTAAAACAGTGATCCACATTTCTAGCCAATATTTCCTTCTTCCTCATTACTTGTTGATTGACATATTTTAATAAATTTCAAATAGGTTTCAACCAAATGCAAAATAATTTTATGCATTACTCTTATGCCCAAGTTGTTTGTCTAAACCTATAAAGGGTAAATATATCATTATCGATTGGTTTCACAATATGTAATATTCTTAATAAACCCATTCTTATAACAAGAGAACTTCTTGGAGATAGTGATAAACTATTTGAGACATCTCGACTGAATCTCCATGGTGTGATTTGACAAATATAAACTGAAGGATTACTGTTAAACTAGCTCCTCCACTTGATAACTCCTTTTTGAGAATTTCATATTATTATCCCAACATTATATATTATTTCAAATAATGTTTTTCATTATACAATTCACTTGCCACTCTACGTTATTTATCTCGATAAGAATTCCTTTCTAGCTTTCAACCTAAATATAAATCTTTCAAATTCTTCATATTCTCCTCTAAATACCTTGTTTACATTATTCTTAGGATGATAATGATTTTAGAATTAAATCTAAACCAGATGGGACTAAGTAAAACTCACATGTGAATTCGTTATATCTATCTTCACACAAAAGCATACTTGATATAATGATTAACAACCTAATTTACTTGGTTGCATTTATTAAAATCCTTCATTCATTCAAGCTTGCTATGACTCCACTAATTAACATGGTTTTTATATTAGCTTGATAATTCGATGATGAAAACTAAATTCTTAGTTTTTATTTTATCCCACATGACCAATCTCTTGAGATAATACTCCAACTCATTATGACTAACTAAAATATAATCTTTCTTAGATGGGTCATCTTCAAAATTGTAAGTGAACTATTTAATATATAACTTATGACATCTAATTTTTCTCATCAATGAGGACATTCAACTAAAAAATCCATATTATGCTAAAAAAATGTCTCACTATAATTTAATTAGATAACATGGCACCATACCATACACTATCTAGAGGAAAGTAAAGTGCAAGTTTCAGTATCGTGCCATTATACAATGATTGTCTCAGCCTTATGCTAAAGCTATTGAACAAAATAAAATAATAGATAATATTAAAATGTGAAAGGACCTACACTATTCCATAGTAGCACCATGATGAACAAAAATATAGTTGTTTCACCTAGTAAAAGGATCTTAAATCTATTATGATTTTAACTTAATGCAGATAAAGGCTCTAGCTACTCATTTAGAACTTAGGTAGCTAAATGAGATGGTTTGAAATACAAAAAAATAGAAAACTAAAGGCATAATGCCCCAAACAAATAAAATCATTTGAAATTAAAGCACCACCTATGCAAAACTCGAATATGATGCCATTGAATAACAATAGGTTTAATGAATTAAAAAATTGATTTTATTATTATTTATGGTAGAGGAGGGTGTTACAGCTGGAATTCCTTAGGGTTGTTGACTCTATCCTATAGATACACATGTTTCTAAAAAAAACATAGATGTCTTACTCATTAATTTCAACTAAAATTTGTTTATTGTCTAGGACAGAGAGTTATCAGTTTTGAGCTAGGCGTAGAGATTAAGTAGGATGCCATAACCAAACCAGTTATATTAACTGTGTTATCTCTAAATTCAAAGACTTTGGTATCTCATCTCTAAAATGAAGATAATGTTACCTCATCATTGGAATTCAAAGAGTGAGTATCAACAAATTTCCCTCTATTCCCAACTAAAAGGGCAACAAAACTCAATGAAAAAAGATTGTTGTAATTAATTTTTAGTTACAGTCTATCACAATGTATTTCACATTCTAAAATCTTATTGTTATTATTGTCATTGCACTCTTTGTTATCATATTTGTTAACCCATTCCCATGTCTCTACCCTATAATGCAACCATCTAAATCAATATTGAAACGTCCCATTCTAGAACCAATTGGCTACAAGTTACAACACAAGCTATAGGTAAGGATAAATTTTATTCATAGATATACCTATATTCTTTTTTATTTGAAACAAATATAGATATTGTAGTGCCCAATTAATCCCTCAACATAACCATCTACAGGTAAGATCAAAATTGAAGACTAATTTTATACTATCCCACCTACCAAGTGCCATAATCCTACAGCTATGCCAAAATCATAGTGTTGGTGATATTCTATTTCTAACACATAATCTATAGTTGTGGTCTGGAACATAGAAGAGGACAAAGGTAAAGATGAAAGAGAAAACTCCTATCATCCTATATTTAGGGAAACAAACCATACCAAACAAAGATGCAACACAAGCTAATAATATTATCATAAATCTATTCAACTAACCATTAATAGGTTAAAATTAAAGAAAGAACACAAAATTTACACTTGTAATTGATAAAAAAATAGTTCAAATCTACAAAGCATTCAATTATAAAGAGAGTGCTAGAAATTAACTAGCCTGGCAAGATCTTTAAGTCTTATCAGAGACTACATCTCCTTCTTTCAGACCAAGGGACGTCTTGCTCCGTGCTTTCACCTTCACATATCTCCTCCTTCTCTATCTCCTTCTTTACTCCTTCAGCATAACATTCTCAAGACAAGATACAAATCTCCCCCTCTCCTTCCCAACTTGCCAAATGAAAATCATTTCTCCCCTTTCTCCCATCGAACTCCTATTTCTTCAACCTCCTCCTCCTCATCCTTCCTTGCTCCTTCACTTGGCTCCCTAAAGGAAATTCTTCCCTTTTCTTTTTGTCAATGTTTGAGTTTAATACCCACCATTTTTGTCCCCCTAGGGTGGAATATTTGTGAAGACTATAGACTTTATTTGAATGAAAATAATTCTTTGGAAGTCATTTTTTTTATAAACACTAATTTTCTACCATGTGTGAAAACTTTTTCAACTAAAAGCATTTATTTCTCTTTCTAGAAAGTCATGTGGCTTAAGTGATTATGCTTAAGTCTTTTAAATCTATAATGATTTATTAAATATAAATTTTTACTTCACCCTTTTTGAATATTTTTTAGAGTTTTAAAGATAACAAATTCTTTAATCAGAACACAACTTGGTGTATGAAAACCCAACCGCTATTGGCATACAAGTTCAACTTGATTAATGGAAAAGGTCTCTAAGCTAAATGATGACATTGCTCGACAAAATTAGAAATGATCCTGACCTAATTTACCCATTCTAACTTACCCAAGCTCAGTTTGATGTTCATCATGACCTCTTTCTCATTTCCCGACCTACTATCTAGTCCAACTCTCCTTGATGATACCCTCCCTCTCTGCAGGGTTGGAACAACCTGTGTTGAAAATGCACACTAAGATAAGACTTTTTAATCATCAATAAATCCAAATATATATAAAATTATGTGTGTAAAATAAAGGTTAAAGCATTATGCATTCTTGCATCACTTGAAAACATGTTTGTTTACCCTGCATCTCTTACAAACCTATTTGTTTACCCTACACAAGTCAAATGTATGTTAGATACATATGCATAACCATTGTTAATCCCATAACAATAAAATTCATAATCATATTAAGAATGCAATTATTTAGTTCCACAATGGATACAATCACTCAAACAGTGAATTAACATCATAAAATCTATCCATAAAAGTTTGTGTCTACCACATTAACATGAATAAATAATTATTACATGCATATGAAAATGGGATATGACATCCTCCCCCCTTGGGAAATACATCAACCTAATGTCTTAGCCAACTTATGTTTGATTATAAACACAATAGAAAAGTCTCATAATTGTCCAACTAGACTATTGATCAGACAATACCTTTGGAAAATATGAGTTTCTTTCAAAAATTACATTACTTCCATTTGACTCCCTATCAATGGAAACTAATAAGTTTACTTCCTCAGTAAAATTTGGTTTGATATCTATATTTTTTCACAGAAAAATACGCATGCTTAGCAAGTTTTACATAAACTTTAATTAAGTTTAACACCTATTTCAATTAGGGTGAAGAATGATAACATGTCTTTTAAGTGTCTGATACCACTTATGTGAAATGTTACCATACATAACATAATCCTTTTTACTCAACCATAAACACATTATATCAACACATAAGCCAAAAAAAATGGCCAGGTAAAAGTCCCACAAATCCTCCCAACCTCTCTGCACACCTCTCTTAGCTAGAGAGTGTTTTCCTCATTCATGACAAAAGTGTTAGAGAACCTGGTAAGAATGACATGTATAAGTCAATATCATTACTACTCCATGTGTCTCTTGGTAAGTATGACATGTCAATATTTTTTGCTATTCCACATAGTTCCTGATAAGTATGATTATAAATAAGAATTAGAAATAATGAGTATCCAATGTATACAAAAATATAATATTAAGGAATAAAAATTTCTCAATATTCATGTGTATGGCCATACAATTGAATTTGACAAGTCCCCCTTGCCAAATATTAGATTCAATAAGCTCCGCTTGTCAAATCCAAACCTAGTAACTATCAAGACAATATGAGATTAACTAGGATTTCCTCCCATCTCTTATTACTCATTTTCCTTATTCATCACTCATCCCTTGGGTCTCCATAACCTAATGATATCCAAAATATGCACATGGTTCAATGAATCATAAATCTATACTAATAGATCATAGAGTCCAATGATATAGGCTAAATAATTCAAGATGTATCCAATATCCATCACAAGGAAAATCACAAAAGCATTTTGTAATTGCATTTAGCTACCATTAGCCAAACATAACTAGTATCAAATATCACAACTTAGTTAACCAGAATTTCCTTATGTTATCATGATGTTCCACACATCAGATGATTTATTTAAATAGGTTCTTAGGCAAACCATACCTAATATATTTAATAGAGGTTGTTTGATTTTTAGTGCAAGTCAAATAAAAATCAATGTCTACCTAGCAAAGAAGGAGAAAAGACCTAGTTCAAGGAGTTAATATACAAAATACACTCCTAAGAGATTAAGTTATTTGTTCAAATGTAGAATTCATCCACATAGGTAAACATAATTCCAAGAATCATGGATGTCTATTACCTACAATATTCATCAAGCCATACAAGAGGATCCACTAAATCTCATAACTGTAATCATGGTGTAACATGATTCCACACTGAGGTACTACAAGTCTAAAATCCACTTCATTTAACCAATATAATACTACATGTCACTAGGTTCTCCATACATGGGTACAATGTGTCCTATATAATGATGTAACATTCAACATAAAAGGTGAAATTTTAGTCCAAAGCTTAACACCCATAAAGGCTCAAATATACCAATCCAAGATAAACTATATGTTTTTGAAAACTTAGTATAAAAGTTAAACAAAATAAACAAGTGTATTTTTGTCATGGACATGTTTAACAACGAGGAGGTACACTCACTCAAAGCTAATAATTCCTCAATATCTAAATAAACGTATCTTCTACTCATGTTATCAATATTTATAGGAAACCCTTTCAATTAGGTATGACCACCTAGGGAGTAAAGGTCAGCTTATTCCTCTATAACCTTCACCGATGTACCACTTGAATGGCTAGTCCTTCCATTTCAGGGCTTACCAATCTTATTAATGAGTTTCTCAATACTTTTCATCATGGACTTGTGAATGAGAAAATTAGGCCAAGAGTTGAACATATGTCTCTGATACCACAATGTGACATCCCCTTTGGGGTAAAGTTAACTAGTCATCTTTTTTTTTCTAAAGATTAACTTTTTAACCAAAGGGTGATTCACATTACCTACTGCATTCACACATTATAGAATTCTATGAAGTAATGAAATTAAAACTCCAAGATTGCTTTATCATATACATTTACTTCATAAACAATATCCATAATTATTTGCATGCACTGATAGCCAAATACAACCAACTTGCATTATTCAAAGGTGTAATACACTTTGTTTTACATGCATCATAACAGGAACACATTTTCCCACATGCCATATATTTATCAAAAAACTTAGAGTGTTTCACTTTATAAATTTGACACCTCAAACATAAATAATTAAGATAAAGTATTAGTTACACAATTCCTTTCCCATTGTGACATAAAACTATACATATTACAATATCTAATTTACAATCCTTTTCACTTAATCATGAACATTTAAATACCATTCCAAAGTTATAAAGGCATGAATAATACATAGAGAATTTGATTTGCTTACAACTACTATGCAACGGGATAATTCTAACTTCAGAGTATAAATAAATTACAATTTATGAAAGATATACATCAATAGTTTACGTCCATAAATATAATAACCAATTTATTCAACAGCATTTCCTTTTGCCAACTAAGTAAGTAGAAGACCATCATAGACCAGTAGTACACCATGTTGATGTAGAGAGGGAGAGTATCATAGAGGGTTATTCCTCTAACCATAAAGCCTTTCGTATCCCCCACACACCTCTCATCCACTGAGAGTGGCCCTAGCCTTCATGGGTAGGTTAGATATGGGTCTAAAAACTAAGAACGAGATCATTGTGTAGATTTTAAACGCCACAACTACTCCATGTAGCTTCTTACGAGTGTGAATAAGAACTAAGACTAAAAATAAAAAACATTTTCCTATATGCTGCGTGCAATACTTATTGTTGTAAGCTTTAGATTCATCAAGTCCACCTTGTTGAATGTTAACTCATTAGATATTTGAGTTACTGTGTGTTTTAGCTAGGATTCCTTCCCATGTCTCGCATCCACTATTCTCACCCCAAATCCTCTAGGACCTAAACATCTCATAGATATCGAGTCTATTTATTCCCTATTAAAGATGATTAAGGTCATTGATAGGTGTTTTTAAGACATGCTTTACATAGGTGTCCCATACCACCTATATAATCATTGTCTTGTCCACACATTGGCAAATGATTGTTTTGACAAGTTAGGTTGCTTTAAAATGGTGATCCACATTTCTAGCCAATATTTCCTTCTTCCTCGATATTCATTGATTAACATACTTCAATAACTTTCAAATAGGTTTCAACCAAATACAAAATAATTTTATGCATTACTCCTATGTCCAAGTTGTTTGTGTAAACCTAAAAAAGGGTAAATATCTCATTATCAGTTGGTTTTATATGTAATATTATTAATAAACCCATTATTATAGAAAGAGCACTTTTTGGAATTAGTGATAAACTATTTGAGACATCTCGACTAAATCTCCATGGTGTGATTTGACAAATTTAAATTAAAGGATTATTATTAAACTAGCTCTTGCACTTGAGAACTCCTTTTTGAGAATTTCATATTATTATCCTAGCATTGTATATTGTTTCCAATAATGTTTTTCATGTACAATTCACTTGTCACTCTACTTTATTTATCCAAAAAAGAATTCCTTGCTAAGCTTTCAAACTAAATATAAATCTTTCAAATTCTTCATATTCTCCTCTAAATACCTTGTTTACATTATTCTCAAGATGATCATGATTTTAGAATTAAATCCAAACCAGACAGGACTAACTACTACTCACATGTGGATTCATTATATCTATCTTCACATAAAGCATATTTGATATAACGATTAATAACATAATTTACTTGGTTATGCATATTAGAATCCTTCATTCATTCAAGTTTGTTATGATTCCACCAAAAACATGGTTTATATATTAACTTGATAATTCAATGGGAAAACTAAATTCTTAGTTTTTATTTTATCTCACATGACAAATCTCTTAAGATAATACTCCAACTCATTATGACTAACTAAAATATAATCTTTCTTAGCTGAGTCATATTCAAAATTGTAAGTAAATTATTTAATATATAGCTTATGACATCTAAGTTTCCCCATCAATGAGGATATTTGACTAAAAATTCTATCTTATGTTTAAAAATATCGCACTATAATATAATTACATAACATGGCACCACACCATACACTATCTAGTGGAAAGTAAAATGCAAGGTTCAATATTGTGCCATTATACAAAGATTAACTCAACTTTACTCTATAGCTATTGAATAAAATAAAATAATAGATAATATTAAAAGGTGAAAGGGCCTACACTATTCCATATTAGTGCCATGATGAAGTAAAAATACAAGTGTTACGCCTAGTAAAAGGATCTTAAATCCATTATGATTTTAACTTAATGCATATAAAGGCTCTAGCTGGTCATTTAAAACTCAGGTAGCAAAATGAGATAGTTTGAAATACAAAATAGTAGGAAAGCAAAAGTGACATGTCACAAACAAAAAAAAGTATTTGAAATTAAAGCACCACCTATGAAAAACTTGAATGTGATCCCATTGAATTGTAGCATGCTTAATGAATTAAAATTTTGATTTTATTGTTATTTATGGTAGAGGAGGGTGCTACAACTAGAATTCCTAGGGATTGTTGATTATATACTATAGACACACCTGGTGTTGAAAAAACCATAGATGTCTTGCTCATGAATTTTAATAAAAAAAAAATTATTATCTAGGATAGAGAGCTATCATTTTTGAGTTGGGTGTAGAGATTAAGTAGGATGCCATAACCAAACCAGTTATACAAACCATGTGTTATCTCTAAATTCAAAGACTCTGGTATCTCATAAATGTAATGTAGAGAATGTTGCCTCATCACTGGAATGCAAAGAGTGAGTATCAATAAATTTCCCTATATTCCCAACCAAAAGAGTGACAAAACTCAATGAAAAAGGACTATTGTAATTAATTTTCAATTGCATTCTATCACAACATATTTCTCCCTAATGGCTTTCACATTCCAAAATATTATTTTTATTATTGTCATCACACTCTTGTTTATCCTATTCACCAACTCATTCTTGTGTCTCTGCCCTACAACGCAACCATCTAAACCAAACTAAAACATCCCATTCTAGAACTAATTGGCTACAAGTTACAACAAAAGTTATAGGCAAGGATAAATTTTATTCATATATATACATATATTCTTTTTATTTGAAAAAAATCTAGATATTGTAGTGCCCAATTAATCCTGCAACATAACCATCTATAGGTAAGATAAAAATTAAATATTAATGTTATCCTATCCTACCTACCAAGCATCATAATCCTATATCTATGCCAAAATTAGAGTGTTGGTGATAGTCTATTTCCAACATAATATGCAATTATGGTATGGAAGGTAGAAAAGGATAAAATAAAAGATGAAGGAGAACACCCATATCATCCTCTAGTCAAGAAAACAAACCACACCAGATAAGGATGCAACACAAGCTAACACCATTACTATAAATCTATTCAACTAACCATTAATAAGTTAAACTTAAAAAAAGAACACAATATTTACACTTGAAATTTATAGAAAATTAGTATAGATCTATGTAATATTCAAGTATAAAGAGAGTGGTATAAATTAACTAGCATGGCAAGAGCTTTAATTCTTATCAAAGACTATGTCTCTTTCCTTCAAACTAAGGGACACCTTGCTTTGTGCTTTCACCTTCACTTATCTTGTCCTTCTCTATCTCCTTCTTTACTCCTTCAACATAACATTCTCAAGCCAATACACAAATCTCCCCCTCTCCTTCCCAACTCTCCAAATGAAAATCTTTTCCCCCTTTCTCCCATCAAACTCCTATTTCTTCAACTTCCTCCTCCTCCTCCTTCCTTGCTCGTTCACTTAGCTCCCCAAAGGAAATTCTTCCCTTTTCTTCTTTCAAATTCTGAAATAAATAGCTTTATATTTCTATTTAATTATTCAATTCTTCCCAACCAATTAAATATTTTATACAACTGATTCACTATTCCTCCATATGGCATGATAGGTGAGAGTAATTGCATAAGGTGAAAAATAATATTTTTTTTGTCAATGTTTGAGTTTAATACCCACACTTTTTGTCACCCAGGGTGGCATATTAGTGAAGACTGAAGGTTTGATTTGAATGAAATTATTTTTTTGAGGAGTCCTTTTTTTAATTTATAAACACTACTTTTATACCATGTGTGAAAACTTTTTCAACTAAAAGCATTTATTTGTCTTTCTAGAAATTCACGTGGCGTAAGTGGATATGCTTAAGTATTTTAAATCTATAATGATTTATTAAATATAAATTTTTACTTCACCCTTTTTGAATATTATTTATAGGTTTAAAGATAATGAATTATTTACTTAGAACAAAAACTGGTGTATGGAAACCCAACCGATATTGGCATATGGGTTCAACTTGATTAATGGAAAAGGTCTCTAAGCTAAAGGATGGCATTGTTTGACAAAACTAGAAATGACCCTGGCCTAAGTTAACCACTCTAACTTACCCAAGATCAGTTCAATGTTCATCATGACCTATTTCTCATTTATCAACCTACTATCTAGTCTAACTCCCCTTGATGATACCCTCCCTCTCTGCATGGTTGGATCAACCTATGTGGGAAACACACATTAAGACAAGACTCATTAATCATCAATAAATCCAAATATATATCAACTTATTCAAGTACAATAAATGTTAAAGCATCATGCATTCCTAGATCACTTGTAAACCTATTTATTTACCCTACGTCACTTCTAAACCTATTTTTTTACCCTACGTCACTTACAAACCTATTTGTTTACCCTACACAAGTCAAATGTATGCTAGATCCATATGCATAACCATTGTTAATCCCATAAAAATAAAATTCATAATCATATTAAGAATGTATTTATTTAGTTCCACAATGGATACAATTACTCAAATAGTTAATAAACAACATAGAGTCTATCCAAACAAGTTTACATGTCTGCCACATCAACATGAATAAACAATTATTACATGCATATGAAAACAGGATATGACATATAAAATATATTATACTAATAGTTTCCCCAAGGGTGAAAAGAACTCCATAAATAATTCATAAGTTATTTATTTTCATTTTTAGATTATATTACCTATTTAAGTGTTCCCTTTTTAAGTGTATGATGTGGACACCTCATAATGCTTGAGAATATAACTAACCAAACATCTTTGCCACCTAGGACCAATCACCAATCATTCACCTATTATCTCAACCAATGAATCCGCTACCATGACATGACATCGTATCAACAATGATGCCCTATTATGCATCCATGTGGCATGCACTTTCCAAAAGCTTTAGAACCCGCTTTAACTGCACCCTTTTCTCACTCTCTTGACCTATTTTTTCTCATTCTCAAGCTCATTTTTAGATTTTAAAGCCTTTTTTTTACTTTCCTTGGGCACCTAATGCATATTAAACCTTTTCCCAACACTATTAATCCCTCAAGGTTTTCCCAAGCTCGAGTAGAGTCTGACATGGCTCAAGGATTCATAATCTATTTGCCCAAATTTAAATCATTATGCACCCAAGCTCATAATAAGTTATCGCTTGGGTAATAAAAACTCACCCTAACCCTAAGTAAAATGAAAATGACCTAAGTATTTATTGGGATCAGACTCACCTAGCTTCTCCTAGTGTCGTAGAGTGCACAGGGCTCAGGCTCAATGAAAAAGGCATGTGGAGGAGCACAATCCCATCTTACCAATTTTGGTAGGGCCTAGGAATGCCTAGAACCAAGTAAAGGTGAGAATATGACGCTTGCCAATACTAGCCCCTCTTAGGATAGTAGGGCAATTAGAACCTAAAGGTAATGATTGAGCTGGGAACCAAGGGGATATAGACTGGTAGGCCAGTTAGAGCCATCATAAAATAAGAGTCTGATCTATAGTGTTTAACCATACATATAGATATATTGATTGAAGGATATATGCATGAAAATTAAAATGGACATACCTTTCCACAACATGTTCCCCATTCCTCAGGACCCCTTACAGAACCATCAATTTACTACAAAGATTGGGTACTTGCATGAGAAAGTAGGTAGCACCATAGATTTTTTTTAAATTCTCCTATTCCAATCTACTTGCCTACCACACCCCAATGGACCTAGGCTCTCGTGTGAGGCCAACTATGGAGTTTGAGATTTGATTAGAGATAGGATATGTGCTTGCAATCATATCTTTTGGTGTGATTTTGACTTTAGAGATTTATATGTTTCCTTTTGTTTAAAATGACTTGGCTTTTAACTTTCTTGATGGCTTTTTTGATTCCTCCTCCATACAAATTTGGAAAACTAAACATGGGTGATAAAGATGACTTTCATTCGAATACTTGGGACTTGATTGCTAAGAGAGTGAACTTAGAGAGCATGGTAGCTAGGATTCTTGTAAAGTTAGGTAAAATAAAAGCGTTATCTTGACTTTGACCTTGTTTTATCTAAAATAGAGTGAAAGGAAAGTAAATCAAGAGGAATGAAACATGAAACAATTTGAATTACTTCAAATCTTTAAAAATGTGACAAAGGGCAAAAAAGGGATAAAATGATAGAAAAGTGTGATTCCTTATCATAATAATGAGGGAAATGTGAGAAAACATGATAAAATAAGTTGTTATGCAAATTTTATTTACAAAAAAAGTAAAAGTTAAAGTTTAGAACAAAGATCAAGAACTCATAACCATTGTAAACCACATTCTAGACAAGAAATGATAATATGGTGATTTTATGAGGAAGGCCAGGTCTTATCCATGGTCTTAAAATGTAACTCATAAACTATAAACAAACAAGGGTGCCAAAAAGTATTGGAAAAATAAATGGGATAAGAACAAGATGGTATTTGTGAAGAAGGTCAGGTCCTAGCCATAGTCTTACACTGTAACTCATAAAAGAGAAACCCAAGGGGTGCCAAAAAAATGTGTAAATGGTATGAAAATATAGAGGATAAAATTACATCATGAGGAATATTGAGTTATATCCATGGTTTTACAATGCAACTCATAAGAAAAAGGGAAACCAAAAGACTAAAAGGGAGGACTAAGGTTTGTAAAGAGAGAGAATTATTGTAGAGGGTGAGACCCATGTAAGTATCCTATAAAAAGTGTTAGATAGATAACATATATATAAATCATGAAAATAAGGGAAGGATTAGGCAAAATACTTATTGAGGAATTTTGAATTGGTGGGCTCTTTAAAAATATGACTTTCATTAGTTTAAAGGTGATAGTTACTTGGACCAAGAATATCTTTGACTAAATAAGGGCCCCACCATTTTTGGGTGTATTTACCTTATTTATCTTGTGTGTAGTATAAATTAAGGATAAGGTCACAAAAATTAAATGTGAAAACTTTAACACATTTGTTATGTTGTTTGATAATATGGGCCTTGTATTGGTGATTGTGTTGTAAAGTAGAGAGATGATGTTCATCAAGGAGATCGAGGGCATGAAGGCAAGCTTCACGTCATTCTTCATTGGGTATGATACCATGAAGAGATATATAAAGAGATGAAAACTCGAATTCTAATGGAAGGACTGACTCAGAACCATATAGTAGAGAGAGTGGTGTTGCCCTAGTGGTAGTACGTATGCTACTCTAATAGGCCCAAAGAGAAGGATAGAGATGAAGGTGCCAATCCGTGTGGGTTTCACAAATTATCTTTTGGATAATTTTACTAAGAATTTTTTTGGTTGCCTCACCTTGGACATTACATTTTGTATGATAGGGTATGGAAAATTTGTGATTGATTTTAAATTTAACACAAAGTTGTTTGACATCCTTGATTTTAAAAGTACCACCATTTTCAGAAATTATAGTCTGAGGGACACCAAAGCAACAAATGATTTGATTAAGGATGAACTTAGAGATGGTATTACCAGTGACATTAATAAGGGGCATAACCTCAACCAACTTGGTAAAATATTTTTTTTCTATGATTATAAATGCATGCCCATTTTGAGATTGAGGTAGTTTGCCTATGAGATCTAATCCCCATATAGAGAATGGCCAGGGAGATTTGATAATTTAAAGCTTAGATGGAGGTGACTTAATTAAATCATCATGAAGTTGGTAAGGAATACACATTTTAACAAATTTGATAGCATATTTTTCAAGAGTGAGCCAAAAGTATCTCATACATAGGCATTTGTGGGTTGTAGCATGCCCGTTATATTGGCTATCACAAATGCCCCCATGTGCTTATTTAAGAAGAGGAGGAATCTCATCTTGCATAACACAATGGATTAAGGTACCTTTAGCATTATGGTAATAAAGGATGTTATATCTAAATACATACTTAAAATCTTGTTTGTGAATATGAGTCTTTTCATGGGAATCTAAGTTGGGAGGATCAGTTTGATGTTTTAGAAATTGAATGATGTCTTTGTATCATAGGTTTTGTTGAATGGTGATAGATCAATGTGGAAGATAAGCAAATCTTGTGGTTGAATAGAGGACAGAAATTTTCTTATTTAGATAATAAAATTAGGATTGGTGAGAACTTGGTGTGGATGAAAAAGAGATGCCGAATAAGCAAGGAAATCAACAATGGAATTTTGATCTCAAGGGATAGGTTCGATAGTGAAAGAAAAAAAATATTTGGTTAGAGTATTTACAATTTGATGATAAAAAATGAGATTCTCACTTTTCATTGGTAATCATTGTTGACTTGGTGTAAAATGATCTAGGATTCATTTAAATCATGTAGGTATTGGATATCTAGATCAAGAAAAGTTCTCATACTTAAGATTAGAGCTTTGTACTCTGCGATATTATTAGTGACATCAAATGTTAAGAGAAAGGCTAAAGGGATGATTGTTTTGAGAGGACTGGTAAGAATACAACCTGACCTATCTCCTTGAAGGAATTTATCACCATCAAAGTGAAGGATCCAAATATCCTTCTGTAAGTTGACATTAATTTTAGGAAGTTCTTCGATGACTACTTTGGTTTATTAGTATTAGGGAGGATAGCAGATTCATCGAGATTACTTGCTTCAAGATCAATAGTGAAGTTATGGAAGTAATCTTTAAGAGAAATAGCTTGGTTGAGACATTTAATATAGAGAATATTGTCATCAAGAAGACTATCTTGAAGGTGATCGGTAGATGACACAAGAGCTGCAACAAGTTGATCGTTTATGCTTTGTCCTTTGACAACTTTTGAGTAATGATTCAAAGATCAAATTCCATGAGAACCATCTATTTTCCAATTTTATCTCCAAGAAGAATGGCTTTGGAAAAGAAGTGACAAAGGGGGCTAGAATGAATGATGACATAAGTGGTCAGATAAAACATGTAATGTCAAAATTTTCAGCTATGAAATATATGGTGAGGCAATTGTGTTCAAATTTTGTGTAATATTTCTCATAATCAATGAGGCCTCGGATGATATAGTAAATGGCATACTCTATTTTGGTATCATATTTTTGGGCAAGCATTGCCCCAACTAATATGGGTGTGGAAGAAGTGTATATGATCAAAGGTCGATCATTTGAAGGAGGATGAAGCGTAGGTGGGTGAAGCAATGATTCTTTCATGTTATCAAAGGATTTTTGACAATGGTCCATCCATTATAAAGTATTACCTTTCTTAAGAAGATAATTGATAGAGTAGATATGGTAAGCCATTTTGAGGATAAATCATCTAATTTCCCTAAGTTTATCAAGATAAGTACAAATGTCTAGAATAGAACAAGGAATGGGCATGTTGACGATAGCACTAATATTGATAGGGTTAACATCAATGCCATAGAGAGAGACTAAGAATCCTAATAGTTTTTTAGATGTGATATCAAAGACACATTTTTAAGGATTTAGTCTAACTCAATATTTGAGAAGATGGTCAAAGATGATGACAAGATCAAAAAGATGAGTCTTGAGACTTTTAGATTTAGCAATGAGATCATTCACATAGGTTTCTATAATTTTGTGGATAAGATCATGAAATATGAGTCATTACTCATTTATAAGTGGCTCCAGCATTTTTAAGACCAAAGGGAATTTTAACATAGAAATAAGTGCCCCATTTTGTGGTGAAAGTGGTCTTATGTTGGACTTTGGGAGCAATGTGAATTTCATTATAACTCGAAAATCCATCCATAAGAGATAGCATTTCATAGCCACTTATGGAATTAACAATGGCATCTATTGAAGGTAGAGGTAAATTGTCCTTGGGATAAGTGAAATCAAGATTACAAAAATCAATTCAAATGTGAATGACCATAGTGACATTTTTCCAAATAGAGACTATATTAGAAACCCATTCAGAATAATCCACTAGTTTGACAAAATTAGCATCGATAAGTTTGATAATTTCTTTGTGACATAAATTGGAAACCTTGAGTGAAAATTTCCATTACTTTTGATGCACATATTTAGCATTGGGATAAGTGATGATGTTGTGAACCATAATTCTAGGGTCAATACTAGGCATGTCCTCATAGGACCAGGTGAAGATCTCATGATATTTATCAAAAAAAAAAACTAAAGTTATCATGTTCAGTAAGTGAGAGTTCATGAGAAATTTTAATTGGTCAAGGGAATGATGGAGTACCAATTGGAAGTGAGTAGTCTCTTCGATAATCATAGCATTTCCATATTATAAGTGGTAAGGTGCATTAGGTAAATAATAAAGTGGATTAGTTTTGGATCAATGCTAGTAATGAATTTGTTGAAACAAGGAGTTTTGCTTTCAAAATTCCAAAGTTTGTGATGTTGCAGAGCAAGTTGAGGTTCTCTGGCATGAAGTATTTCAAGAGTGGATTCATCACTATGAAAAGTGGGAAGAGGACCTTAATACTCAACATATACTTCAAGATCAAGAATTTGATAACCATGGAAATCATATTTAGAATGTATCTAATGGGCATTAGTGGCCTTGACATCTAGTGTAATCTTGGGAGTAAGAGAGGTAGATGGATCAGATGGGATTAGTGTATTGTTAGTTTCTTTGATGGGGGAAGAATCGGATGTAGTGATGAGATCTATAGATGGTAGAGAAGATGCAAGAATTTCTAGAGATTTGGAAGGTATGATTTGTTCTATCACCCAAGGAGTATCAGGAAGTGGAAAATTAATAAGAGACATATGACCTTTGGGATCTAATTCATGATCTATGGAAATGGTATGGACATCCCAATTAAAATCATGTATTTGAGCTAATGTTTTTTGATAATTTTAAACATCCAAGTCTTGATATTGAGCTTGGGCCATGATGTAGTCATCATCATAAGTTGGAAAAATGATACATGATTGAGATTCAGGGGGAGTTTCAAAAGGAGAAATCCCAATGTTACTTAATCTACGTGGAGACATGATGAGAGGATCTTGAAATAATTTGGCCACTCTATAATCATTGCAAGTGAAGGCCTCTTCTAGTAAAGAAGGCTCCTAAGCATTACATGGAAGGGGGAAATTAGTGATCTCATCAATGAGAGGAATAGTATGGTCATGAGGTAATAAAGAAGGAGGAACCCACTCTGATATATAAGGAGGAAGCTTGGTAGTATTACATGTATGTTGTAATTATTTTGGTTCAACATCATCCAAATCAGTAAGAGTGGCTTGTAATTCTTGATTGATGTTGATGAACTCAGGTAAAGGAGAACTATTTATGGTAAGAATGGTAGGGATGTGATATTGAGATTTTAGATTAGGAAGTTGAATACTCCAAAGGTTGGGATTAGCCTCATACTTATATTGTTTATCATTATGTAATTATTTTATGCATTGGCTACCAAAAGAAGCGATGGCCTCATTATATGAGTCCATGGGTGATGAAGGAGTATGTTATAAGATAAGGGTAAATCAAGGACCATAAGTTTAGTTCAAATGGTCTTAGGTCTAATTGTTAGGGGAAGACAAATACAACCAAGTGGCTTTTGATTAGTTTTATCAAATCCATGATAGGTTTATAACCAAGTTGTTGGATGAGACACAAAGATGTCACATTAATACTAGAGCCTCCATCAACTAAGAATTTATGGATAAGGGTCGTATTAATGGCTATTTTAATGAATAGTGGTGGATCATCAGTGTGAAAAAGGATTTCATCATTAATCATGTCTTTTTCAATAAATTCAATAGAAGGTTTGGAAGAAAGACACACAGTTTCAATGGTATGCACATTATTAGGTTGAGGTTTGAAAAAGGTGGTTTCTTCATCTATATGAGATGGATCTTTAATTTCTTATAATTGTTACATAAGGGACTTGAGATGATAAGGGAAAGTATGAACTAACTCCATAAGTGGAATTTTACAAGTCATGGAGTTAAATTCTTCAAGAAAGTTCCAATGGGATTTAGAGGAAGAACCAGTGTGAGTTTTGGAAGGTAAGGTAGATTTTTAAGGACTGGAAGTTGTTGGGGGTTGAGAAGGAGGAGGTGGTTCCTCATGGGATTCTGAAGCTAGATTTGTGGTTTTAGTATCTTTGAGAAGTTATTCTTCCAAAGATGGTTTCTTAGGTTTGGTGACATGATCTTTGTGAGTTGGATTACAATGATAATTGACCTTAGCGGTGTTGACATATTGAGAATTATTGTAGTATTGGTCATAATTGGCATCAATAGCATAAACATCCTTGGTATTTTTTTGATTATTAGCTATGGAAAAAGATTTTTGGTTATTAGAGGTGAAATCTTTAAATTCCTATCATTTTTTAGAAGTAGTATTATACTCTTGATGACAAAGGTTGATCATGGCTTAACGATTAAAGGAATCACCAAGCGTAGGAGACAACAAATTTAGTAATCCCTCAAAAAGATTCATGGAAATGACCAATGTTGGCATGGAACCAACAAAATTGATTAGGTTCATACCACTTATGAGGATGTAAAGGGTTTAGAGGATGGTAAGAATTGTTTCATTTGTTGTATAGTGAGGGGTGTGTGAGAAGATAAGGGAATGTCAACTTTGGAAACTCCTAGTTTGGTTTGAGGAGTATTTCCAGTGATAGCATTACTATAAGTTTGAAATTATTCTTTGAGAAATTTAGGATTAGGTTCAAATTGCTTCATGAGGAAGTCTTGATATTTAGTTTGGTCAAGAGCTTTGTTAATTATTTGGGGAGCCAAAGTTTGAACCTTATATTTAAGATAAGGAGTGAAAGTAGTGATGAATATTCTTAAAAAAATTATCATTAGTCATGTTATGGTCGGTATTATGGGCCAAATATTTCCATCTTTTGATAAAATCATGAGTTGATTCGGTGGGATATTGTTTAACATTGATGAAATGACTAAGAAAATTTTCAAGAAGATCATTATGTTGAAACTCTTTAACTAAAAGATTGATTAAATCCTCAAGTTGACAAAGGGAATGTTGAGAATTTAGTTGTACCATTCCAATACATTTCCAGTGAAGGTTTTAACTAGAAGTTTAGTTGTGGCAAAAGTATTAGTTTGGATCCACTCTTTGTAAAGATTGTCAAAGGCTTTGAGAAAGGATGCAGGGTCTTTAGTCCCATCATACTTGATAGTTAGAGATATGTTACCAATATCAATGGACATAATGAAAGGAGATAAAGGCTCATTTTGAATGGTTTAAAGCATTTTGTTATTCATTATAGGTTGAGGAATAACATTTACTGAGGCATCTCTAAAAGGTAGAGGAATAAAATTTAGATTGGCTTGAATATGGATAGTTAGAGGCTGATTGGCCATATTGATCAAATGAAATTTCAAGTGCATCATTTGAAAGGTGTTATAAGTTTGCATTGTGTTCATTTGTTACGTGACTTGTGTAAGAAGTTGAGTCATATCAATTGGTGGGTTGGTGTTTAGGAGAACTCCCCAAATTGATATTAGGGGAAGGGTTATTGGAAAATGGATTATTAATGGGATTATTGGATATACTTTTGTTGATTACTCCCAAATCATGTTGAAGGGTTTGAAGATGAGAATTATCTTGATAGGTATAAAAAGATCAGATCCACCTACTTCATTTTGAGGTGTGATTTTTACCATGTTACAAGCCACAAATTAAGGAGGGGAAGAGGTGCTCCAAGATTGAGGGTTCTCTTGGTAGGAAAAGAGAGGGAGAAATGAACATTCCATATAGTATCTAAATGGATTCAGGTTGTCTAAGAAGATTAGTGTAGGGGACTTCATGATGACTTGAGAGAAATGAACAAAATACTAAGAAAAATCAAGAAATTGAATCAGACGGACATGATAGGAAATAAGAGTACAAAGTTGACTGGGTTGACCTAGTACTGTAAACAAAGAAAAATAGAGTCTAATTAAGAGTACAAAGTAGATTGGGTCAACCTAGTACTATTATCTTACTAGTAAAAGAGATATAGGGTTGAATGGGTTGACATAGTGCTATAGACAGGGAGAAAAATAGTTTGTAAGATAATATATCAAACAAAATGATATTGTACTAAAAATAGGGGAAAATATTACAATGTACTTGAAATCAAGAAATGGAAGGAAACACACAAGCAATTGGATCAATGAGGATGATCAAATTGAGGTACACAACACAAAACCTTGCACCAACACTGGCCAATGCAAGTTTTTTCAATACAACATACAATGAGAAAAGAGCAAGAAGTCAACTTGAAAAGTAAATGCTAACTAAGTGGTCATCCTAAATGTTATTAAATTATTAGAGCATTGTTTTAAATGTGATAGGGAAATCGGTTAATCGTAGGAAATTAGAAATCAATCTATGGATGCTTTCAAGAAGTTTAGGCTGAAAGGGATCTATGTTGGTAATGGTATTGGCTTGGTATTAGGGCCTACTCTCTCACTTCATAATATCAAAGTGATAAGGGTGTCAGGTTTTTTTCCAACATATATCATTAACCATGTGTTTATGCTTGGCAAAAAACCAAGTCAGATTTTTCATTGGTGATAAAATCCAAGTAGGTAGGCTTTGGGTAGACAAATGTTTAAATGCATTTTAAAATTATGTGATTTGGTAGTGTGTACAAGAAAGAAAAAAATAGTGAAACTAAATGGTATATTGAAAAATCACCTAATTAGACTATGTAATCTATTTTAAGCATGCAAATAACTAAAAGTGAAAATGTGAAGTAATTACTAGCATATAAATGTTAATTCCTAATTTGAAACATAGTACAATGTCAATTTAGATGATAGTGTATTCAAACATTACATAATAGAGTCAATAGTGTTCCTAATGTACTATAAAATCATGGGTCTTTAATAACTATGTCGACATGGTCGACCTAGTCTTTCAAATAGAAGACAAAATACAAATTAGGTTGAACAAGTCAACCTAGTTTGTTGTATGATGGCAGTTTTAAAAACTACAATCTGTGTAAAATAAAACTATAAGGAATAATTAAAATGAAAGAGAAATAGAGAAAGGAACCTTGGTGGTTTGGAAGATGCATAGGAATGTGATATTTCTATTGAAGTGCCTTGAATGTTACTTGCAAATTCTACCAATTATGTCGACTAGGTTTGACCTAGTTTTGTAGCTCCCTATTTGTTGAAACCTATTAAGATGACTATACTAGCTTGGTCAACCTAGTATGTTTTATGGAAGCTTGTAAGATGACTATACCACCCTGGTCAACCTAGTATGTTTTTTAGAAGCCTATAAGAGTAATATGTTGACCTGTTTGACCCAGTAACATGTATCTTATGAAGACATACACAAATAGAATAGTCATTTATTATGTGATTGTGTGTTAAACCTACACCCAAAAGTTAGAAACTATACTAGTGTTATTGACCTAATATCATAAATATAGAAAGATAATAAATAAAATGATAGAAAATGAAAAATATGAAATAAAATCTGCAAGAGTTAGACTCAAATCAAGTTCACCAAAATGTATGCAATTAAAAATGCATCATATCTATAAATCAATCCTAACTTGAATAAGATAGATCCTAATTACACTTTCGATTGGGGATACATTAAATAATCTAGAACATGATCAATATGTGGATCTGCTAGACCCAATTAGGGGATCTCTTATCACAACAATAATACTAGAGAGGGTTATAAAGCCTTGAATCAAGCAAAATCATGCAATAACCGTAACTAAGCCTTATGTTTTCATATTCACTATACTAATAACAAAAAAAACAAAAAAAATTAATCTAGTGTTCACCAAAGCTTGTGGCATAATATGGGGGTTAGTAAACAAATAAAAGTAAACATGCATAAGAGAATCTTAATTAAGCATGTATGAGTAAGACCATAATGCATGGAGAACAAGAGTAATATTATTCAAAATCCAATACTTATTCTACTTTTATATACTAAGGAGAGGAGCAAAGTTAGAGAATATTTACCTAAATGACAAACCTATCAAGAGTCAATCTCTCCCATGGCCAAAGGGGCTTCACAAGAGGTTGTTGTGATTTGTAAGGATCACTAAAAAATTCTAAAGCATCCAAGACTTCTCCACAAGACTAGATTCTCCAAGTAGAAACCCTAAGCTAAGACTCCTCAAGTAGAATGGTGGAAGAGCAAATTGTAAATAAGTGTAAATGAATAAGAACTCTTGATGTCTCCTTAAAAATGGTGAAATGATCTTGTATATATAGGTAGATCTAACCATAAACCATTTTTAAAGGTTTTTCCAATAGGGTCAACACAATCAACCTAGTACTAATATTGAAAAACACTCACTAGGTCACGGGCTAGGTCGGCCAAGAGCTAACCTAGACCCTAAATGAGTTTCACCAATAAGAGTACAAGGTCAACCTAGTCAACCTAGTACTGTAAACTATCAAAAGGGGTTTTAGGTCAATAAAATGGGTATGAAAGGTGATAAAAGACTGGAGGAGTGTGCAAAAGAGTAGAGGCTTAGGATAATGTTTTTAAGAGCTAGTTGGATTGGTAATAAGTGGCAATATAGGAAAAAAATCCTATGAAGCATCAATGGTCTTTCCACCCCTTTTATGATTCACCCTTTAAGGTGTGCACTCAGAGAGATTAAGACTTGATAGGTTCTTAAAATATAAAAAGCATCAGTAATTGATAAAAGTTTGAAAATATTATGTGTATACACAATCCATGAGGGGTTGTTACATGTGGTATTAGATCTAAGGTTCAAACTCTAGAACTTAATGAGTCTCCTAACATTTTCATAATCTTCTATTTAGAGAGAAATAAAAATAGTGCAAATAAGAGCATCAAGTGAGGGTCTTTCGAATGTCAATTACAATAACCCTAAATTGACCCTAACTAATTTGCCACTAAACAATCAGTAAAGTTGGATCAGATTCTTGCATCCATGAACAATACCATGGATCAAATCATAGCCCTAGAATATGAATTTCATGGCCATGGAGAGGAATAACATCAAGAAAAACCTAACAAGCATTCCACTGAGTAGGAAAACTAGAAAGATGCGAGAGCTCAGGTAGCTATAGAGTTGTCTAGAGACATGAAAAAGGTGAGTCCACCTAAGTTAGATAGAAATGTCCTAGGTGATAGAGATGACATGTGCTAATAGATATGGAGAAGTATTTTCAGTTTTAAAACTACTATGAGGTCACCAAAGTAGTTTGGGGAGCATACTAGTTGGCTGGTGAGGCAGCTATATGGTGGGCCAATAAGAAGTTGGAAATGAATCTTAATTCAACCACCACTACTTGGGTGTAATTTGTGACATTATTCAAGTCATAGTGGCTTCCACAACTTTATTTTAACTAGAAGCTCATAGATTTTCAAAATCTAAAGCAGGGAGATTTATATATAAATGAATACTGAGAGTAGTTCACCAAACTTATGAAGTACGGACCTTAGTGCTAAGTAGATGAGAGGTTTAGGATCAGGAAGTTTATCATGGGATTAAAACCTAGATTGGTGGTGAGGTAAATGTTCATGGACCTTCTACAATGGACCAAGTCTTTGAGAAGGCAGTCAAGCAAGATCAAAAGTTAAAGTCTCTCACACAGGCTAGTGACAAGTTCAAAAAAAAGTTTGGGAGTTCTAAGTTAACTTTCAAGAATAAAAAATGGAAACATAGGACTGGAGACTCCAAAGGTCAGTTCAAGATTCAAAATTTCAAATTCAATAGTGGATCAAGAAACAAGAAAGTAGATAATAGTTTCAAAGGTAGTTTCAAGGCAAACCCATAGACTAATAGGAAAGGACCACCTGGAGGCTATTTAATTTGTAGAGGAGACCATTATGCTCATGAATACACTCAGGACAAGTTAAATAATATTTATCCGAATTCTCGGTAGGGAAACTTTCAACATTGTATTCATGTAACAATTAATAACTGGCAAGCTAAATTTCAAACATCACCCATAGAGTTGTTAGGTATTTTGTTTGAACATCCAATTTATATTTTGATAGATATAGGGGCTAATAAATTTTTTATAGCTCTTAGAATGCTTAGTAAGTTTCCTAAAAAAGCTGAATTTATGGTAAATGCATGGTCAGTACAATATGGGAATGACTCAAAAGTCATGGTTGATAAGTGTTTAGTTAAAGAAGAGATAAGGTAGCCTGAATTCACAATAGTAGTGGATCTATGTGTAGCACTACTAAGATCATATGATGTGATCTGAGGATTCAACTAGTTTTCAAAACATAAGACCAATATTGAATTCTACTTGAATAAGGTTGAGTGTCTGGATGATTTTGAAAATTAGATACAAATTAAGGGTAAAAAGAGAGAGTTGAGGCTTAGGTAGATTCATGTAATACAACTCAAGATGGATCAAGGGAAAGGGTATGAAGCATTTATCAACAAGATAAATGAAATGGAGGAACTTAAGGAATCATCTCTCGAAGATTACCCAATTGTTAGATATTTTCATGATATGTTTTTGGAAGAATTATCAGGATTTCCTCCTAAATGTGAGTTTGATTTTTCTATCAATATCATACATGGATCAGAACCACAATCTAAGGCACCTTATAGGATGATAACCACTAATTTGATTGAATTAAAGGCTCAACTCTAGGAATTGTTATCGAAAGGGTTGATTAGACCTTATGTGTCACCATGGGGTGCACCGATTGTCTTTGTCAAGAATAAGGATGGTGTTCTTTGAATTTACATTGATTATAGGATGTTAAACAAAGAAACTACCAAAAATAGGTATTTACTACTTGATATAAATGATCTTTTTGATCAAATGTAGGGATTAATGATCTTTTTCTAAGGTTGATCTTAGAATGGGATACCATCAGTTAAGGATTCAAGATGAGGATATTTTAAAAATAGCTTTCAAAAATCATTATGGGAATATGAGTTCACAATATTACCTTTTAGGTTGACTAATGCACTGACATCATTCATGAATCTCATGAACAGTGTGTTCAGATATTATCTTGATCACTTTGTTTTGGTCTTTTTGGATGATATTTTTATATACTCTAAAAATGAAGAGGAGCACCTTTAACATCTAGAACTGATTCTATAGTGGTTACAAAAGCTTAAGTTATATGGCAAGTTATCTAAGTGCATATTTTTATAGGAGGGAATGTAATATTTAGGACATATTATTTTTATAGATGGTATTTCTATAGATCTGGCTAATATTAGAGCCATTATGGAGTGGCCAGCCCCAAGGAATATGCATGAGGTAATAATTTTCATGGGATTAATAGGATATTATAGAAAGTTTATTCTAAATTTTTTCAAGATAGGTAATCCAATTACCTCCTTGAAATGAAAGAACCAAAGATTTGTCTAGTCAAAAAAGTGTGAAGTAGATTTTTAAGAATTGAAAAGAAGGCTTACTTCAGCACCAATGTTAAATGTTCATGACCCCAATGTTCAATATTTTGTGATCATAGATACATCGAAAGAGGGAATAGGAGGAATCCTTATGCAAGATGGTGTAGTAGTGGCTTATGAGTTAAGGAAGCTAAAACCTTATGAGGTGAATTACGCCCCTCATGATCTTGAACTTGTAGCAATTATACCTGCTTTGCAAGTTTGGAGACATTATTTTTTGGGATAGCCATTTGAGCTCAATATTGATAATTTGGGACTCAAATACATTTTCACCCAACCAAATTTGAATGTTCATCAGAGGAATTGGTTGGAGTTTTTATCTAACTATGACTTTGATATCAATTACTTCAAAGGTAAAGAGAATAGAGTAGTTGACACCTTGAATCGTAGAAGGTATATAGCAATCATAGTTACTATCAGGATTAATTTCAGTGATTGTGTGATTGAGTTCTCTTTAGGAGAAAAATTCTATAAGCAGGTCAAAAGAGAATTATCTAAGAATGCTTAGAATCCTTGGTATAAAGGATTCAGTTTTGAGAGTGATGGTCTTTTGTGTTACAATGGAGGATGTATGTGCCAGATTGAGAGAATATGTAGAGCATAGTGCTAAAGGAATTACACAATGCCCCATATTTAGGACATCAAAGAGTAACCAAACTCATGGTAGAGCTTAAACCTCTATATTTCTAGAAGGAAATTAAGAAAAATGTAGCAGACTATGTGTCACATTGTCTAGAATGTCAGCGAGTGAAAGTCGATCATGTGCACCCAACTGGATTTTTATATCCATATGATATACTAGACTGGAAGTGGCAGGTGATTAGTATGGAATTTTTTTAAGGTTTATCGATTTCATAAAATAATTACAATATGATCTTGGTGGTTGTTGATAAACTAACCAAGGTGGCTCATTTTATTCTAAGCAACTTGACAGACGACGTACCTACCCTTGCGAAGAGGTTCATAAAGGAAGTGTATAGGTTACATGGATTTCTAGAGAAGATCATTTTGGATCATGATCCAAATATGACTTCTATGTTTTAGGTAACTCTAAACTTAGGTCTGGGTATGCAACTAAACTTCAACACTGCATATCACCTAGAGACTGATAGTCAGACCGAGCACATTAATCAGGTGTTAGAGGATTTTCTTCATATGTATTACATGGATCAATAATATAAATGGGAATATTATCTTCTATTAGTTGAGTTTGCATAAAACAACTCATACCAATCGACTTTGAAGATGGCACCATTTGAGGTACTGTATAGAAAAAGGTGCAGGACACTAATCAATTGGGACAGATTAGAGGATAGAGTGGTCTTTGGACCTGAGATGCTTTCAAAAATAGAAGAACAAGTTAGATTAATCAAATAGGTATTATTCAAGGCCAATGATAGATAGAAAAGTTTTTTTGATCTAAATAGGTCAAATAGGTGGTTTTCTATAGGTGATAGGGTGTTCTTGCAGGTTAAGCTGCAGAAGAGCTCGATCAAATTTAGGAAGTCAGTGAAATTATCACTAAGATATGTGGGACCCTTAAAGGTGTTATAAGTGGTCAATCTATTAGTGTATACTCTTTCATTATCACTAGCCCTAACTCTATTACATAATGTTTTGCATGTATATTATCTTAAAAATTATATAGCTGATCCTTCACATGTACTAGATTAGAGTGCTTTACAGATTATGGATCCTAGGGTGGGACTAGATTAGAGTACTTTATTTGCATAATCAATAAGTGTCATAATATAAGGTCTTGTCAGACCAATACTCTAAGGATAATTCTACTTGAGAGGAATATAATGAGTTCTACAGGCTACTTCCACATTTGTTTGCATGACTGATACTAGATACTATGTTTTTATTCTATTAAACTTTGTTTGTTATTCAAAACTATTATTTGAATAAGTGTCATCGAGACGATGATCAGTTTTAGGGGGGAAGGATGTTACATCTTGATTTCACTATAAGTATTATAACTTTTGAATCTGTGGATTATTATGGTTATCATTTGAGTATTATTGCTTTGATTTGAGATTTATGACATAGACTGGTTATGGGACAGTTATATGTTGATTATTTTGCATGATGGATTAATTATGTGATAGTTGTACTTTCTTATTTTGTACATTATGGATGTATACTTTTTAGTTATGCATCATTATTTTTTGATATATATGATGACTAGGACTAACTACCTACTTGTCACAAGGTGGATGTAGGATTGATTCTTCTCTTAGAGCATGTCAGAGGGAGAGCATCATCATAAAGGATGGCATAGATGGGATGATTAGGAGATGACAAAAGAACTGCTAGTAACCCAACACACACCAAGTAGAATAACTTGTTTAAATCTCTATTTGATTAAGATAGTTTATTTTTAGTGATAATATACTTTTATTATGATCATATTGTTGATGCTTACACTGATCTGGTTGTCTAACATAGTGACTAGTTTAAATGATATTCGGTAAATATCATTGTCGTGATTTGATGTCTTTACATATAAAAAATAGTCAAGGAATTAGAATAAATCTATGATTAGATTATGACAACACTAGCATTATTATAGCATCTCTGTGTGCGATGAAATATTATAATGTACAATAAGATTCTCTTTGTGGTTAAAAGTTGGTTATTGATTTCTCCATAGTCGCATTACGATTCAAAATTAAAATATAGTTAAATTTTTTGAGTTAATGCCAATAGTTACATTATGAAATTAACCTTAGCTATAGGATTGAAATGCAAGTGGCATTAGTCTTATGTTATAAATGGAATTATTAATTAGTTTGATTTATCTTTTAAATAGATAATTACCGATTACATTTAAATTAAGGAAATTTAACTATAATAACAATGCTAACTTAATTGCTAAGTCCAATGCATGGAATTGCATTGAGTATTAAAGGTTTAAAATTATCATTTAAAGAATGACTTAAGTGGACTTAAGCTAGTAACTAACTTGGCTTTGAACACAAATATAAACATGCATAATTTATGTAATAAAGGAAGCTAAAGATAAGTGATGGAAAATGGATCTTAAATTGAAAAGGTGAAATAATATAGATTTTTACATAGAAATTTAATCTTGAAAAAGGAGATTATATTAAGTTAACAATAAAGAAAAGGGAGTATGATGACAGAGCAAAGAATAAGGAGAAGAAGAAGAAAAGGAATATCAAAATAGAAGGAGCAAGCAGAGTGTTTTATCAGATAGGGGATGTAATTTGATTTTGTATATTTATTGAAATAATATAGTGATAGTTAATATTATAGCGAACCAATATATGGTAAAGGACTATGTGAATACATGTATTCTATGTACATCATTCTGTTGTAATAAATACTATGTATATATTTATCAATCTATAGTAATAGTGACTAGGTAGAATAAGTGCATTGAATTTCACAGTATTATAATGACCTAGAAAAAAAAAAAAAAACATATACCCATACATGATATGTTGTATATAAGTATATTGGATTAAGTAATAAATATATGTATGCATATAACTGACAGGTTAAAATAAATATATAAATAAACATAATTGCAAAGGTAAGAGTGGCATCTACTATTGGTCACTTGATATAATGTGATTGATATATCTTAACTAGATCATAGTAAGTTAAATTACTTATTCTAGCAAATTATACACTAGTTGTCACTGGTTTTGAATGGCATCTAGTCTAAAACAAGTGATGCTTATATCATTGCTTTTGTACAATGACTTCTTGTATCACCTATACTTACAATTACTGAGTTAAATAGTGAAGTATCTGCTATAGGTTATATATAATATATTTCACTATGGTTAAAGTCTAGTAAACTTATGTACCCTACATACAACTAAGCATTATAGTGCATAACTAATAGTTAATCTACCTATCAACAACTTAAACAAATACATGAGATATGCATGTGTATGTCGATCTGCATACTAGTCAAAATCCATGTGTATATCTATATGTGTATGCTAATGAGATATGCTAGTGTAATATGTATGTATGTGTATATTTGTATGTTGATCTGTATGTGTATGTCGATGAGATATGCTAGTGTAATCGATATGTATACATGAGAAAAGGGAGTTACTACATAGGTTAATCGATCTGCACAAATACCTCATCAAAAATATAATGTGGGGATTTGATTTGAAACTTCTAAAAAAGCAGAACAATAATGGCAATTTATCTATAAATAAGACACATATTATATATATACATGTACATAAATAAATCCATGTATATATAATTGTATTAATGCCTCATACTAAATATACTCATCTATACAAATCTGTAAATAAACAAACAATAGTATTAATATGGCATTCCCCAATTTTATATTCATACTATTTTACTATGCTGAGAAATATACATCAGGCGACTTGAAATCGGATATGTCATATTATTTGGCATCTGTTAAGATTGAATTGGGAGATTTGAATACTTAGCTTAAAATATTATGTACTAATATTCGCCCAACTTAATTTAAGTAATCATTTTAATATTTTTTTTATATTAAGTAATATCACCCAATTTAAGAGATATATGAATATTAAACTTAATATAGTTGATATAATTAAATTATTAAGTTATTCCATAAGTTAATTCCTAGCTCATTTTAATGAATTGATACATGAAAAGAAATATGAAAGATATATAAAAGCTAAGTGTATATTAGACGAATCCTTTATGGTGAGAATCAAAATGTCTAAAATAAACTAGAAGGGTATTTATTGACCTTGATGAGGATTTTGGATTAAAAATCTAATTATTTAGTTGGTCTCATTTAAATATTTTACACATGCAAAAATATAGTAATCCAAGAGTATTATTCATGTGAGGTATTCATGATATATATTACGATTCATATAGATGGCTAATGAAGCCGTGTATATGTTACATTTGTATGGAACTTTCTGCATTAACATGATCAAGAAAAAAATATCTATGTGATAGGTATTAGTGTTATTAGGTGTGAATCTGTTAATCTAGTGATTATTATAACTAAACCTAGACTTAGGAAGAATAGGACACCAGTCATATATTGTGAACATAATTTCTAAAACTTAATAAAAGACATAAAATCATAAATAATATGGGAAATTAGGACTTCATGGCAAACGTCTCTTGATGTTGTGACTTGTTGTTTACATTTGAGTAATTATGATTTATGATATTATGAGATGTAATAGATTATCTTATTTGGAAATTACCTATGGTAATTAGTGAATTTCAATTTAAATATACATTATAACTAGATGGTATAAGTTGTAGTTGTTATTTATACTATTTAAGTGTTAAACAATGATGTGGAGATTCATTCATATGTTTGATGAACTAAATGTATGTTTTTTTATTATTTATGTAATCAGCATATATATGTGTTTTTTAGTAAAATATAGCCTTTATGAATCTATGGTTATATCTATGATAATCTAATCTTGCATTATTGATTCTATATATGTACTGAGATAGACTTCACTAGCTTACTAGCATCATAATGCTAGATGAAGGTAATCCAATCAAGTGGCATGTTTGAAAGTGACTGATCCTAAAGATCATTTGCTATTTAAAAAATTTGGCCAAAGTAATGTTATATAGACATTGTCATTTCATATGTTTGATTTAGGTGTTTTTGTGCCATCATGTTAGAACATATTTTCTTTATGATACACATCACGTAGTAGAAATATTATAGCACATGGGTACTAACATGTCTCTTTAGATTCTTGCATCGTCACTATCTACCTATCTATGAAGGGAGGTCCATTCCCTAATGGAGAATTGTGATGGAGATCGATGGTCCATAGTTGGTGTAAAAAAGTGCTCAGATGATGCTCTCAGGGTGTGGAGCTAAAAGCTTCACCTTGTTGCAAACAGAAGGAGGAGGTTTCTGAGAGTATGCAGTCGCCGGCGTCGGTAGGCCACACCGACGTCGGTCAGGGGACGCAGAAGGGAAACCGACATCAGCAGAAGATCAGCCGGCGTCGGTCACCTCCAGGAGGGCAGGGACCGACGTCGGTCACCTTTAGCGGTCAAAACTGCTGTTGACGAACAGTCAGTTAAGTGAACGCGGAGTTTGCATGTGAAGACCAGTTTGAATCTTTGAGCCGCCCGTCTAATTTTAGTGTATGCATGAGATCTATATGAGAGACTCATGGGCTATATTGTTAAGTGGAGAATTTGGAGAAGAGCTATGTGAAGCTTGGAGAGTTCTTCCCATGGTGGAATCAAGTAGGATTCCCCATGTGTGTTTAAGTAAGATCAGGTTTGATTTGCAGGGGTGTATGGATGCGAGGGTCAGAAAGGAGATCAGCGGGGAAGCTAAATCCAAGGTGACAGCAATACATCAGCAGGATCATGGAGAGATCTACTTGGAGTACGATTGTGTACTTGATTGTACAGATGTGTAATGAGGTGAACAACAGCTTGTGTTAGCTGTGTGTTGTGACCTATGAGAGAAGATTACTCTGGAGGGAAGTTTACTGTAAGCCCATGAAGTGGAAGAAAGAGTGCCACCTCTTTGTTGTAGATTCCTTTGTAAAGAGTTGAATATAATTGTATATTGCCTCTCATGTTCTGTGTGTTTTCTCATTGATAGTTATTTGTTCTTCTGGATTCCGCATGTTTAGTTGCTTATACATTGGTAATCATGTGTGCTCTTAAATCTGACAAGTTGTGTCAGAGCTTTGGGGAGTTTCGGTCCCATCAATTGGTATCAGAGCGAGGTTGGACGTTCTCAGAGCGAGCTTGACTAACAGGTGGTTTCAGATCTGTTAAGTGTTTGTTGATTACAGGTTACTCACAAGGGTTGCTGTTTGAGTGGGAGTATAGCAAGGCAGAAGAATGGAGAAATTCAGGCACAGGTGTAGCACCACAAGGAGTGTGGTGGGTTGTCTTCAAGTGGGAGCTTGAAGAGGAATACAAGCCAGGATACAGATTAGACAGAGTACTGGTATGGGTACAGGTGTAGCTCTTTATCTCCAAGTGGGAGATTGTTAGGGTGTGGAGCTAAAAGCTTCACCTTGTTGCAAACAGAAGGAGGAGGTTTCTGAGAGTATGCAGTCGCCGGTGTCGACAGGCCACACCGACGTCGATCAAGGGACGCAGAAGGGAAACTGACATCGGCAGAAGATCGGCTGGCGTCGGTCACCTCCAGGAGGGCAGGGACCGACGTCGGTCACCTGTAGCGGTCAGAACTGCTGTTGACGAACAGTCAGTTAAGTGAACGCGAAGTTTGCATGTGAAGACCAGTTTGAATCTTTGAGCCGCCCGTCTAATTTTAGTGTATGCATGAGATCTATATGAGAGACTCATGGGCTGTATTGTTAAGTGGAGAATTTGGAGAAGAGCTATGTGAAGCTTGGAGAGTTCTTCCCATGGTGGAATCAAGTAGGATTCCCCATGTGTGTTTAAGTAAGATCAGGTTTGATTTGCAGGGGTGTATGGATGCGAGGGTCAGAAAGGAGATCAGCGGGGAAGCTAGATCCAAGGTGACAGCAATACATCAGCAGGATCATGGAGAGATCTACTTGGAGTACGATTGTGTACTCGATTGTACAGATGTGCAATGAGGTGAACAACAGCTTGTGTTAGCTGTGTGTTGTGACCTATGAGAGAAGATTACTCTGGAGGGAAGTTTACTGTAAGCCCACGAAGTGGAAGAAAGAGTGCCACCTCTTTGTTGTAGATTCCTTTGTAAAGAGTTGAATATAATTGTATATTGCCTCTCATGTTCTGTGTGTTTTCTCATTGATAGTTATTTGTTCTTCTGGATTCCGCATGTTTAGTTGCTTATACATTGGTAATCATGTGTGCTCTTAAATCTGACAAGTTGTGTCAGAGCTTTGGGGAGTTTCGGTCCCATCATTACTTAGAGACTACACTTGAGATTATCAAAGATACTCAAGTTAGTTTGACTTGAGCTTCATGGAGCATAGTATATATTTATTGTATTAAGGAAAAATGCTTAATGGAAATGTAATTATACTATTTTTTATACTTCAATAGCATGGTTGTATTATTATACCATATGTGGTTGGATTTTAAAGTAATTATTTTCCTTGTAGTTATGTTATATTACATAAAATGCTATTGATTGAACTAATATTTTTAAGTTTAGAATTGTCAAATATGCTTTGGTAGTATGTTAAAAATCACTAATTATATTCTCATTGTGTAATATAATGAAAGATTAAATGTTGAGTACTAAATTTTAAAAAAAAATACTGCATTATTCTATTACAATCCACGAGGGGTTGTTACACATATGGTTTAGAGTTTTCTAAAGCTTTTCTTCTTTTAACATATTTTATATTAGTTGAGACCCTTGTGTTATCATGCCAAAATAATTAAATCAAATGTCTTGTTCCTTCAACTAATACCTTTTATTTTTGTGGGAGTCTACCACTAAATGCCCAAAAATATATGATCAAGAGATCATCAATTCTTGTTCTTATTCCTATGGATTTAATTAGAATTTTCCTATTCAAGTTTAGGGTTGTACTTTTTGGACTCATAAATCAGTCTCTAGATATTTTCATACTCACTAAGACTTCGTTATTACTTGTCTTGCCACATTACTAGATTTATTTCCAATTTTATTACCTATTGTATTAAATGCATTACTTAGATTATTTAATATTGTATTATTCCTTCCCTCTGAGTTGCTTGTTTTTCACCCTAAATTATACATCATAGGGCACATTTTTATCAATTGAAAAAATAATTGACATCATTTTCTATGGGTTTTCCTCTCAAATGCATAGTTCCATACAAGTTGAGAGTGATATTTAACTATATATTTTGACATTTTACCTTGCATAGGTTCTAATATATTCTTATCTATTTCAATAAAATACCTTAGTGTTCATCGAATTATCTTTGGAAGTGTGGGAGCATGAGCTACATTATGTATAAAATTTAATGGTGTTAGCACTTCAACCATGGAAGGGATATTCAAACCTATGTTAACATTAGACTCTATAGTTGAAGTAAATTCCTTTTCATTTGGAGAGAGATCAATTGAGGTCATTGCATGTTTTTCATTATCATCATGCTTAGAAACTTCATTATGGATAGATGTTTCATTATATTGTGTTTCTCCCTATGTTTCATCACTCAATAAAAATTCATAAGTTACATGCTCTACATATTGAGTTTCATCATTCAACAAGGATTATTTAAATTTTATCTCACTTGAAGATGTTTCTAAATTAAATTCCATGTAATTGGGCATGTTATTGTCAATTAAAATATTACTTGGTATGGAATAAGTACATTCACCTTGTCTATAAGCTCTTATGAATGCTCTCATATTTGCTTGAATTCTTCTTTCTTTCTCTATTTTGACTTAAATTTATTTATTTTTAGCACCTTAATCAATAATTTGTGTTAACTACCCAACCCTATGATCTCTCTTTATGCTCTTGAGTCTAAGTAAGATAAAAAGCAAACAAAAATTTAAGAGTTAGAATAATTAAGACAAAGAAATGAATAATTTGTAGATTGTTAGCTATAAAAAGAAAATTCAAAGCTTGTAAAATGTGAAATGTGGAGTAAAAATCATGGATTTTAAAGTTTGTGTGAATGTTTTATGGAACTACCAAAGGTGTGCACCATTTTAAATATTATGCACTCCCTTTATAATAGTAGTTGACAATGACACAATACAATTAAGTGTAGTTATTATTGTAAGAAGGTTGTTTTCCATTTACATAAAGGCATGCACCCTTTACAAAGGGTGTACACCATTTTGTGTGCGTGTGTGTGTGTGTGTGTGTGTGTGTGTGTGTGTGTGTGTGTGTGTGTGTGTGTGTGTGTGTGTGTGTGTGTGTGTGTATGTAATTAATTTTTTCTAATTTTATAGTATTTTTAAATCTTTGTCACAAATTTATCTAATCAAGCAAGGCTAAGGTTGGTTTTTTAGATGGTTTTATAATATAATGTTAATACGAAGAGGTATATGGATAGTAGGGTATTTTTTCAATTGTGAAGGATTTCAAGCATTGGTTAGGATGCATTATTCCTTTATTTTCTAATGTGGAATACTTCACATAAGGGTTTCTTATTTTTTGTTTCCTATTTGACGAATTTCCTTATATTGTTGCACCAAATGGATGTAGAAGTGTTGGTTTTTGTTGTTCCTTTATTTTATATGGATAAACATCCACAAGCTACTATGGGTTTTCTTGAGACTATGAAAGGGAATATAATGGTTGGGATCTAGTTTCACCACATGATTCTAGGATTGAGGCTATAGAATCTTCAAAAATTACATTTGTTGAAGAAATTACTTAAAGTAAAATTGGGAAAGTATTTTTTAGCTACCACTTATTTATTATCTATTCTTTACTACAATATGGTTATAGGTGTTCCTCAATCCATGGGTACAAAATAGAGATAATGTTTAACAAATTTCATGGCATTTTCATTTTTTCCATGCAATGGAAGGGATGTTTTCACTTATGAACAAGTCATCATTTAAGACATAATTTTATCCTATAGGGTTTTCCTTCGACTTCAAATTTTCCTTTTATAATTCCTATTTTATTCTACATATACCTCTTGTCTTGAGCCAATTTCTTATTTTTAGGGGTTGTTCTTTTGTCCCAAAAAAAAATTAGGTTATGATTATAGAGACTTATTTTTTTTCAACATTTATTATTTTAATTCAAAGGGTGATGGCCCCTTTAACCCTATTTTACCAATTGAAAAAACTCAAGGCCAAAAGGAAAGTTTTTCAAAATAGAAGAATAGAATGGATTCTAATAATCCATGGCATATGTCAACACATAGTGTGCACCAAGTGTAATAGAAAAATTATGTAGTTGTAGTTAGGGATCCTAATGAAGGGATGAATTAACCACACACTCAAATTACCTTATTAACACATATATTGAAACAAATCCATCCTTATATTAATATGACAAACAAATTACATAATTTTACCCAATCATAAGAAATATGTTTGTTGGGCTATGGATGCATATACAATCCTCAAGGCTACACGTCTTGCTTTCCATCCCGAGCTCACTCTTTCTCTCTTGTCCCTAACTTGATATAGTCTCTCATAGAGTCTAAGCTTCACTTCCAAATGAATCCCTTGCATCATTTTATAGGCTCTGCAAGGTGCTTACATGACAAAAACACCATGCAAATGAACATTAACATATGCACATCCCAAAGTCCCTCGATGTTCTCTTCATGTAACTATAAACAACTTTCATTTAATGTCACACTACACTTGACGCTCTTGATTTTCACCACTTAGTAGGTCTATCTACTGATTTATAGGCTCATATAAGTCCATGTTATCTAAATCTAAATTTTTTGTCAAAGTAAATCTGTAGGTAGTTATTTATGTTATTCCCACCTTCTATCTTTTACACTGATTTTTCCTTCATGCTTCTGACCAGGATATAGGTAGGCTTGGTGTAGGTCCACATGGATCGTAATCAACATAGGTTGAGTTTTTAATAAAACTATATTGTGCCCATTTTATCTTTATGTACTTGCTTAGAGAGATTCTTCTATGTTGGTTGTGATATTTTGTATGCCTATGCACCTTATTTATTTGTGAAAACTAACTTTCCTTAAGTTTGTTTCCTTTTTGTTGATTTAATTCCTCACACGTGTGGCAAATATAACTCATTCCATAGGTACACTAGAGTCATTGCACATCCATATGCTTGGTTGCCTTGATTATCCTTCATGGAAAAAATATTTAATTCTAGGTGCATAATGCTTTCAAATTGTTTGTCCATTTATGCTCATGTGTTCCTTTGAAACACTAGACAAGAAAGTTTCTAGTGATGCAAGATTACATGTGCATCTCAGATGCTCTTACATTAAACACCTTAGAAAATTGACACATGAACTCTGATTCAAAATTAAAAGTCTTTGAGGGTACAACCATAATGACCAATCACTACGATATCCAACCATGTCACATATTATACCATGCAATTCTTCCACTTTACCAAGTACTAACTTTATTCCTTCTCCCACCTCATTTTAACTACTTTATAGTCCAATATGGCATGTATCTCTTCCTTATCCATATATGATATTTGCACCTTCCAATCTAGTATTTGTGTCTCTATTTCCTCTACTTCCTAGTATAATTTCCTCTACTTCCTAGTATAATTTCCCCTACTTCCTAGTATAATTTCCTCTCATGGAAGTCATATAAGTCTACCACACTAAAAATCAGCAAAACATCCATCCCCTCTTGTAACTCGATCTCATATGCATTGATTGAGAATCTATGCAAGACCTTACATGGTCATATCTTACTCATCCTTATATTATTATACATCCCCCTTAGAAACTATTCCTTACGTAAAGATTCCAACATGATTTCTCCTATTTTTAACTCCTTACTTTTGTATCTTTCATCTATGTACTCCTTGTATCACAGGTTGGTCCACTTTAGCATCTGTCTCACCTCTTGATGTAGCTCATGCATATACTCAACATAGTATATTTATTCTGCACTTCTTTCATGTTCTTCTTTGGTATTTCTCAACTCCACAACTCTTATGTTGATACTTTCATTCACTACATTGAAAGGTGTTTTCCTAGTGCTTCTAGTCATTGAATTATTGTACACAAAATCTATTGGCACTAAAATAATATCCCACTACTTAGGCTTATCTTAAACTAAGAATCTAAGCAAATTCCCAAGGATTTGAGTCACCAATTTGGTTTTTTCATTATTTGTGGACGGTATGTCGAATTGAAATCTAGTCTTGTTCCAAGCATGGTCCATAATGTACACTAAAATTTTCCTAATAACTTTGTATCTATGTCAGATATTATCCTCCATGGAAAACCATGTATCTTTTTTACCTCATGAAATAATAAATTGGTTATGTTTGTCACGTTACTATTATTTTTGCATGCAATAAAATGCATCATATTTGAGAACCTGTATACTAAAAAAAATGGAATCATTTCCCATTTGTGTTCTTAATAATCCTAGCATAAAATTTGTGTGTATATCATCACATGGTTTCTCTATAATAGATAGTGGTTGATACAACCATGTATTATGATTCTTTACATTTTCCATCTATAAAAATATGCACTCTCACACATATTTTTGCCCATCTTTCATCAGTAGTAACTATCTATAAAATACACCATTATCTTTTTGTAACCAAAATGTCTAACCGGTCCTCCATTGTGTTTTTCCCTTATCGAGTTTTTTTGCATTGATCCTCTAGGTATGCATAATTTCCCCCTTGAAAATTTTTCCCTCTTGTATGTTTTAATCCAAGCACATTTTCCTATCCACACTGGTTGGTTTTGTGCATGCTCTCCACACATCATGAAAATATCCATCCTCGACATATAATTCCTCTATGGAATAAAATCCCATGAACTTCACTCTCTTCTCACTCAATAATAGTGTTTTATACTTAATTTCTTAGTAACCTTATTTGGTCATGCTCCTATTATTTAAAACAAAGGTTTAACTCTATAAGAACTCAAACCACTTAATGTGTCATTGGATTAACTTTCCTTGACTATTGATAAACTATAGTGCCTAATGGTCTGTGTATAACACAAAATCCTTTGGATATAAATAGTGCTTCCACTTATTTAGCACCTACATAATAGTGTAGAACTCTTAGTCATAGACCAGTTATTTTTGCTTCACATCATTAAAATTATTACTAAATTATGGGATCGACCTTCCTTATTTACTCAAATCAGCTCCTACTATTGTGCCATTTGCATAGAAATCCACCTGAAGTACTCTAATTGAAATCTAGCAACACTGGCCTTGGCTACTCAGTCACTTTCTTATTTAACCCTATAAATTATGATCAACTTCCCCCATCCATGTGAATGTATTAAGATATCCTCTCAACACCTCTTTGATCATTGCACATATTCTGCTAAATTTCCTAAGGAACTTCTTATATAATCTTGTGAGACCATGAAACTTCATGCCTTGAATGTGCTATTTGGTGATGGCCATTTTGCTATTACACTCACCTTCTCTAGATCCATCTTAATCCCTTGTTGAGATATTAGAAAACCCAAGTATACTAATTTCATCTTCATAAAGCTGAATTTCTTCACATTTATCAACAAATTATCTTTATGCAACATCAACAATGCATTCCACATATATGCCATGTGTTCTTACCTTGTCTTACTAAAACACCAAAATATCTTTCAACTATATGATGACATAAATTCAAAAAAATGGTTTTAATACTTATTTCATCAACCTCATGAACATAATTGGCATGCTTTTCTAACCAAATGTCATTACTATCCATTCATACAATATTTACTTCATCTTAAAGTTTGTCTTCCATTTATATCCTTCCAATACCCTAATTTGATGATATCCACTCTTTAGATCACTTTAAGATAAATGCCTTGATCCACTCAAGCAACCCAACAAGTCATCCATGTGCGGTAATGGAAATATCATTATCTTATTGATGGTCCTTGAATACATGAACATGTGTCACTCTCCTCTTTTCTTCGACACCAATGCTATATGTATTACACATGAGCTCAAACTTTCTTTCATCAACCCTTGATCTAGTAACTCATTCACTTTTCTCTGCACCTCCTCATTCTCTTGAGATGTCATCCTAAATTTTCCTTATTTAGAGAACTAACTTCTAGGATAAGGTCAATGTGATGACTTATACTAAATAGTAGTGGTAATCCTTCCTACAAGTCACTCAAAACATGTCATCAAACTCATCTAAAAAATCCTTTGCTTCACATGGAATTGGTACATCCTTTGATTTCTTGACATATTTATGATCTTATTGCACCTACTTTGGCATCAATGAAAAACATGCCTTCTCCTCCTTTAATATCTTCATTCATTCCTTGCCTAATATCATTGACACTCTTGTGAAAACATTGTTATTGTGCTCCTCTTCTTCAATATTTAATGGACTGAGGGTGAACTTATTATCATCCTTTTCCAAGTAATAGGTGTTCACTCTTAATAAATGCACATCCTTTTTATCATATTTCCAAGGCCTCTTGAAAATTACAAGACACACATCTATTGGCATCACATCACACCAAACCTCATCTTGGTATGTGCCTATATAGAACTTCACAAGGCATTGCTTAATCACTATGAGATGATGGCCCTTCTACATACATGAAATTTTATATGGTTTTGGATGTGCCACCTTATTCAAACCTAGTTTTTATACCATATTGCATGAGCCCATATTTTTCATGTTGTCATTTTCCATTATCACTTTGTGACATTTCCCTCCTAACTTAGAACTATTTAGAAAAGGCTTTTCCTTTGCATCAGTTATTATTATTTGGTAACTTAAAAAAAATGTGTTTAATTATGAGTGTTTATCTACACTCAATGTCTTCAAAGTGATTTATCAATCCAATGAATACTTTATCATCGTGCATGACATGCACAAATACCTCAGACCCTCCACTACTTTCCCCTTGTGCTTATGGGCATTCAAACATTCGATGTCTAAAATTTCTAAATCTAAGTTAGGTTCTTGGGAATCATCTTCCCCTTCCTTAGCCAAATCTACCTCACCATTGGGATGGGTAATATTTATTCACTTGCACATTCTCTTACTTAACTCTGCATGCTCCTTCTTGCTCTTGCACATGTAAGATATGTGTTGCATTGTTCTCACCTTGTCTCTACAAGTTCTTTCCTACGTTGTGTTTTCCTCATGTGAATTTCCTCTTTCCTCACACATTATTTTCTTTTCTATGTGACAACTTATCCTTCCTTTAAGTGTAAACTTATAGGCCTCCTCCATGATTTGTATCCATAACAAACTTAACTCTTATTTAACGGATAATTTTAACCCATTCAATTGCCTTGTTATCTTCTCATAGTTGACTTCACTGTGACCCAACCTAATGGTGATATTGTAAAATTATTTCATGTATTTTTGACAAGTTGATCCTTTTGTCATAGGTTTTGTAACCTCTTAAACAACTCCATTTGATAGTGTTCAGGTAGGAGCTTACCCTTCATATTTGTATCCATCTAATCCCACCAAGTTATCTTCTCCTTTCCTCTATTGTGGCATTCTTTTTTCACTTCTTTCCACCATAGCAATGTTTGACCCTTCAACTTGGTATTTGATACCTTCACACATTGCGGGTTACTAACATCATCAAATTCAAAGTACTTCTATAGTTAATGAGCTAATATATCAACACTTATAGGTTCAAGCTTCCAAAAAAGGACAACACTTTCACTTTGGTGCCTTTACCAATCTATGAAATAGCTCTCAAAATCATGATATTTCCTACATCCATTTTTTATTCGTCATTTTCACATATAACACAATGAGGACATAATGATTTCCTTCACTTCCTTTAGAATACTCTGTGATGTAGGAGCATGCTAGATACAAAGGTAATATTACATAACTAGGGATTTTCCTATCTAGTTTCATGAAGGAAGGTGTGAGGCATAAACACATAATATTTTTACAATAGTAGGCACAAAAAATTAAATCTTTTTGCACATGAAGGATAATTATGGTTACCAAACATGTATATACACAATGACTTTGGTACATCCACATAATGAATAAGGACCTTTGGCACACGTGTGAAGAAGTATACCAACATGAAGGAATCACACTAAATCAAAGTTAGTTAGGGAAAATAAACATGACACATAGGCATGCAAAATATCATAATTGACACATAAGAATCTCTCTAAGAAAGAATGCACAAAAGGGGTACAACACATTTTTCACATAAATTTAACCTAGGTTGGCTGCGAGTCATATGGACCTATGGTAAGCTTACTTGAATCCTATTCAGATGCATGAAGGATGGATCAATGTAAAAGGTGGAATGTGAGAAAAATATATCCTATAAGTCCTCATTGTGTTATATATCCTATAAATCATTATGTCCTCATTGTGTTATATGTGAATCATAAAATCATGTCTCAAAGAAGCATGGAGATATAAAGGTGTGTGCCCCTAATGGGAAGGAATCAATGTGTATGCAAGCTCCATAAATATATATAGGCATAGAATATGTTTTATCATGTATGGTCAATTCATTTCATGAAAAAAAAACATATATAATGAATATGGATGGGTAGGTAAATAGTGTGATGCAAAGAATGTGCACTAAGATCAAACTGTTGTAAATTATGTGTCATCGTAAGATAGTTACCATGAATGTTCAGATCAAGATAAATAATCAAAATGCAATGCTAGGTGAAAACATCATCACCAAATTAAATCCAAGGGATATAATAATTATTAATACAAAATCATATGTACACATGTTTGTCAAGATAGCAGAAGGAAGTAAAAAATTAATCAACTTAAGAGAAGGTGCTCGAGCAAGAAAACATCAAAAAGATGGGTACAATAGATTATGCTTTAGCTAACCAATGATATCATTAATGAGATAATCATGTGTAGATATTATATTATATATTTTAGTCATCAATTGGATCTCTATATTCATCTCATAATTTAGACATATTACTCTAATTAATATCATATTCCTTATCTATAGTAGGGTATGTATAAGCGACTGCACCATATTTTGGAATTTTTTTATTGGATATTATTAACTCTTAAATAGATTCAACATTAATAGTCTTAAGTTCCTTAGTTTTGGTCCTTTTGAAGTGCATACGTGGAGATTAATTAGATACCATTATTTGAGCCTTAGTTGAAGAAATGATTTCAACTTTCTCTTCTTGATTTGGAAAAGTTTCATCTCTTGAAATGAAAATAGTATTGCCTTTAATAATAAATTAAATGTGATCATGATTCTTACCAAGTGTTACATCCATTGATCTTATCCATGAGTCTCCTAATATAGCATTATATTGGGTCAAATTAGGGTCAATGTAGAACGTAGAAAAATGTGACTTGAGACCAATAGTTATGAGCCAATCAGTGGATCCTATTTTGAATGGTATATATAAGTTAGTCTTATTCAAGTGTTCAATGTCATATCCAAGAGATTTGAGAAATGTCATGCTACATATATTAATTTCATAGGAGTTATCAACCATGACATTAATAAATTGCTTACAATCTATGTGAGGACTAACAATCAATGGTTATGTGAATGAAGAAGGATTTGTGGTTACCACCTTGGAAACCATGTTTATAACATTAATATTCTTAGGTACATATTGCATATGGACTTCATTCATAGGCACATTTTTTAATAAATTATTATTTAAATAACTCTTATTTGGTAATTTGGCCTTGGGAGATGGAACCACATTTGGATTTGATTACTCAATATTAGATGGTGTGCTTGAGTCTAGTGGTGCTTTAATAAATGTATCCAATGTAAGGTCACCACTATAAACCTATCCATGAATGTCCATGAACTCTATGATAAGCACAATAATATTTGGATATTTACATAGGATGTGTAGTAGGTATTATGATCAATTTGTTTCAAAGCAAGTTTCTAAGAGTTTCACTTGGATAAGTTTTAAGCTTATGCCAATTTCATGAATCAATCATCATAGATTTTTTTCTTAATCCATGTTGAAAATGAAATATTTTGAGATGCATATGTTTTTAATTGGGGAGCTAGAGATGAAATTTGCAATAGAATGTTCCATATTTTAGGCATGTGCAAGCTTATCTTTAAGTGACTTGAAATTTAGAGGTAAATTTTAGAATTATTTTTGTAACTTATCTATGGAATGACTCATAGTAAAAATCTGATGTGCAAGAGTGGTGACAATCTGAATAGGTTCATTCAATAGCTGAGTCATTCATGGTAGCATTAGGTACACTACTTCTCATGGATTGGGAAGATATAGCTTTATAGTCATAATCCCTAAACATTTTAGATTATTTATTCATGTGAAACCATTTAGGATTGTGTACCCTACCTCTTTGTGTTGTGATAACATGGACCTCCATATCCAAGATAAGCCTTGGGAAAATAATATGGGAGGTATATTGGCTATTACTACCATGAGGTCTTGGGAGAGGCGGAATGAAATGTTTCATACATGCCCTTTCCCTTCGAGTTTTAACTAGAAGCATCTTAGATTTGACATTCGTGTAATGTGTTACAGAGGAAAGATAAGAATTCATCATTATTAATATCATCCTTAGTTTTATTGTGGATAAATTTAATCCATTTCATTACATGGATTGTAAACATACTATATATTTTATGAAATAAACATGTAATCATGAAAATCATAGCTTGGATAAAAAATAATAATCTATTTACATCCATTAAAGCTATGCATGGGTTTTTCTTATGTGAATAAGGGGAAGTTATAAATCACATCTAAAAATCAAACCGTAATAGAGGATAAATCTAAAACCCTAATAAATTATAAACCCCTAAGGGATAAGGGACATAAGTTTTGTCATGGTCAAGTTAATGACAAGTTCACAATTTTTTTACTTAATTTATGATTAATGTGATATGAATGAAGTAAAACTATGAATATTTTTTTTTTGAATGTAAAGGGTATATTACTATTGTACTTAGAAGATTGGAAATTGATAAAGAACATTTTCTAACCTCGACACAATTTATTTAAAATTTTACATGGGGTACCCAATTTTTTTCTATTATACAAATTTGGGGACAACACCTACACATGGGATATTTCTAGCCTAATATTGAAAAATATGTCATTACATTCACTAAAAATTGTAATCCTTGCCAACTCCATGATGATCTCATTCACTCTCCTTCAACTAAACTTAAAACCTTGGAGTCTCCTTGGCCATTTCTATGTGGGGATTAGATCTCATTGGCAAATTACGTAGATCAAAGAATGGCCATGTATTCACCACTACTGCCACCAAATATTTTACCAAAGTGGTTGAAGTTATGCCTTTTATAAACATTACTAACATTACTATTTCAAAATTCATTCATAATCAAATAATGTATTTTTTGAATTCCTCACACCATCATTTGTGACAATGGTGGGAATTTCAAAAACAAAGACATGAAACAACTATGTGCAAAATTTAAAATCACTCAAATTTTCCTTGTCATATCATCCTTAGCATAATGGCCAAGCTGAATCCACTAAAAAAATCTTTCAAAAGACTATTACGTATTCTCACTTTAGTTGGCATCTTAAGCTTTTTCTTACACTTTGGGCTTATCGTACTAGCATTTTTACTATCACTGGGGTAACTCCCTTCTCGTTAGTATATGGTTCAAAAGTTGTCTTACCTTTATAAGTTGAGTTACCTTTATTGCACGTTTATCTACATGGCATCATTCCTGATGATGAGCTTTGTGAAGCCCATATTCATGCCTTGAACTTCCTTGATAATCAATGTATGGATACATTACAACTTGATCTCCAATACAAAGCTCATATCACTAAATAACATAACAAAAAAGTCAAAGTTTATATTTTCAATGTTGGTGACTTAGTGCTTAAGTTAGATTACACCCATGATAAAGAAGTCCATTGTGCCCAAAAGTGGTGGGGTACTTACCTAGTCAAATAGATTCTTGAACCTAATACTTACAGATTACAAAATATTGAAGGACACATCTTCAAATAGTCAACCAATGCTTAGTTTTTAAAGAAGTAATTTTATTTATTACATGTTATTTTTTTATTTTTATCCTAGTTTGTTTTACTTGCATGTTTGTACTTAATCTTATATATACTCTAGAGCTAACATTTCTTACAAGGATTAGTTAGACTTTCTATTGTGCAACATAGCATCAGCTTCATTTTTTACAGACATCTAGGTTTATCTTTTTACACAATAGCCTTCATTCATGTTGACAATTTTGCCTCACAGGAAAGAACAGATGTTGATTTAAGCAGTTGAAGGAGTAAATTCTAAAGAGGACTTTTTGTGGTTTTACAAAGGAATTAAAGATCATTTCAAAGTTCTAAAGGGTTAGAATCCTTTGAATTTTTTGTTTGAAGGGTCACTAGGACAGAGGACCATTTCAAGTTTTCAAGGGACATTTCCAATAAGTTTGAAGGGCTAGAAGGTTCTTTCTTTCTACAGGAGGACCATTTCAAAAAATTTGAGGGACACTTGCAAAAACCCAAAGGGTATATGCCCTTCAAAAAAAGGCATTTCTCAAAGAGGTAGAGGCAATTGTCTAAAACTTGAAGGTCAGTTTTCAACGTCTGAGAGAAAAAATTTGAAGGGTAGAAAAGAATGAATTCCTTCAAACTTTTTGTCTGAAGGAAGTAAATGAAGGGCAATTTCCTTCGGACAATTTCTCTAAAGGAATTGTCCATTATAGAAAAGTTGAAAGACCATTTAAAAGGGGAAGAGGACCATTTTCCAAATCTTTAAAGACTTTAACATTTTTATGAAGGGTACTCAGTGAAGGGCCTATTTCATTCTTCTAAAGGGATCTTCCTTTCAGGAAAGTCTTTAACAAAAAGCCTGAAGGAAATAATTCCTTCAGACTTTTATCCGAAGGACCTAACTCAATAATCTCGAAGGGTATCTACCCTTCGAGCAAGTTCACATCACGATTTCAAAGGGACATTATGTAAATACCAAAGGGTATCTACCCTTTGAGGAAGTTCAAAACAAGAAATCCAAAGGGTTATTAGCCCTTAAGAAACGGACTTTACAAAGATGTTGAGGGACATTGGCAAGAATCCCGAAGGGTATGTACCCCTTTGAGAAGTTTCACTTCATGAATTTCAAAAGGAAATGGTCATTTCATTAATTCAAAAGGGTTCTTTATAGGTTTCCCAAAGGTTTCTTTCCCTTCAAGAAGGTTCTTCACAAAAATCCTGAGAGGGTTCGGTTTCAAACGTCCGAGGACTTGAATTCTCGTGGAGAATTGTAGACAAAAAGTCTGAAGGAATTCTTTCAGATAAATTATCTAAAGGAATTCCTTTAGAAAAGGAAAAGAAGATCCAAAGGGTAATTTAGGAAGCTCAGAAAGAAAGGAACAGGGACAATTCTTGTGAACAATTTATCTACAGGAATGTGACAAAAGATGAATACTCGAAGAAGGATTTTCAAAGGAAAATAAAAGTTTTGGATGATTAATTTGAGGGGAGAAGACAAAATACATGAAGAAGGAAAGTCTAGGGAAAATACATGAACAAACAGAAGGAATATAATCGATAGAGATGAAGAACTAAAAAATGCAAGAGATTTCAATAGCCATGAATAGGGTTAGACATATCCAAGACATGTAGTCTTTTCAAACATGACACCTTTAGTTCTAAAATGGAGACTCATTTGAATGAAGAACTCAAGGAGTTTAATGTTGGAGAGCTTAAAAAGAGATTTCATGCATGCATTCTTGTTTGTTCTGAGCCTTTCAAATGATCCAGTAGTTCAAGTGAAGACAATTGGAGGTTGACTAGTCTTGAGCTCTAGTTGACTAATTGACAAGTGTCACATCCACTCATGCTATCCACGTAATATAAGACATTCTCACATTCAAATTCAGCTTCAAGTTGGTTCAAGCTTGAATTTAGACATCTAAATTAGCATATTGTTCATGCATGAAGGAGATTAGCTCACTGTCTATTTTTCAATGCCAAAAGGATTTTTCATGCAAGGATAAGACAAAGGGACTTATTTTTAAATATTTAGAAAACACAAGTTGAATTGGAGTTGACTTCTCTTCTATTTTTAGTGCCACTCTTTTGTCTTGTTGTATCTTTTCTATATAACTTGGCTTTTCAGCCTTGAATTGTATCCCTCTTTTGGCAAGATCAAATTCTACCAAAGATGAAGTTGTAAACTTTTTTTAGATTAATAGAAAGATAGTTTTCAATTTCCAACTACTGGTATAGTGTATTTTGTTAGTGATTTTCTTAAGTGATAGATTTTTCTTCTTTGACAAGTCTTGATTCTTTCCTAGTTACTAGTTGATCAATTTATGCAGGTCATGTGTTGTGTCTAACGTATTTTTATTGAAGTTTAAGTGGATGATAGTGGTTGGTTAGTGTCTTGAATTAGACCTATCTCATAATTTACCTCAAGATTTAATCACCAGATTAAACCTTTTCATGGAATACTTATGCATATTGGTCAATTGGATTTACAAGTTTAGCTCTTTTCTTGTCTAAATCGATGTTTTTTAGGAGCTCTAATTGAGTGGACCAACCAATCATTCAAGTGTATCACCATCATTAGGTAGAATTTTATTTTAAGTTTTCTTTCTCCCTTTTCCTAGGCAATTTGTAGCGTAGAGTAGTAAGAACCTAATCAATACACCAAAGGGAGCTAGCCCTTACAATCTAGAGATACAATCCACTGATTAGGTCACCCACAACCTAAGATTATTTTCATGTTTTAGCAGACTATGAAGGCCTAAAACTACCTTCACAAGGGTGTGAGTCTAATTGATAATAGTTTTTGGCACACTTGGTGGGACCTAGCAAACAAATCTTTTCCAGATCTTAAGAAGTTTGAAGCTAAAGAAAAGTTTTGTAGGAGAGGATAATATTCATCTTCATCAAAGCTAAAAGATTATTCAAGTTGCAGAGTTTATAGCATCATTTAGGTAGCTCTTTCATGCCAAAATTTACCATAAGGTCAGCAAGTAAAGGTATTCATTTTGAATTTATATCTTATAAGAGATCAAGGTTTAGGAGGGGAAAACCATATCCTCAAAAGCAATATTTGCCTCCTGGTCATCTTATTATTCTAACCACTATAAACCCCATTATCCAAATGGCCATCAAAAATCAAGTGTTTGGTCCATTCAATAAAGGTATCCAATTGAATTTAGCCTAGTTTTATGACATTCTGGTGTCTACCCTCAAGAGTATTCCATTCTTCTCAGAAGAAAATCAAACAACCCCTATTGAGCATATCCAAGATGTGGCTAATCTATGTTCAGTCCATAGTGTTGTTGAGGATAATGTTGTGATTAGATTGCTTACTACCTCCCTTCAAGGAAAAGCATTGAAATGGTATAGAAACCTTCCACTAAACTCCATTTCTACCTGGGATGAATTGGGTACAGCCTTAGTCAAGCAATTTGAGGACAAATCTGATCACCTATCTTTAGTTGAGCAATTGACCATCATAACAAGGGCTCCTCATGAGTTCATATCTAATTTCAACCTTAAATTTCAAAATACATGGACTAGAATACCTGTGTTGATAATTCCATCCTATGAATATGCATTTTTGTACTATTTAAAATCCCTTGGTTCTGACATTAGTGTGATGATACAGTCAATGGGTGGTACTACTTTGCCAGATGCTTATGAAGTTGCAATAAGGGTAGAAAATAGTTTGATATAAGCTGGTAAGCTTTCTCCAAGACCTCCAATGCCTATATTTCCAAAAATAATTTCCATACCATCCCCTCAAGTTCCTCAAATTCCATCCTTAGCTCTTCTTCCAGCACCTCAAGCTCAAATTGCAACCCCTACTAGTCAAGCTAGTGAGATAGGAGAGTTGAAAATTTTACTACAATCATTTGGGAATGAAATAGTAAAACTCAAAAGGTAGAAATATTAGCCTAATAAACCCTATCAATAGAAAAATCAAAACACCTATCAGCCCTTCAAAGATCAAAGGCCTCTTTATCAGGGTTTCAGAGAAAATAGACCACCTTATCAAGCACAAGGAGCCATAACTCCAACTAAGCCATATGCTTCCCTTGATCCTAATGTTCCTTCCACTTCAAAGGACATTGTTCCCAACCCACCTCAAAACAACATGATGTAGGATTTAGGTTGGCAGCCCTCAAATTTCAATGATGCTCAAAACCAAGCCTTGGTATCACATAACATAACTATGACATAAATGACACAAGAAGAGTTTTCTTTTCAAGGAGGTCAGTATCAAGATACAGGTTTAGCATCACAAGGAGAGACTCATCAAGTTCAACGGTAGCCTAATGCCATTAATGTAAATTGGCAAGTAGATGATCATGTTGCTTTTACTCAAGGTGTTGAAACTAATAATTCAAGTGGTCAAGTTGCAGCTGTAACTAGAGGTAAAAGAAGATCCATTAAAGAGGCTCAAGAGGTAAAAAAATTCCTCAAGTACTCCTAGGTTTGTTTTTAAGAGTACAAAAGAGTAACTTGATGCCCCTAAAGCTCAAAAAAATCAGAATATAGAGGTTAGTAAAGTTTAGTGAATACCTTTAGTTCGTGAGTAGCCAATTGATCAGAAAGTGCAACTAAAGGTTAGTGGATCTCATTTCAATATAGTCAATCAAATGAAGAAATATAATATCAGAATTAGTATGTGGGATTCTCTTTCCATTCCAAGACAAAATGATAAGCTCATTCAAGAACTTTTAGCTCTTGAATTATCTCTAAAATTGATTGAGAAAGAAGGTGTTGTCTTGACTAATTCGGATCAGCCAACTAAGCAATAGGTATAACAAGTAAATAATTTGGTAAAGGTGGACAAAACTAAGGTAAAATAAAAGAAAACTCCTCCTTTTTACCTTTATTTGATAGTAGGTGATATTTTGGTTCATAATTGTATGGTGGATAGTGGAGCTAGTAGCACAGTCATGCCTAAACAGATTGCAGACAAGCTTGGACTTGTTTATGAGCCAAACACTAAAAGGGTATTGTAATTGAATGGATAACCAAAAAATATGGTAGGCATCATCAAAGATCTGAAATTGACATTACATGCTTGTCCCAATGTTACTATTCAGCAAAATGTTATTGTGGTAGAATTGCCTCCTTACTTTGATATGTGCCTTTCAAGGGACTTCACCTCAAAGATTAAGAGATATTTATTAGCTAATTATGCTTATTTAATGTTCAAAACTAGGTATGGTACCAAGGTAACAATTCATTCTGAACCGATTGCATGTTTTCTTATGGATCCATAAATACCAAGTGTTGTGAATACTAATTGTATCATCTCGGATGAAGTACTAGAAGCTAATGAAGTAGAAAGTGAATCACCTTTGGATGGAGTTCCAGATTTGTTCTTTGATGAGTGGGCTTCCACTTTACATGAGCATGATCCTTACAATCTGATTGAAGAAGGACTTGGTGTATATTACCTTCATGAGAATGATGCACCAATTCCAACCATGGTCAAAGAAGATGAGCCTAATGAAAGGCTGTGGAAATTATACTTTGATGGATCAAGAAATAAGCATGGAGCTAGAGTTGGAATGATGTTGGTTTCTCTAACCAAGTAAAGGTATTTCTCTTCTATTATAATTTAGTTTGGTTGTTCAAACAATGTTGCTGAGTATGAAGCACCAGTTCACGGTTTGAATTGGGCTAGGAAGATGAAAGTCAACACCTTATAAGTTTTTAATGATAGTGAACTTATATTTCACCAAGTAAGAGGTTTATATGTATGCAAACATGTGTTGCTTAAGTCTTACAGGTATAAAATATGGGACTTACTCAAAGATTTCTAAGATTTTAACATTCAGGAAATACCAAGAGGTGAGAATAAACATGTTGATAGGCTAGTTGTTGTTGGGTCCCAATTTAGCATTCCAGCTCATATAAAAAGTGAGAAAATTTAGTCACATATAAAGGTGGTTGTAAGGCCCTCTGTTCCAGATAATTATGAGAATTGGCAAGTGTTTGAAGATGACAATAAAAGTGTGAGATTATTGCAAGAAGAGACTGAGTTTTCTTCAAGAAACCAAGAAAAGCATTTACAACAGTATGGTGATCAGATTGTGTAACTTAAAACAAATAATCTGCCCAAGGGATTGGTCACACTTGAGAATATTTTTAGTGGTGATGATGAGCTAAGAAAAGAGAAGTCATCTTTGTCAAAAAAAGATCACTATGCCATTGTAGAGATTGCAGCTGGTAATATTTTGAAGTTAGGTAAGGTATGCACTCCTTCACAAAAACAAGCTTTCATTGAGTTATGCATAAGTTTTTTTGATATATATGCATGGTAGTATAGTGATCTCAAGGGATTTGATCTAGGTTTGTCTCAGCACACCATTGAGTTAGAGGAGGAGACTAAACCAGTAATGTTAGGTTGTGGAGCTAAAAGCTTCACTGATGCAAACATAGAGGAGGTTGTTGAGAGGTTGCTGAGTTGCAGAGCAACCAGTGTCAGTGTAATCAACCAACGTCGGTCATATCCAGTGCAGAGAAAACTGACATCAGTCAGGGATTGGTCGACGTTGGTCATCTCTAGCCAGACAGGGACTGACGTCAATCGCCTGTGCAGTTTTGAAACTGTCGGTTGCATGAACAGTTTGTTAACAAACTGGTTGTTTGCATGTTAAAAGGCTAATTTTAGTCATGAACTGCAGATTTAATTATTGTAATTAGATGTCTAATTATTGTTTGCATGATATCTATATAATAGACTCATGGGTTGTATTGTAATTTATTTTAGTTTAGAGTTGAGCTTGGTTAGCTCCTTCTGAGAGTGAAGAGAGCAAGGGTAGCTCCTCCTAGTTCCACAGGGGTGCCGAGTGTGTATGATCAAGTTGGTATGCAGGTGTACAAGATTAGGGAGAAGATCCACCAGGGTACTGGTTTTGAGAATCATAAGGACTTGGTGAGGTAAGGACAAGGGTTCTTCAGGGTGTAGAGAGTTCTACATGGGTAAGTAAGATCATTGATTTGCAAGTGTGTGTGTGCGAGGTCAAAGGTGATCTATGGGGCAGCAGGATCAAAGGTGACAGCAACACAACAGGTAGCAAGATCAGAAGAGATCTACTTGGAGTACATTGAGTACTTGGAGTGCATGGAGTACTCAGATTTGGAATGCGTGGAGCACTTGTGTACTGGCAGTAGTGATACTGACTGGTGGTACTGGCAGTAGCGATACTGACTAGTTGGAGGTGAACACCAAATCTGTGTTTGAGTTGTGTTGGGACTGTAAGAGAGAGAGTGAGCTCTTGAAGAGATTTATTGTTTATGCCCTAGAGGTGTGGGAGCCTTAGAGGTGTGTAAGGAAGAAGACTGTGGCAATCTTCTTTGTTGTATTTCCTTCTAGAAGAGTATTAATACAATTGGGTATTGTCTCTCATAATCTGTGTTATTTTTGAATTCTAGTTACTTGTGCATTTTGGTTAAATTCCGTGTTTAGTTGCTTATACAAAGGTAATCAATTGTGCTTTCGGGTCCTAACAGTTGGTATCAGAGCTAAGGTTGTAGGGAGCAGGTTTGTGTTTGATTACAGGTCACTCTCAGGGGTTTCTGATTGAGTGGGAGTATAACAATGGCAGAAGAAAGTACACTAAGAATGGAGGAATTGAAAAGCACGAATGGTCAATTATGGTGTTATGGAAAGAAAGAACAGGTAAAGAAATATTGTTGGTTGGTAGAAGATCAACATGAAGGAACTGAAGAAGCAGATGTTGTAGGTGTTGTTGCACAAGATGCTCTGGGATGTTCCTTGGATAAAGTAAAATCTTGGTTTATAGATTCTGTTGCCTCTTTCCATGCAGCCCCAAATAGAGGGGTTGGTGAGCCTTGTCAAAGTATTGGCAAAGTGGAAGTGTTGCTGAAATTGTAGACGGCCAACACATGGGTGTTGAAGAAGGTCATGCAGGTCCCAGTCTTGAAGATGCGGCTAATTACTTTAATAAATTTGGGTGATGAGAGATGCACAGGAACTCTCATAGTGGATGCACTTGAATTAGCATGTGGTAAGAAAGTAGGTACTCTTTATCTACCTACTTGTATTATTGATTCCACTTCTGTTGCACAGGTGTGGCTTTGTAGGCTTGGTCACATAAGTGAGAAGGAAATGGATGTTCTTAAGTCAAATGGTAAGAGTTCAGCTTCAGAGAGCAAAGACCAAGATTTTTGTAAGCAGTGGGATGCTACAAGAAAAGATTGGATTTATTGCAAGAAAAGGAAGACTGATGTATTTGATAAACTTAAGAACTGAAAAGCCTTGGTGTTCTTGGAGGAGATAATGAACAAAGATCAGTGGATGGGACTGGATATCTCTGAGCAGGGCAGTTTGGACAGGGTTTTGATTCAAAGTAAGCTCGCGGGTAAAAAATCATCACTCATAGGAAAAACACAGGTATCAGCGAGGAGGAATCGGCATCAAACAGACAGGTGCCGACATCAGTCATGTGCAGACAGGCAAAGTCGGTGGTGTCAGGCAAGTGGAGACCGACGTCGGTAGGATAACCGGCGTCGGTGACCTAGACAATCGCATGGAACTGATGTCAGTCGAATGCAGACTGTGTGGTGACCGAGGTCGATCACTGGAATGGATTTTGGGCAGACAACGAGCTGTCAAGGAGTCTTAAACACCCATGGGGAGGACTGAAAGTGTAAGTAAGCCTCAAATTCGTTGTTCCTCTTCTTTATACTCGTTATTCACTGTAGAGCAGGAAGGATCTAGGAAATAGTGGGAGCATGGCATGAATAGGATGCAGAACTAAATGAGAGATTTGGTAGGGTTGCCAGTCAAAAAAAAGCACTAAAAGATGAATGGATACCTTAGTTAAAGAATAGAGAGAATGGACACGTGAGATGGAAGGCTAGGTCATATGGTCTTGAGGAAGCTCCAGGACAGTGGTACAGGTTTGACAAGTGGATGACAAAACATGGCTTTAGTCAATGTCATTGTAACTACTATGGTTTCTTTACCAGGTGGATGATGATAGCTACATTATCCTATTACTGTATGTTGTTTGCTTGATGCAGGGTTACACATATAGGGTTTTTCTGAGCTAAAGGTAAAGTTAGTTCAGAGGTGTGTCATGAAGAATTTGGATGAGCAAAATTCTTTGGCATATGTGTGTTCTAGAGACATGGAAGATCACAGGTTGATTTTGTCTCCAGATGATTGTGTGAAACCAGTTAGCACGCTGATGGGTTGGACAGTTCTATGAACAGTGTCCTGATTCACATGATGAGGTTGAGTACATGTGTACTCCCTAAGTTTGCCCAAGCAGTGGGTGCTATCAGAAAGTTTGTAGTCAATCCAGGAAGGAAGCACTAGAAATCAGTTCAGTGGGTTCTCAGGTATCTGAGAGGGATCAGCAGCAGGGATTCATGCTATGCAGGGTCAAGTACTTCAGATTTGGCAGGTTATTTGGATGACAGGTGTTACACCATATGTTGTGTGGTGGTTGATCTTCAGGATTGAGCTTGAAGAGGGATACAAGCCAGAAAATAGATTAGATGGTGTACAGGTACAGGTACAGTGCAGTTGTTTATCTCCAAGTGGGAGATTGTTAGGTTGTGGAGCTAAAAGCTTCACTAATGCAAACATGGAAGAGGTTGTTGAGAGGTTGCTAAGTTGCAGAGCAACCAGGGTAGGTCTGATCAACTGACGTCGGTCATATCCAATGCAGAGCAAACCGACATCGGTCAGGGATCAGCCGACGTCAGTATCTCCAGCCAAATAAGGACTGACGTTAGTCGCCTGTGCAGTTCTAAAACTGTCGATTGCATGAGCAGTTTGTTAATGAACCAATTGTTTGCATGTTAAAAGGCTAATTTTAGTCTTCAGCTGCGGATCTAATTATTGTAATTAGATGTCTAATTATTATTTGCATGAGATCTATATAATAGACTCATGGGTTGTATTGTAATTTGTTCTAGTTTAGAGTTGAGCTTGGTTAGCTCCTTCTGAGAGTGAAGAGAGCAAGGGTAGCTCTTCCTAGTTCCACAGGGGTGCCGAGTGTGTATGATCAGATTGGTCTGCAGGTGTGCAAGATCAGGGAGAAGATCCACCAGGGTACTGGTTTGGAGAATCATAAGGACTTGGTGAGGCAAGGACAAGGGTTCTTCAAGGTGTAGAGAGTTCTACATGGATAAGTAAGATCATTGATTTGCAGGTGTGTGTGTGTGCGAGGTCAAAGGTGATTTGCGAGGCAGTAGGATCAAAGGTGACAGCAACACAACAGGTAGCAAGATTAGGAGAGATATACTTGGAGTACGTTGAGTACTTGGAGTGCGTAGAGTACTTGAATTTGGAGTGCATGGAGCACTTGTGTACTGGCAGTAGTGATACTGACTGGTGGTACTAGCAGTAGTAATACTGACTGGTTGGAGGTGAACACCAACTCTGTGTTTGAGTTGTGTGTTGGGACCGAAGAGAGAGAGTGAGCTCTTGAAGAGATTTACTATTTATGCCCTAGAGGTGTGGGAGCTTTAGAGGTGTTTAAGGAAGAATATTGTGGCAATCTTCTTTGTTGTATTTCCTTCTGGAAGAGTATTAATACAATTGAGTATTGTCTCTCATATTCTGTGTTATTTTTGAATTCTAGTTACTTGTGCATTTTGGTTAAATTTCGTGTTTAGTTGCTTATACAAAGGTAATCAATTGTGCTTCTGGGTCCTAACAAGTAAAACAAAGATAAAGGCCAATCAATCATAAGCTTGAGCCTTTGATGAAAGCTGAGCTTCACAAGCTCATAGAATCAACTATTATATTTCCAATCAAGCACTCAAGTTAGGTGTCAAACCTTATTCTAGTACAGAAGAAGAATGGTGAGATTTATTTGTGTGTTGATTTTTGTGATTTGAACAAGGCTTCACTTAAAGACCATTATCCATTGCCATCAATGGAACAAATTTTACAGCTTGTTGTAGGTTCAGAGAAGTTTTTTTTTTTAGATGGATATAGTGGCTACAATTAGATTTTGGTCAAGGAAGAAGACCAATTTAAGACAACCTTCACAACTAAGTGGGGGACATTTGCATATAGAAAGATGCCATTCAGTTTATCTAATGATGGAGTAACCTTTCAAAGAGCCATGGATATGGCATTCTAAGGCCTTCTTAATAGGTTTTTACTTGTTTATTTGGATGATATAACAGTGTTTTCAAATAATACATAAGATCACATGGTTCATCTCAAGCAAGTGTTCGAAAGGTGTAGGCAATTTGAGGTATCTCTAAATCATAAAATGTGTGTTTTTTTGTTCATGAAAGTAAGCTTCTTGGACATGCTATTTCAAAGCATGTTGAAACATAGATTCTGAAAGGATTGACTCCATTCTTGCACTTTCCTTGCCTAAGCACAAAAAGGCTATGCAAAGCTTCTTTGGGAAAATCAACTTCATAAGGAGATATATTTCAAATTTTTCTATTTTAGGAAAGCCTCTTACAGTCATGTTAAAAAATAATTAGAGGTTCAACTGGTCCCAAGGAGTAAATAGTTTTAAAGATATTAATAGGTCCATAGCTAGTGCTCCTACGCTTATAAATCTAGATTTCATAAAGGATTTTATTTTGTAAACATATAATAACATGGGCACCATTTCATGCATTTTTATGTAGAAAATCATGAGGCTATTGGAATATCCAATAGCTTTCTTCAGTCAAGGCTTAGAAGAGTATGAGACAAGGTATTCTTTTGTTAAAAACATGTACTTTTAGTTATAAGATCTCTCAAAAAGTTTAGATATTTGTTGTCTAACAATAAGATACACCTAATGGTTTTTCATCCAAGCATGAAAGAGTTTTTTTTGAAAAAAGATATAAATGAGAAGAGATTTGGTTGGATAACCAAGGTAATGGAGTATGATGTGGAAATTAAGGTCACAAATCTGATTAGAGGCAAAGGACTTTGTGAACACCTAGCTCAAGACTTGCAAGAGACTAATGAGCTTGTTTTGGTGTCAAAAGATGAAGAGATTGCAGCTGTTCATACCTCACCTTCCAGCTGGTTTCATGACTTGGTAAGTTATCTCCAACATAGTATTTATCCCTCTCATCTAATTGCTTCAAAAATAAGATATTTCAGGTTGCAGTCAATTCCATTTTTGCTTACTGATGGTGTGATGTTCAAGAAAGATATCAATGGCATGTTGTTAAGATGTATAGAGCCAAGCCAAACTCAGAAACTGCTTAAATAATTCCATGATGGACATGGTGGAAGATATTTTTATGCAAGAAATATATCCCTTAGAATCATGAGAGGTAGGTACTATTGGCCTAGTATATTTGGTGATTACCATGCATGGGTTAGAAAGTGCAAATAGTGTGTTATGTTTGTAGGGAAAGTGAAACTTACAGCCTTACCTCTTCAACCAATTGTGATGGATCATCCCTTTATTCAATGGAGATTAGACTTTATTGGTCTCATAAATCCTCCTTCAAGTTTAGGGCATAAATAGATTCTCACTGCTACAGATTACTTCACATGTTGGACATAAGTAGTAGCATTGAAGGAAACAAATGAAACCAATGTTTTATATTTCTATGAAGGTTTGATTACAAGATTTGGAGTTCCTTCAACTATTATTTTTGATAATGTAATGGATTTTGTGGGATATAAGATTAGCCAATGGGTTGTTCAACATAGAATTTATCTCATCACTTTATCAAACTATTATCCACAAGGCAATGGCCTTACTGAATCTATGAATTAGAACCTATTGAGGATCATACGAAAGAATATTGAAGACAATTAGAGGTCATGGCATCTCAAGTTGAATTCAACTTTATGGGCTGATAGGATCACTTATAAAAGATCAATAACCAACTCCCCATACAAGTTGGTATATGGTAAAGAAGCAAGGTTACCCATTTCTCTTAAATTTATCACTTTGAAACTAATGCATCAACTGAAATTATTGGAAAATGAGCCTATGGAGATCAGGTATGTTGAGCTTATGGATATATAAGAGATAAAAAAAATTAGTCCATGCTAGCCATGGAAAGCTATCAACCACAAGTGAAGAGAGCTTTTAACAAAGGAGCTTCTTCATGAAGTTTCAAAGAACGAGATTTGGTCCTCAAGTGGGATGAGGATAGAGCTAAACCAGGAAGGCACACAAAGTTTGATTCCCTTTGGAGAGGCACATACACAATCTCCAGCTACAAATCCCACAATGCCTTCCAACTTGCAAAGATGAATGGTAAGGAGCTTCTAATCCCAGTCAATGGGATACATCTGAAACATTGCTATTGAAAAGCAAAGCTCCTTGTACATAGTTTGTTTGCTTTCCTTTAAGTGTTGTTAAAATCACAGTAGTTTCATTCTATTTTTTCTAAATAAGTGCTTCTTTGCACTTTTGCTTTGATTAGTTAGGTTTTCCTTTTTTCATGTGTTTTCCCTTCTTATTTTGAAGGATGAAGGTTACTTCATGTTCGGTCAAAGGAGATTTGCAGTCATGGACCAGGTTTACCATTATTTTTGTGAGTTCAATATTATGTTTATGGTCAAAGTTCTCAAGCATAGCAGGCATGCTTCCAGTTGAGTCACCGAAATGTTGACAATTTTGCCCCACAGGAAAGAACAAATGTTGATTCAAGCAGTTGGAGGAGTAAATTCTAAAGAGGACTTTTTGTAGTTTAACAAAGGGGAAAATATCATTTCAAAGTTCCAAAAGGTTCAAATCCTTCAAAACTTTTGTCTGGAGGGTCACTAGGACAAAGGACCATTTCAAGTTTTCGAGGGACATTTCCAATAAGTCTGAAGGGCTAGAAGGTTCTTTCTTTTGGCAGGATGACCATTTCAAAATTGTTGAGGGACACTTGAAAAAATACAAAAGGTATATGCCCTTTGGAAGAAGGCATTTATAAAAGAGGCAGAGGTACTTGTCTAAAACTTGAAGGTCAGTTTTCGACATTTGAGAGAAAAAATCTAAAGGGAAAAAAGGAACGAATTCCTTCAGAGTTTTTGTTTGAAGGAAGTAAATGAAGGGCAATTTCCTTTGGACTATTTTTCTGAAGGAACTATCTAATATAAAAAAGCCAAAAGACCATTTAAAAGGGGAAGAGGACCATTTTCTAAATGCCGAAGGACTTTAACATTTTTCTAAAGGGTACTCGACGAAGGGTCTATTTCATTCTTTTGAAGGGCTCTTCCTTTTGGGAAAGCCTTTTTTAAAATCTTGAAGTAAATAATTCCTTTGGACTTTTTTCTGAAGGACTCGAGTCAAGAATCTCGAAGGGTATCTACCCTTCGAGAAAGTTCACATCACGATTCTGAAGGGACATTACAGAAATCTAGAAGGGTATTTGCCCTTCAGGGAAGTTCAAAACAAAAAATTTGAAGGGTCATTAGCCCTTCAAAAAAATACTTTTCAAAGATGTTGAGGGACATTGGTGATAATATCGAAGGGTATGTGCCCTTCAAGAAGGTTCAATTCACAAATTTCAAAAGGCAAGGGTCATTTCATTAATTCCAAAGGATCCTTTATAGGTTTACTAAAGGGTTCTTTCCCTTCAATAAGGTTCTTCACAAAAAGCCTAAGAGGATTTGGTTTCAAAGGTCCAAGGACTTGAATTCCCATAGACAATTTGCCCATGGGAAAGTGGATAAAAGGTTGAAGAAGGAAATGAACAAGAGGAGAGTTGCAGACAAAAAGTCTGAAGGAATTACTTTAGACAAATTATTTGAAAGAATTCCTTTGAAAAAGGAAGAGAAGGTCCAAAGGGTAATCTGGGAAGCTCAGAAGGAAAAGAATAGACACAATTCTCACAAACAATTTGTCCGTGGAAAAGTGATAAAAGATGAATGCCTGAGGAATGCTTTCTAAAGGAAAAGAAAAGTTGTGAATGATTAATCCGAGGGGAGAAGACAAAATACATGCAGAAGGAAAGTCCAAGGAAAAGACATAGACAAACAGAAGGAATATAATAAATAGAGATGAAGAACCATAAAATGTAAGAGATTTTAATAGCCATGAATAGGGTTAGACACATCCAAGACATGCAACCATTTCAAACACGACACCTTCAGTTCTAAAATAAAGACTCATTTGCATGAAGAACTCAAGAAGTTTAATGTTGGAGAGATTAACAAGAAATTTCATGCATGCACTATTGTTTGTTCTAAGCCTTTCAAACGATCCAACAGTTCAATTGGAGACCATTGGAGGTTGACTAGTCTTGAGCTCTAGTTGACTAATTGACAATTGTCACATCCACTCATGCTCTCCATGTAATAGAAGACACTCTCACATTCCAATTCAGCTTCAAGTCAGTTTAAGTTTGAGTTTAGACATCCAAATTAGCATGTTGTTCATGCACGAAGGAGATTAGTTCACCATCCATTTTTTAATGCCAAAAGGAGTTTTCATGCAAGCATAAGACAAAGGGATTTATTTTTAAATCTTTGGACAACATAAGTTGAATTGGAGTTGACTTCTCTTTTATTTTTAGTGCTAATTTTTTGGCTTCTTGTATTTTTTCTATATAAGTTGGATTTTCAGCCTTGAATTATATCCCTCTTTTGGCAAGATCAAATTCTACCAAAGACTGAGTTTTAACCTTTTCTTAGATTAATAGAAGGACAGTTTTCAATTTCTAGCTACTAGTATAGTGTATTTTTGTCAATGATTTGCTTAAGTGATAGATTTTTCTTCCTTGACAAGTCTTCATTCTTACCTAGTTACTAGCTGATCAGTTTATGTAAGTCATGTTTTGTGTCTAGCGTCTTTTGGTTGAAGTTTCAATGGATGTCAGTGGCTGGTTAGTGTCTTGAATTAGACCTGTCCCATCATTTCCCTCAATATTTAATCACCATATTAAACCTTTTCATGAAATACTTATGCATATTGGTCAATTGGATTTGAAAGTTTAGCGCTTTTCTTGTCTAAATTAGTGTTTTTTAGGAGATCTAATTGAGTGGATCAACCAATCATTCAGGTGTATCACCATCATTAGGTAGTATTTTCTTTCAAGTTTTCTTTCTCCCTTTTCTCAGGTAGTTTATAGCATAGAGTAGTAAGATCCTAATCGATACACTAAAGGGAGCTAGCCCTTACAATTTAGAGATGCAAGTTGTTGCAAGATATTCTCTTGGTTATTGTGTTATCTTTCTCAGATCTCCCTTTGTATGTATGGGACCATGAGTTTTGTATTTACCTTTTTGCAATCCATTTTGTCCCATTTCTCTAATTATCTCCTCTTTTTTTCCATCTTTGATTATTTTAATTCTTTTTTATTAATGCTGTTTATATTAATCATTTTCTATTTTTCCATCTTTGATTATGGATTGCTAATTCTCTTTCATCAATGTTGTTTATATTATTCATTTTCTGTTTTTCCATCTTTGATTAAGTATGGATTGTTAATTCTCTTCCATTGATGTTGATTATATTATTTTGTTCCATAAATCCTCAAGTTTGATTTGGAATGTTACTTTTCTTACTTTCAATACACGCTACGTATTTCAGTGATTGGTAGACTTGGATTTTTAGTTGCCCAAATTTCATTTCCTTTTGTCATTTGCATTCCTTCATCCTTTGGTCCTAACCTAGCCTTTGTCCTCTTGGATTACCAATTGCCTAAGTACTTAAATTTGTCATGAAATTTTTCATTTAATTTGATTTTCTTGTGATTGTTTGTTTTGCTCTCTAGCCTTATATCCCTAAGGTTTATCTAATGCAGTTGCTTTGCCCTCCACAATCTAAACTATAAATATAGCATGTGACCATTCAGCTATAAAGGTAAGTCAAAGTATGTATATGATATTTTCAATTATTTCACTTCCAACATTCCTTTCAGTGTTTCATTTTGAGATAGCTCAATTATTGTATAGCTATGTTCTCTTCTTGTAGCACCATCCCATGTTATACTCTAGTGAAATGTGTGAACTTTGAGCAAGGCATATATATACACATAATATTTTTAAACCTTATCATTTATTAGCATTTTTTTTCTTACGGTAACCTATTAATTTCAATCTCTCTGAGTGCATGCCTTAAAAGGTGCATTGGGAAAGGGCTGGGTAGAACAATGGTGCTTTACGAGAAACATTGGTGTTAATGTATCATGTATATATCCATTACAATTCCATCATACTTGATCCCCTAAGAAATATTCCTCCTTATAACCCCTAACTATACCAAGACCCATATTTTTGACTATATCAGCCTAGATCTATGTAGTATTTATTGACTCCTGCCAATTTTAAAACTAAGTCGGTCAAGATCGATGTAGTCTAAAAGTTACAGCAGATGCTTCTCAACTGAGTCGGTCATGACCAACCTAGTTTGAGGTTAAATGTCATATTTTTAACTACATTGAGGCTAGCCGATGGCATCTGATAAAAATTTGGTAAGGGTTAAGATCACTCATAAATATAAATACAAGTCCCCATTTTAATCTAAAGGAGGAAAATTCATTTTTGCATTGTCATTGTTTGCAAAGTTGTTTAAGTCTACATTTGGAGAAGTCATTGCTTAGATCTTGTCTTGGAGGGAAAAAACTTGTCTTGTGGAGTCTTAGATACAATATGTGATTCTTACAACCACAACAATCTCTTGAAAATCACCACTACCAAAGGGAGAAATTGAGACTCGACAGGTTTTGTTCAAGGTAAGTATGCTCTAACCCTAACTCTTTCATTTGATAGATAGAATTTACATAATTACTAGCTTGAATGAATGTATAACTCCATGTTTGAATCTTATCTACACTTATACTTAGTGTGTTTATAGGGTTTTTCAAACTTGTCATTATCCACCTTAGGTGACCTAGGCCTTAATTTTTCTACCATGATCTCTTACCTTTTTTAGTTTGTTTTCCCTTATTTATGTTGCTAGCTTGGTAATACTATATTAGATTAATTTCAATATTAAAGACCTAGTTAGGGTTATTTCATTATATTGACTACCTAGAGTCTTTAGAACCCTCTCTATTGATGTCATATCATAAGTGGTCCTCTTACTAGGTCTAGTGGATCCATTTGGTCATTACTCTGATACATTAAGTATCAATGGCCTCTATTTGATTTACCTTCTTCGAATTTGGATCTCTTAGATAAGATAAGTTGCAAGTCAATTCTAGTTCACTGCATATAATAAGAACATGTACATAGTACACCCATGATGAATACATAAAATAAAAATCAATATTGTAATCTAAGAAGACAATGCAAAAAAAATGAAGGATAAAAAGTTGATCTGGAAGGGTTTTGAATTATTTGTAGGCTCACTGATATACTTGTTCGTCCATTGGAAAGTGTCAGCTTAATATTTCGGAGCACTAACTATGGAGGTAGAACCATAACCATAGCCCACTAAACCCAGTTTTAAGGATAAATTGAGATTAATTTCTCAGGGCTAACCGCTTATAGGTGCAATACAAAATCAAACAGATGGTATAGCTTCTATTGATGTAAATAAAGGGATCATTGATGTTTCCTTTACACAGTGAGGTCTGCAAAAACTAAAGTCTATTTTGAGTTTTGTACTATGATTATGAGTATTGAGTTCAACCCATTATGCTATGATGTTTGTAAACAAAACATCGCATAACACATCACGATAGTAGCTAACTAGTTTGAAAACTGTCAGAACACAATTTCTAAAACAAGCAAAAGAAAATGAAAAAAAAAATTAAATGAAAGATTTTTGTGTATAGCAGAAAACAAAATTCAACACAAATTCGAAATAAAGAGCCTTTGGATTGGTATTTATCTAAGGTGACAAGACAAATTTTCAGTGTCAGATTACTCTGAGGTCAAAAAATTTGAATCATTATGTTACAAATAATATCCAAGGTTGAAGATTATATTCTTTTAGTGTCATGAATTTACAAAATTAAACTGAAACCCTGGGACAAAAAACAAGAAGAAATACAAGCAATATTTTATTATAAAAGGGGGTTCATTAAAATATTTATCCTTTGAATTAATTAGTGAATAGAAATTAACTCTAAAGTATTGTAAACTTGAAATTTGATCTAAGATAGATAAATAAAGAGGCCTACTATAAAAACACAAGTGATATACGAAATTTATAGAAGCTCTAAATTATTAAAAATATTAACTTGGATTAAGGTTAGAGAGATGTCCTTGCAAACAAATTTACTCTTCACTTATTATGTTTTTGTTGGCTACGATTGTATAAAATTGCTAATAGAGACCTGTAAATACGATGTTAATTTAAAAACTTTACTTCAATGTACTCTAGGATAAGTGTGTAGTAGTCAAACATAATCGCAATGGATTGTTGTCCTCTACTATGACTTTGTTTGTGTTGATTGTGCATTGAATTTGAAAATTAGAGATTGTTCAGCTCTGTCATAAACTAATTTTGGGCAAAAACTATTTAGATGCATGGATCACCTACAAAAACAAAACCCTAGCCTCCACAAAGAAACAAACAAGATCAAATGCACAGAGGAAAAAAAGTGTGAAAGTGGGATATAGTCAAGTTATCCTCGAAAAAACCTTTATTAACTGAGTGTTGTCTTACATAGCTCAAATGGACCTCAGGTCAATGTAGTTCTCCCTATGGGGAAGATCATAGAGCAATAAAACTAATAATTTACATTAGAATGCTTGAGAAAGGATGGCCTCAACCTGTAAGAAAACAATGTTAACTTGGCCAATGACTGTATTACTGCAACAAAAATGTAGTAGGGCCCTTTGTTTAATAGATAATTACTTTTTAATTGCCTTTACAAGAGAGTGTTAGCTAATGTAACTGGAGGCTTGAAGTGAGACACTTGATGTGCTCTTATAGGAGAATATTTGAATTGTTTATGATAACCAACCTATTGGTGTGCATGATAAATTCATTAAGACGCATGTCATTTTGAAAATTTAGTTGCTAAAGAACTGTAGACAAATTTTCACTAATGGATTAGTGCATAGTGGATCCATCCCTGCCTAGTGCGTACTTGTCTATAATGTACAAAGGCTTCTGAAACTAGAATGGCAGTGAAGTATATGTTGATTAGGGATGAATAGAAATAAATTAGGGAAGTCTAGAAAATATTCTCAGTAATTGTAAAACTTTGAAAGCTTTCATATAGATAAATAGGTATCAGAATGACGAGTTGGTCAAGCAAGGTAAAAATGTCAATGGCCATATTTTCAAGCATTTATTGATTAAATTTCAATGCATGCATGACTATGTACTTTGTTATAAGACTATGTTTTCAAAAATAAAAAAAATCCTATGGATGATAATGAATTGTAAAACATTCAAACAAAGACTAATTTTTCATATCTATGAGTCTATTGTGTTCAAACTCTTCTAATATTTCAATGTCATGTGCCATATAATTAAATATCGTGAGGTTAAAGTAATTGCCATGAACAAGGTAAAGTATGTGACCAACCCTCCCACATCTTATAATGCCAAGTTTCAAAGCAAACCACCTCTTAAATCCAAGACTAACAATACTAAGAATGAGGATAAAACAACGGTCAATGCAGTTTCACAACCTACTAATAGACTTGTCCTTTTGGTTCCACAAATGAGATGATTTACACAATGATCATAACCTCCTCATAAGTTGTTATATCTAATTAAATGCAATATCAGATTCCTCACTCCATCAATGGAGGTTGATATGAAAAAGGCACAACCTAAGGGGTTTAATATCAATGCATATTGTGATTGACATAGATGCATAGGACATTCAACTAATAAATGATTTGGTTTGAAACATAAGATACAAGATTTAATTGGAAACAACACTATTGAGCTCAATGATTTTAGTACATCTACTAATGGTTTGGTTGCACAACCTAATCCAAAGCTTAAGGTATTTTTGAATCCATTTACGAAGCATGCAACACAAAAAACCAAGACTAATCCAAAGGGATATATGACTTGCAATGTGCATCCTCCTCCAACTTCTTATGCTTATAAAACCAAGGAGTCTCTTCCTATAAGCAGTTTTATTGGGACACTTGCAAGTACACTAATACAATGACTTACAATTACATTTAATGATTATGAAATTATTGATGAACATTCTACCAATGCAACTTATTTTATACATGTTTTCATTGACTCACATCGTGTACACAGTGTTATGGTTGTTAGATTGTGGAGCTAAAAGCTTCAACTGGTGCAAACAGGGAGGAGGTTGCTGAGTTCCAGGGAGACCGGCGTCGGCAGGGTGCAGTGCACAGGGAAACCGACAATGGCAGGGTGGACAGGGTGACAACCGACATCGGCAGGATGTCAGCCGGCGACAGTCACCTCCAGGCAGACAGGGACCGACGTCGGTCGCCTGTGGCAGTTAGAACTGCTTGTTCCACGGACAGTTAGTTCGTTGAACCGAGTGTTTGCATGCAAAGGCTATTTTTGGTCTTGAGTTGCATGTCTAATTATTGTAATTAGGTTAGTCTAATTATTGTAAGCATGAGATCTATATATGGACTCATGGGCTGTATTGTAAGGGTGTGCTAGAAAGTCATAGAGCTTTTAGAGAGAGCTAGTGTAGCTCCTCCTAGTTCCAAAGGGGTGCTGAGAGTGTTTGATCAGGGAGAGTTGCAAGGTCTGCAAGGTCAAGGAGCTGATCCACCGGGGTACTGGTTGAAGAAGGGTTCTTCAGGGGTGTAGAGAGATCTACAATTGTGAGTATGGTCTATTGAATTGCAGGTTGAAGGTTCATGGGAGATCTACTTGGAGTACGGTTGTGTGCTTGGTGAACTGGCAGCGTTGTTACTGATGGGTTGGAGAGGTGAACATCAATTCTATATTGGAGTTGATTGTTGGGACCAAGAGAGAGAGGGAAGAAGGTCTTGAGGAGTGGCGAACCTTTGAGGTGGAGGAAGAAGTGGCATCTTCCTTATTGTATATTCTTCTGAGTGAATATTAATACAATTGTGTATTGTCTCTCAATTCCTGTGTTGTTTCATATTTCTAGTTACTTTATATTTCTGGTTAAATTCCGTGATTAGTTGCTAATACGAGTAGTAATCATATGTGCTCTAATTGTGGTGGAGCAAGATCCTGACAATGGTGGACAACGGGTCAAGTGAAAATATATGCCTTGTGACATTGTTTACTAATCTTGGGAATACGCAAAGACTTAATTGATATGACAAAGACAGTAAAAGGTTTCAATAGAAAATGACGAAACCCTCTTGGAGGCATTGTGTTACCACTTATATTAGGGCCTATAACAATTGCTACTTGGTTCTTAGTTTTTCCCAACATTGACATAGTTGACATGTTATTAGGGTGTCCATGGATATATAAAATATGTGCAACCGCATCTTTGGTACATTGATACTTGAAGTATATCTATAGCAACTGAAAGGTTAAAATTTTGGGTGTTCCATATGAATACCCCATCTAGCGTGAGACATTTTCTCAGGCGCCTCCACAACAACTTATAATACAACCTACATAGGTTCAACCTACAAAGGCAAATTAGAGGCAAGTAATTGGCTTTCCTTATTGACTAATTCTCCAATGTCCATGACATCAACTATCTATTCAAAGTTTACCAGACATAACTGATTTTGTCACATCCTATGACTACTTTGCATAAACCTTGTGTGTTCCACAAATAACACCGACACATTACCCTAACATAAAACAAAGTCCACAATTTACTATGGCTATGTTTGATATTTTACAACACATGATCACTTCCTCGATCCAGATATTGTGTGTGTGTGTGTGTGTGTGTGTGTGTGTGTGTGTGTGTGTGTGTGTGTGTGTGTGTGTCCTCACCCTCAATTCATTGACAAATATGCAAATTGTGTTAAACAACATAATTATCTCATTTGGTTAGATTGACATTAAATTAAATTAAATAGTCTCATTGACTATGTTGATTGGAATTTCTATGAATGTATAAAAAAATTGGAAACATGTTTCTAAAATGGTATAGGAAGAATGCAATCATTGACATAAATGAAAAACTAATTAGTCAACACTACCTTCATACGTTAATATAGGTCATAGGGGAAAAGAAAACATAAAAGAATATATATATATATATATATATATATATATATATATATATATATATATATATATATATAAAATAATTCTTTACAAGATTTTGACAATAGTTAAAATGTTATCTTCCATGCAATACAATTTTTTTTAAATGATTGTAATTTAGAGCTGAAAATGTAAATACAGTTATGCAGCCATCAAATTTATCTTCTAAAAGACCACAATAACATTTGTAAGCAAAGTTTTATTAGAACAATTGTTTATTTCTATTGAATTAGTTATTGAAATGTAGTTCATAACCCAAAGACTAAATTTGACAGTCAACCTTTCCTATCATTTAAAATTTTGATGACAATTATCTCTTTGACATTATTTATAAGCAACAATTTTAGTAGAATAACTATTTATCACTATTGAATTAGTTAGTAAAATGCAGCTCATTCGCCCAAAGACTAAATTTGACAATTGACCCTTCCTATCATTTAAAATTTTGATGACAATTATCTCTTCAACATTGCCTTTCAATATGTTAGTAATGTTTATAGAATGAAACAGTTTGTTTCTTTATTATACGAAAAAGAATGGTTGTGAGTAAAATTTTAAATATAAAATCCTTTACAAGTTTTTAAGATCCTAAAATTTTACCTTGCCTTTGATATGATTTTCAAAAAAATAGTTGTATTTTACAATTAAAAATTGCATATACAGTAACAGGGCATAAAAGTTAGCCCCTAGTTGCCCGAACCTATGCAATTAAAATTATATTTAAAAAAATTGAAAATGATGATATGTTCAACAATTTTACAACTAATAAACACCTAGGTCCAAAATTACTTGTTTACCAAGGGGGACATGTAGCTCTTGACAATATTAATTTAAAAATAGTGAAATTTCACTATATAATTGACATTGATTTATATAAATTAAATAAAAAATATAGTCAATATGTGGTAAAAATAAACCTTCATTTGACATGGGTTTGAACCCAACCTAGGTGTTCTCCTATGCTTTTAAAATCTCATGTTTACTCTGATTTAGGTGGTATGTTTACTCAATGATTTAAAGGCAGAGATGTCAATATTTTTGTAACTCAGAAGACTCGAACCGAAAAAAAAAAAATTGATTGGTCCATTGAATTTTTTTCATTCAAATTTATTGAAAATGACAGTTGTCAATGAGGTTAATTGTCATTTCAACATACCATGCCTTGGGGATTAGTTTTTACAGTTGATTCTGCCTATCATGAAATTTTTTTATGTTGATTATTTAGTCAACATTACTTTTCAAATGCTAATAATATAATTCATATGAAGAAATATTAGAGACAATATATTTATATTTATTATAATTCTTTAATAACTTTTGATGTTCTTAAAATTTCACATTACATCTAATAAGGAAAATTAATTGTATTTTACAACTAAAATAACATAAATACAACTATACAACCATACAGGGATCAAATTTAGTCCCTATTACAGCCAAAGCATCAATCACATGTATGTAGTAATTTTTTAAAAATATTTCTTAGTTGTTATAAAACTTTGGAAAACTGTTAGACATTTTAACTGTCCACGAATTTTAAGGAAAAGTAATTACCCACTGCGATTGCTATCGTATCGTGGCACAGGTACTAATCACAAATATTAAGTGAAGATGCATAACTTGGATTGAATTGTGTTGCATCTTTTTGTTCAGACGTTATGGGTTTGCATGCTAGACTTTTCTTTGGGGATTGATGGATTTTGGATGATAAAATGAATTATTATTAAGGTGAATAAATAAATATGAACTTAATTAAGTGTTTAGTTGGCTTTCAAAAATAATGATTATTTAATTCACAAGATCAAGTTGTTTTTTCATTATTATTTGAAATATTTGTTTTTTTATTATTATATCAAATATTTAAAATGTATATAGACAATTATGTAATTGAATGTGGTGTCAAGTCTGCTTTCAAATATATTAAAGGGTGTACAAATTTGGTTCAAGTTCTTTAATAGTTAATTTATAATTTTTTCGTTTTGCAGGTGCTAGATTCCAGAGGAATCAGTAAACTGGTAACAGGGTCTTTTGACAAAAGTATTGGTTATATTATAAGAGATGATGTATAGGGGAAAGGTCTTAGTAGTGGTGCATCTTAACTTTGGACAAAGAATTAAGGCACCATAATATTACAGTGGACTCCAAAAAAATTATCTATTTTAATGTCATCTTAACTACTTATAAATAATATTTCAAGGTCTAACTCATTATACATTTTACAATATAACCGATTTTATTACGAGAGGTCATAAAATGTATTTTTTAAACCTATAACCAAAACTTAACTTCTGGAGTACCAATAGCTGTGGAGAGTCTTACTTGTCAAGATGTGATTGGTTACTTTTAATTTTAAGAGTAAATATTAAACAATTATTAAATACTACATGTACTACTACTGATGCACTTTAATATTTATACACACCAATATGTTTCTTCAATGGAGCACACCTGAACAAAAACCCTATTCCACCACTGGTAGGTGCACCACTACTGGGACCTTTCCCTTAATAAGAGAGTGGTTTTCATGGCAAATTCCAGACTCTCTATTCCCAACAAATATTCATAAGAAATTGGCGCAATTCCATGTTCACAAACAAGCCATTATGTCCTAGCTATCACCTTACTGGTACCCGTCTCCCTTTCTGAAAAATGCTGTGGTTACTTGTAAACAACCAAAATTATTTTCCATTAGTCCAGATTTTAAATAAATGCTGTGATTAATATTATCCAACCAAAATTATTTTCCATCAGTCCAGATTTTAAATAAATGCTGTGATTAATAGTATCCAACCAAAAGTATTTTCCATGGTCTCGATTCAATGACATGGTAAAAATATATATACTTATAGATCCTTCTCTTGTTGGAAACAAGAGAAGAATGTTTTGACTAATCAAATCTTCATATTTTATACAAGCATAATGGCTCTATCACGCTTGTTCCCTGGAAGACACTACAGTTGGTTTTATTTTACTCAATAATGCGCAATCAAAGAAGGAAACAAAATGGTATTAAACTAAAAATCATTCAATTATGTTCTTTTGCCATTTTCAATTTGAGTTCCATACACACTGGCAATTTAACCACTCTGCAAAGAAACTTTGTTCTGTTTTTTGAAATCACAACCAATAGATACATTTACATGCAAGGACCTGAGCTTTTATAAGAATGCAAACTAAAGTTCTACCTATAAATGTCCGTATTGTCCTTCTGAACAGATAAGATTAAATGCAGCATGCCACATTACTTGCAGCTGCTGTCATTTAAACATATCAACGTAAGTCTTCTTATAGTTGAATTCTTTTCAGAATAAATATTGTCTTGAAGCCACTAACCTAATGTTTCCTCGGCAACAAAATGCTCACTCCTTTATTAGCAACATAATTGCTCAGAAGAAGCAACAATCGGGCAGAGAACAAGTCAACCTTACTGTGGAACATTCATGACCTGAATGGACTGCAGCATATCAGAAACAGCAATCACCAGGTCGTCTGGTTTAATCATACCTCTAGCTTTAAGCAAGGCAAATGTACGGCTTAGGTTACTCTCCATGTCATCTGAGAAATTCAGTCTAAAAGGTATAAGCCCCCATTGAAGGTTCAACCGCCGCCTTAAAGTTGTTGAACTAGTAAAGGCAAAAATTGGACAATCTGGGCGACATCGTGATAAAAGGGATGCCATATGTCCTGTTTTGGTGTATACAAATATAGCATCCACTTCCAACTTGTTTGCTGAAACAAAGAAAAAACGACAGTGAGGTAACAAAACAGGACTCTCAATTTACTTCTCCAGTACAGAAGACAATGAATCTGCTTTTGGTTTCTGCTTTGTTTCCTTTCTCCCAACATTGCATTTATAATCATACTGCTATCCAAATCAAATCAGATTAACATAATTATTATATTTTAAAAAGTCCAAAAAATAACTATCGAACTTACCCAATTTAGCAGCAGAATTACATATCTCTTCAGAGATGCTATCTCCAAAGCACGAGGCAATATCTGGGAGGTTCATTGGTTCATATTTCTTCTCTTCACGCCACCACCGTTCAATGCGTATGCTTGCAGTTCTTAGAACAGCCAAAGCTTTATCTGGGTATTGGCCCATAGCTGACTCCCCAGAAAGCATTAAAGCATCTGCACGCTGTTTTACTGCTTCTGACACGTCAGCAACCTATGTCAAATCCAAATTATTAGAAACCTAACTAATATGGAATAATAAAATATAGGAGATCTACATATTTAGAGATTTAATCATTTGCCAGATCATTTATTTTTAATTCCGGTTATTACCACCAAAAGCAACACAGTATGAAGTCCATATGGCATGCTTGTTAAACAAATATGAGATCCATATGTTTTGGTAGCAAAACAAACACGTCAAAAAGGTAACCATGACATGAACTTCCTCGTTCCAGTATAATTATCTATTTCAAAAATACTTCAGGCATATTCATATTCACTAGACAGATGAGATTATACTGATGCCCAAAAATCTACATGAGCTGGGATTACCAGACAGCTATATATTGTTAGATATAAAGCCTATAGGTAATAAATGTCTATTTCAAAAATATAAGAGCATCTTAATATTCACTAGACGGATGAGATTATACTGAATATATCCCCAAAAAAACTACATGATCTGGGTTTACCAGACAATAATATTTTGTTAGAAATATTGGCAAAGGTACTCTTTTTTGGTTGCAGAGACGCCAATTTGGTAAATGAGACCTCCACCCCCAACTAGAATTTCAAAAGGGATTTCCCATTTACCATGTATATTTTTCAAATTTATACCCTTGGACTTTGACCTCATGGCCAAGGTCAGGAATAAATCTAACCTTTGCCAATCCACCGACACCAGGAAAGTATCTTCAGAAAAAGTTACTATTTAGGGTTCAAGATCAAACAAAAAAAATTGCGTGTTTTAGTAAATAGTCGGCATTAACACCCTTTAAAATATGTATACTTGTTTTGACATTTTTAACCAATGCAGGTAAATCAAGGTATAGTGGCACTTTAATTTATTTCTTTATTACAAGATTAGAACTAGTAAAGTTCAAACTTATCAAAATGAACTGCCACATCTAGAAAATGCAAGGTCCATAGAATGAATAAAAACTTAATTGCGTGGAACAAACAGGTACAACTAAAAACTAACCTGCACATAGTTTTGAAAGAAATAAAAATTGAAATTTATATTAATGTCTAAAAATAACCATAACAGATTATTGAAATTGAAAGAGGAACACACTGCAAATAGAGTCAAGAAGTCGAACGGAGTGGAGAAAACAGGAGAAAAATAAGACAGCAAAATGCTGAAAAGATTCAGATGCAATAGAGATCTTGAGTTGGTGGAGGGAAAGGAGAGAAGAGAGCTTCCAGATTTATCTCCAAACAAACAAGACTAGAAGCCTGGTGGAGAGAACAAAAGCCTGTGACATGTCATTAGGTTATTGAGGTCGTGTGTTTGACAGATCAAGACTGCTGGTTGAAGCAATAGCTCGTTGGTGTTTTTTTTGCCAAATATAAGGCATAAGGAATAAGTCAGTAGGCTGTATATAAGGATTATCCTGGAGGTTTCTTACAAACAAAGGTTACCAATGAAAATGAACAAGGTATTCATTGATATAAAATCAAGAAATACATCGCCTTAATTGAACATTTTAAATCCATTAACCCTCAAATATCATTATAACAATCCTTGGATTTAAGTGTACAAAGATACGGCTATCAATAATGTTGTTTGGGCTTTTGAAGTTACATCCTCGAATTTTAATGCCAATTTACCCTGAAGAGATGGAGGTTGAAAGCTTCTTGAAATCATAAAGTGTCGAGGGAAATAGTAACCATAATACTTAAAGTAGACTACATGATATCCTTCCAATGGATTATGTCACTGCTCATCATGATGAGATGCAGAAATCTCTTAAAGCTTAAAATAATATTCCTTCTTGTGTTTCACATTCTTATTCGGACTCAGAGGAGCTTTCAACAATCTCTTAGGTGGCTGAAGAGAATGCTCTTCACCTCGACTGACACATTTGTACAAAGACTCGAGCAGTTCTTTATCCAATTTCTTCTGCTGCCCTGATCAGCAGTGCTTGGTCCTTTTTCTTTCAGTGGCTGTTATTCTCAAATGTAGATCCTCACAGAGAACCCTTACAGTGGTCAGGCTGATTACTTCCTTCTTCCAGCCCACAAAAGTAGCATTGGAAGCATTAAGTGATCATTGAATACAACCAATTCAGACACAAATGGGAATAGATCACTAAGACACCATCCCTCTGTGTGTATTACTACCAAAGCAGCCCAGCCCCCTCATTCTTATTCTAGATAGGGTAAATCTGTTTCATTTCGGCATCAAGGGCCTTCCCCTCATCCGCAACCTGGGTCACAGTGCCAGGTGCAGATTAATAGGTGTTTCTCTTTTGCCAATGGTTCATCAATTGTTGAGGGGTTCTAGGAGTACCAGACTTCCTCCTATGATATCCGAGCCTGGCACCATCAGCCCCCGACATTCTCCCATGAGCATTATCAGATACTCCTTGGCCCTTTTGTGGTAAAAGATGATGATGGTATTGGTTCTTCAGACCTCAGATGCACTGCAGAAACGTGACTTCGATGGTCTCCTGTCCTTGTTACCTGCTTGTAATATGTCTTACGGCTACAGGCTTTACCACTTTAGGTTTACCCCCTCTTGTTTGTGTGTTTAGATACTTTTCACAACCTAGGGTTTTTTTACCTTTATTTTCTCTTTTATAACTGACTGTATTTTCTGAGTCTTAAAGACCTTATGATTCAACTTTATCCATTTTAAGCTTATCCCTCTTTGTATGATTACATGTTAGCGCTTCGTGTTAAACTTCATAACCCACAGTAAGCTTACCCTGTTGTTTCTCTATTCTAACTAAATGTATTTATTGAGTCCCATTGACCTACTTTTGGTCATTTTGGAAATTATTATATAATTTCTCTTCTGTATTTTTGTGTTTTTTTCCAATGTTAAAGGCCCCAAACTGTTCATGTTCATGTTCAGGTCCATTACCTGCATTTTAATACATTTTCTTTTGAACTAAGCAAAAAACTAATTCTAGTGGTGACCAAATGATTGTAGTATTATAATTTTGTATGCATCTTCTTTGCAAAGCAATATTTCAGTACTTTTCTAGTTTTTTCCTCACAACTATAATGATTGTTGAAACACTGTTTTTCAATTAAAAATCCAAGCAAGGAAAGGCTACAAGACCTCAGTTTCCTTTTTTCCCAAGAGATTCCTTAGGTCAAACTCCCCAATTCAACACACACGCACACATAAGAGCTTAACGCCCACCAAGATTTGAACCTGGATATGGCTATGCCCCATCTCAACCCCTAGACCACAACCTGACATACGTTTCAAGATTGTATTTTGTATATTGAATTATTCTAAAATTTTCTTCGCAACCCAAAGAAATGGTAGCATGTATATTGGTATCTTGAACTATGGGGCTCAACTTCACACATCAACAATCTTCAGCTGTATCCTTAATTGTATCATTGTGCAATGAAAAGTATTTTTGGTCTTCTGAAAAATGCAATTTTGATTAGTTTTGTCGCCAATGTAATTCTATTGTGAGATGAAGATATTCTTTGGTTTCTAAATTACTTCAATACCCAAATAATAATGAAGATAACTCAAATCAGTCATTTCAAAGCTTTTCATCAACTCTGATTTGAACTTTGCAGTGTATTGTTCATTGTTCCCTGTGATGAGCAAATCATCAACATACACCTCCACATATACAATTGTTTTGCCATGTTTGAGAGGCTTGTTTCAAACCATACATCGATTTTTCAAGTTTGCACACCTTGTACTCTTAGCCATTTACTGCAAAACCTTCAAGTTGTGTCATGTACACTGTTTCCTTTAGGTCAGCATTCAGAAATACAATTTTGACGTCCATTTGGTGAACTTTCCATCCGTTGTGAGCTACTAAAGCAAACATGGTTTAAATGGTAGCCCATTTTGCTGTAGGTGCAAAGGTTTCATTGGGGTCAATTCCTTCCTTTTGAGCATATCCCTTTGCGACAAGCCTTGCTTTGTGCTTATCAAGTGAGCCGTCAACCTTGTATGTTGCAGTAGACCCACTTACAACCAATAGATTTGCAGTCATATAGAGGATCAACCAATTTTCAATTCCAATTTTTTTCCAATGCACTGTACTCGTCTTTCATTGCTTTTCCCCAAGGTTCAAGCTTCTCAGCTTGTTTGAAAGATGTTGGTCCTGAACCAAACGCAACATTGAGTTCTTCTGAAAAATCATTCAAGGCGAGCTTTTCTGTCTTATCTTGAATTTTTTCAAGGAACTCATTTGATTGTGATGTGGCTACATGTGCACTTTTAATGCTTGTTTTCTCAACTTCTTCAGGTCTGACATCGTTCAATATTTGGATGGCCCATTTAAGCATCTTTTTCTATGATTTTAGTGCTTCAATTTCATCTTTTGAAGTTTCTTCACTTTTTGTAATATACCTATATATTGTATATTAGGGGTAGAATAGTAGTAGAATGAATAGTAGTGAATAGTAATACAACTAATACCAAATGTTAAGAACTTAATACAAATAATACACAAAATAACTGAAAATACTGACTATTTTAATATTTTATTCTTTTTAGAGAAGGAATCACTCCACAAATCGTTTGCCACTTCAAGGGGGCTACTCCTTATCAGAGTATTTAACTCTTGAATCTTGATTGATATATTTGTTTGAATGTATTACAATAACCTATACCCCACTATTTATACTATTATAATCTATCCCATTCTTCATTTCTATGAATGTGGTATTATTATTACCATAGTATTAAAAAACACGGGTACTCGCGGTAAACCATTTTTCCACAGCCCCCAGGGTAGATGCCCGATTACCCGCTGGCCGGTTACTAGGGCAAAACCCACGGGTTTCATGGGCGGATTACCCGCCAAAAACCGCAAGTTTTGACCTGCTAACCCGGAACCCAAAAAATTGACGAAAAACCCAAAAGTGATTCATTTTCCTTTTTTTTTTCATTTTCATTCCATCACCATCATGTCTGCCCTCTTCGCCGTCAAGACTTGAGATTGCGCTAAGAAATTATACTGGTAAGTTTGATTCTTTTTTATAAATTCTTGCAAAGCCAAAAACGTTATACAGTCTACTATCTAGACTCCAGTATACCCTGCATGATTGTGTTTAGTCGTCTACCCTACGAACTGTGCAAAAACGCAACCCTGTAAAAATTAAAAATGTTAGTCTTAGACTGTTAAACTGAGACATATATGATAATACATTAATATATATTAAATAGAAAAAAAAAACAATAATAAAGCATTGTTTTTTTAATAGTTATATATATTAAATCTGAATTATGTATTATAGATATTAAATAATTAATATGATTATAAATTTATATGATTGTCCCTGTCTACCGCAAACTGCAAAGCAATAATAAATATTAAAAATCAATTAAAAACTTACAAATAAGAATCATAGTAAATAATAAAAACTTATCACATTTTAATATTTTATCTGATTATCATTTTTTTTTCTAATATTTATTATTATTTTATAATTTCTCTCCTTTTGCTAGGTTTGAGCTCCAACTTCCAAAGACTGTTTGAAATTGTATATTGACATATTGACAATGGCATCTGGTTCCCATGACAATAACCAGTCTACCTTTAAAAAGTCTGATGACCCAGCCTGGAAACATTGTGTTGAAGGCCCAAAGCTCGACTCCATGATATGCAATTATTGTGGATTTACGGTGAGTGCCGGAGTGAATCGCCTCAAGTACCACATAACATGGATTTCAGGGAACGATGTGCAGATATATGACAAAGCACCACTCGAGGCTCAAATGGAGATGGTTGTTGTCCTAGCAGTGTTTAAGAAATAAAAAGACTGCTGATGCACTTGCAGCGATATCAAATAGGGGGCAACAAGCGTTGAATCTGATGAGTTAACAACCTCTAGGTCTTCTATTGCCCCAAGGGTGAGTCAAGGACTAGCCTCACCTAGTGAAGGCAGTGCAAGTTCACATTTACATAGTTCTTTTGTTCCACAAAATACCCGTGGGGCACAACCTTCACTCGAAGGTACAGCTTGGAATAAAGAATTGTATAATGAAACAAGGGTAGCAATAGCAAATTTTTGGTACTATAACATTCCATTCAATGTAGTGAGAAGCCCATACTGAAAAAATCTGGTAATTGCTTTGACCATTGCTGAGAAAGGGTTCAAAGCCCCTACTCATAACTTGAGAGGTCCACTATTACAAGATGTTGTGAAAGATACAGAGCTCATTGTAGATGAGCAAAGAAGAGTATGGCACAAGAAGGGTTGCAACATTTTGTCTGATGGGTGGATGGATGGAAGGAACCGCACCTTGATTAATTTTCTAATGTCTTCAAGTGGACAGTTAGTGTTCTTGAAGTCCATTGATACCTCTGACAAAGTGAAAAATGCACACTTTGTGTGATATGTAGACAAGGTAGTCATAGATGTGAGTGTGGAGAATGTCATCCAAGTTGTAACCAATAATGCAACAGTATATGTAGCAGCAGGGAGACTTCTTGAGGAGAGACACCCATCACTGAAGCCCATGCTCAGTCCATTGCATTAATCTCCTGCTTGAGGACATAGGAAAAATGTCGTGGGTGAAAAATGTAGTCAAAGAGGCGAGAGATATCACAAAGTACATCTACAATCATCCTTAGGTGATGAGTTTGATGAGAGAGCACACCAACAAAAAAGAGTTAGTGCAATCAAGAGTCACAAGATTTGCTACGCACTTCATCACATTGCAAAGCATTGCAACTTCCCTAACATCTCTTAGACAGATGTTTATGAGCACATGGTGGATGGAGTCTCCATATAACAAGAAGACCAAAGGAGAAAAGGTCAAGAAGACCATTTTTTGTGATGCCTTTGAAAAGACCATGGATGAGGTCATAAAAGTAACTTTGGAATTAACTTTTTTTAGTTATGATTTATTTTTTTTTAAATAAACAATTCTAATTTTTATTAATTTAAATTTTAAAATTATACGTTATTTGCTCTTAGGTGTCAGAGCCTCTGGTTAAAGTTCTCTGTTTGGTGGATAGAGAAAAGAATCCGATAGGTATTTGTATGAAGCCATAGACAGGGCCAAGAAAAGCATAGCAAATTTTTATGGACAAAAAATATATATTAGCCCATTTGGCACCGGATTGATGATAGATGGAACAAGCAACTCCATCAACATATACATGCAATGGCCTACTATTTGAACCCCAAGTTTTTCTTTGTGGATTCATTTAAGGCGGATGAGGTCATGGATGGCCTCAATACATGCATAGAGAGGTTGGTGGTTGACGAAGCCACTAGAGACATAATTGTGGATGAGCTGTAGATTTACAAGAGTGCAGAAGGGAGGCTCTTTTCTTCACCTCTATGCATTCGAAAGACGACCCATCAACTAGGTAAAAGAACAAATCCAAATTTAGTCGTTTATGCTTGTCATTGTATCATTGTAAATTTGTAATTGATTGTTTGTTGTCATTGTATCATTGTAATGTCATTATTTCTTTATAAATGCACACCTAATTGACTGACAAAGTTATAAATGTCTTGTTGCATATTTCTGGTGGGACGATCATGGTGCAAGGACATCAAATCTTCAAAAATTAGCCATCCGCATCTTTTCCCAGCCATGTAATGCTTCCAGGTGTGAAATAAATTAGAGCATGTTTGAGGGCATTCACACAAAGAAATGCAATAAGCTAACAACACGTCTCAATCACCTTGTGTTTGTGTGGTACAATCTTCACTTTCGTGTAAAACGGGTGGAAGAGATAAATAGCCACGAGGCAATTGACTTGGATGATATTGATCCATACTTAGATTGGATCGTTGAGTCTGATGATGTGCCCCAGGAGCCCATGTTTACCGAGGTCACAGATTTAGAGAGGGAAGCAAAAAAAGCTATGACGACAGAGGAAGTAGAGGCATTTGGAGGGGTTGGTGAGGATTTGAAGTTGGATGATGTTCCAGTGGAGCAGTCTTCACCTTTCACTTCTACGGAGCAGCAGAGGAGTTGGTGAGAACAACTTCCATGAGCCATTTTAGTCTTTTTTTTGTTTAAAATAGAGCATTCGACATTTACATTGTACTCTTATTTGCTTAAAAACTAATATAAAGCATGTTTATGACTCTGAGTTATGTGTTCTCTAATTCTCTACAAACATTTCTAAAAAATTCATTTCATTTGTTTATGTATTTCACTATATTTATGAATTTATATATATATTTAAAGTAGCAATAAAAGTGTCAAGTAATTGCCGTGTAATTGCCTAGTAATTGTCAAGTCCCGAGTACGGGTCACAATTTTTGGTTGCCGAGTAACCGCGGTTCCCCTTTTTTTCTACTATGATTATTACTATTCCTTATTGTTCACTACTATTCTACCCCTAACATACAATATATACTCATATATAGGTATATTACATTCCATCCCTCTTGACATGTTTTGTCCTCGAAACATGCGAAGAATTACATATCAAAAATATATACAAGACCAAATAGAGGCACGTCCATGTGTCCTTTTCTGCTTCCACTTCTTCTACCTATGCTAAAATATGAGTATGTACATCAACAAGTTGAACATGAGCACCATAACCAAAGATTGAATTGCAATTTGAAGCATGGTGATCATCTCCTCAAAGCGAGAGCAAGGGTGCTCAAAATAGTCAGCCTAATGAACTAAGGATACATGACATCCCCCCTTAGCATTGTTTCTTACACATTTTGTTTACAGTGGCTAACCCCACCAAAGAATTCATCAAATTGTTATAATTATTTGAGGGCAGAAGAAAAAAGTTTCTAGCGTGTGAAGGGATGATTTGGAGAAGAGAAGATCAACTGAATTAATCTTTCTAGAGTGATTAATATACCATGCTCTACAAGTGTCCTCCAATTCTAGCCATGTAGTTATTTTCACTTCATACTCAACTATAGAAAATGAATCCACATACCATTCGTTATAGTTATGCTCCCAATCTAACTATGCATTAATTTCCTCATCATATTGTGTGGTTATATGGAAGCAAAGTTCAATTCTATCTAAAATAACATGCATATTACTGCTGAATTTATCTATAGTATTATTTGATTTATGCATTGCTCTACATGAAAGCTCCATGACAATTTTTTTTTTTTTTTTTTTAATAAAGTAGTAGTCACTAAAATTGTGATAACTTTCAAAATATTGAATTAAATTCAAAACTTCAAAATGCTCTAAAAAGCTAGAAATGAGGTGCACCAAACCCAAAAATTGTTTGGCTCAATTCGCTATCATGTGAGAGCAGATTGATGAACAGTTGAAATTTTTGAAGGACAAAAAACAAAAATTTGCACTTCTTAGACATTCTCTATGAAGCTCCCAAATGTGCCTGCAATAGAAACACTCACTACAATACCTTTATAATTCCAACAAATTCTACTCCCAAAACCAACTTCCTAAAAAGACTCTCCATCTCAATTTTAAATTACTCTCACACAAACCCAAGCCATAAAATGAAACTAAATCTCTCCGCAAAAAGAAATAAACACAATTTTTATTCTCTCTAATCACCAAGATCCCGTTAAGGCAAGGTGAGAGCATACGATGAATAAAATTACAAACTCCTAATTGCACAACCTACTACTAAAATTCGGTGAGAGCATGAGGGAAATGTCGAACATCAAAAATAGGAAAAGAAAAAGCTATCTGAAGCCTGGATGGATAAAGAAGAGGACCTGCAGATCCAAAGACTTAGCTTCAGGGTTGACTTACTTCAGCATGCCACTAAGGATCTCCAAAACAAACTCAATTTCATTATAAATTGCAGTAAAGCCGCTATGAATGAAGGTCTATAGAATATGGAAAACCTCCGCGAGCACCTCAAAGAGCTATTTGATCCCAGCTATACAAGTAAGGGAAAGAAGACAAAGGTCCAATGCAGCAGTGGAATCCACAACTTAAACTTAGACTATGAAAGCATTATTTGAAAAATTGACACTAATCTTAGCAACATGAAGGCATGTTGAGAAGACATCTCGGGAAGTATGGTTTAATCTAAGTTGTTTCTCTGTGAGTGATTTTTTAATTGTTCTCTTGTTTTTGTGTTGTGGTCTGTGATTCCCTTTAGGGATGCTTCTTTTGTTCTAGTCTCTGTTTTGATGTACTCTTAGGGTTTGGGGACCCTAGTTCAAAAAAATCCCCTTTTAACCTCAAAAAAAACCTACTACTAAAATTTAAAAAAAAAAAGAATAAATGGCCCTAGAAAGAGCTCCGATACCAAATGTTAAGAACCTAATATTTAACATACTTAAAATACATACAAATATTGAATATATTAATACAAAATACAATATTTTTTTTTGACGGGAAGGAATAACTCCACAATCGCTTGCCACTTTGAGGAGGCTACCTCCTTATTAGAGTATTTAACTCTTGATTGATAGATTTGTTTGGATGTATTACAATGGCATATGCCCCTCTATACAATTCTAATCTATCCCACTCTCCATTTCTATGAATGTGGTATTATTATTACTATTCACTACTATTCATTCTACTACCATCCTACCCCTAATATACAACATATACCCATATATAGGTCTATTACACTTTCTGTCATCTGTTCTCGTGGCCCCTATTCATTGTCTGATGAAGTTGAACTTTCTCCTTCAAGAGGAATTTCATTCTCATGTATAGGAGACAATAAAAAATCAATTGATTCCCAATTGTATGCCCCCACTCACTATTTGGCACATCCAAATCACTCTATTTGTAGACATCACACTTTGCATACTTATCAAATCGACACAATTGTTGATCAATGATTTCTTTGTCCTTTGTAGTTAAACATAAAACTTCTCTTGCAACAAGAACTTTTTCTCATCATATATCATGTATGCCTTGAAGGATTCAAAATATAACAAATGAATGCATTTGTAACTCCTAAGGTCCAACTTATTCCTCGTCTCTTTTGGAATCAATGTGTTGCAAGTGGATCCAAAAATTCGAAGATGTCGCACTGAATGAAAACGACCACACCACATCTCATATGAAGTCTTGAAGTAGAGGGTTGTTAATGGTGATTTGTTGCAAAGGTATACTGTAGTTTTAGCTGCTTCGACCCATAGTACAGATTTATCCCTTTGAAGTACAACACAACACAAATCATACTATAGTCTTGTTCATCCTTTCTACAACTCCATTTTGTTGTGGAATGTGAGGAATTGTGAGATGATGTTTGATCCCATTTTTTTGACATAGGATTCAAACTTCTTTGAAGTGTATTCACCACCATAATCTATTCTGAGTGTTTCAATATAGGTTTGAGCTTCATTTTCAATCATGGTTCAAAATTTTGGAAAAATCTAAAGCATCTGATTTTTCCTTTAGCAAGTATATCCAAGTCATTTTGTTATAGTGGTCAATGAGCAATATGAAGTACTTAAGACCACCAACTGAGAGAACTGAATGAAAACACAAGTCCGAGTGAACCAATTGCAACTTTTTATCAGCTTTCCATTGTGACTTTGAGAACAATTCTCTTGTGTGTTTGGCCAAAAAACAAGCTTCACACTTTTCATCTTACTTTGCGGGCAATGTAGGCAACCTAGCAACACCATTATTTTGCAATACACGAATATTGTTAGAGTATGCCCAAATCTAGCATGCCACAACATATTTGGAGACATTCCATCATAAATGAGATGAGCATAATTCTTTGAATTTGATGGCTCACCCTTGAGTTTGAGAAATTTGTCTTCCTCATATCTAGTCAAAATCACTGCATTGTCACATTTCGTTTTGATAGTGACATCACTATTATCCAACAAAATGGAATGGTCTTGTTGCTTAATGAGCACTAGGGACAACAAGTTTAGTTTCAATTGATGGTCTAGAACATTGCGGAGTTTGAAAATTAAAATCCCTAAACATTTGAGTCATATTGTACCTCTTACTTATGGTTGCAAATTTGATCTATCTGCTATGTATATTGAACCACAACTTTCTTCACTGAACTCCTCAAAGAAGTCTTTTTGAAAAGTCGTATGTAGAGTGGCATCAATATCAAGAACCCAAGCATCAAACAATGAAGAACTGATTGAGACAATGTTTGCTTCATCTATACTAGGAAACGCACATTCACCGATGAATTGAGCAGAGTTAAACTATTTTGTTTGTTTTTTTGAGTTTTCCTCTTTCTTCATACAGTATGCTTCAATTTTCTCCAGTGGTGTTCTGCGTTCGTGAGTCCCATGGCTTCCTTTTCTATCACACCGTTCGCAGTAGAGGTTTTGTTTATCATTATGTTTTTTATTTTGAACACCTTGATTTTATTTTTTGCCGCATTTTCCCTTGTTTTTCTTTTTGTACTTATTATTGCCTTCACTTTTGGAAGACATGGCCTTATTGGATGTTTTGAAAGAATTTTTGTTTACATATAACACACTTTCTCTTGTGGACTCAGTTTTTCTTTCAAAGGCTTTTTCTCTTTCCACCATCTTTTCAACCAATTGATCAAATGTGAGTCTTCAACTGATTGTTTGCTTGTAGAGACTCCAAGTAGGTTGAATAATTTGAAAAAATGACCTTTATGAAGGCAGCCATATAGATGTTGATTTTGACATACGTGGCATCCACATCATGCTTGAATGCACATATTTTGTAAACCAATCTCATCACATCATCTTTCAACTTGAGGTTAATCAACTTCAACTGCCACTGAATGAATTCCAACTCTAAATAAGAATCATATAGTTCTTTCAATTTGTGAATGATTCCCATGGACTACTGCACCCCTGAATATGATGAAACACATCTTCGTCGATTGAGGCCCTCATATAGGCCAATGCTTTTTAATTTTTTTGCATCCATGTCTAAATATCTTTTGCATTCCATGTTGGCTTAATTGGTTGTCTCCCCATTGCAACTATCGAAGCATAGATCATTGAAGATGAGTGTGTTCTCTACTTGCCGAGACCATTCTAACTAGTTGTCTTTGCCAATCAATGTTGTGCCAACGATTGATTTGATCGAATGCATTGTTTGAATTTTAAGTTTTGAGTTTTGATTTTTGAAACCTCTAAATTGGTTCCTTATCACTCAAAATGGTCCCATTTTAGAAAAACCATTAGATCAATATAACAAACCTCTCTATATACCCAATCTTTCTATATACCTGTTGATACATGGAAGAATCTTGTCATTTCTATATACTTGGCAGTACATGAAAAGGCGTTAAGGCACGTGAGAGAAAAGTGGTACGTGATACCTAAGTCGCATGTGAAAAGGATTCTCTCTATCATTAACACTGACTTAACAAGAAAATCTCATACTTGACGATATATTCAGTTTTTCTTGATTCTCATATTTACGTTTTTTTATATAAGCGAACGAATAAAAGAGTAGCTCTCTTTATTTCTCCTTTATTTGCAAAAAATGATTGTTTTTGCCAAATTTGCATAGAGTAGCTTGCTCAAGGCAATTAAATGCTTTATTGAAATGAAAATTGCTTTGAAATAACAATTTGACTTTATTTGCTTTGAAAAAATAAAAAGGAAATAATTCCTATCTATTCTATTGGAACATTCTCCATTTATGCTTTTATTTTTGAATGAAAAAGCATAGAAAAAGGCTTACTTGACATTATGGCGAGGAGTGAAGAAAAAATGAAAGGTCAAATATTCATGTTTAGACTTCTATGCTCCTTTTGGAGGAGAATGATACAATATAAGAAAATAACAGCTGTCAAGCATCCATAGAAGACACCTCCATGCACATCAAATAACCTAAACAGAATTCTGAACAAAAGATTTCAGTCAAAAGACAGCCAAGTTCAGCAATAAATGCGCCATACGCAGTCCAGAATGACTTTTGGCAGGCTATTTGTCACGTAGCAAGTAAGAGGATCCAAATATATTCCAAAATGCCACCCAATCAGGTGGTACGTGGCCCAGCGCCAGACAATACAGACACTACGTGGTCTAAAAGAATGTTGAATTCTGCCTGAAGCACCTTCAAACTGTGCAACTCCATACAGGCAATAGTCATGACTCATATGTACATGCTGCCATCAGCCAGAAAACAGTAAAATGCCTCCTTTGCAACAGCAGAATGCCTTTTTTACAATTGTTGCGCAGTCCAATGTCAGAAACATCCCTTAACTAACTGATATGCTGCATAGAAACAGCAAATTACGCCTTGCAACAGCTGTAACACCTTCAGGGAGATCAGAAAACACAGAAATTTTGACAAAGACTGCCACAATACATTCTTGAATATTTGCTACACAGACTGGGCAATAAAGACACTGAGTTTTGAAATATTTGAATACCAAAGAATGCAAAATAAAATGAATGACCAATAGAAAATAATCTGTCTCTAATACCACTGTCAAGCCAGATGGCTTATTTGGAATGAAAATGTCATGTGCCCTTTTGGACATAACACTATTGAAGACCTTTTAGCCTTGCCTAGTTTCCCAAGGGCTAAGGGAAAAAGAGAGAAAAGAAGGAAAACATTTGGTTTTATTAAGAACACTTGTAAAACACTTTATTGTTATAATTTCACTTAAGTTGGGGCATTTTTGAGGATCATGGGTACTAATCCATAAGTGGATTATAAGAGGTGTTTTTTTATAAATTGAAAAAAAGATCAAAAAAGTACTTCCCTCCAAATTGGGCACTTCACTTGGGGAGGAGTATAAAAGCATTTGGGGGTTCATTTAAAAGGCAGCTTAGATCGATTTTGAATTTACAATTTTGAGCATGAAAAAGCTTTAGCTTTTGACTTGAAGACGAAAACCTTCAAGCAAAGAGATTGAGGATGCAAAGCCTCATTTTTTCATGAGGCAACTTCACCTTGGAGCTGCCATATATCATCAAATTCAGAAAAAGACAAAAAGAAGGGTTTTCAAGTTGGGCAAATTGCTTTGAAGGTTGACAAATGGTTCTAGGAGGGTGGGAACTAGGGTTTGGAGACCCAAAGTCTGATTTTCAGGTTTGAAAACCCCTAATTTTAGGGCTGCATTTGATTTAGGGTTGGAAACTATTAATTCCAGCTAGGGCGACTTGATTGGAGAAGTGTTTGAGAGGGTTTGATACGTTATTTCAAGTCTATTTAATATTCTGATATTTTTTATATTTATTCCTGTATTTATCCCTATTTTTAAGGATAATTTTCAGCATTTTCAATTTGGGAAAAGCACCAAAAATCAGTATTTAATTCGTTGTAATTTTTTGCATGTTTTGCACCAATGTGGCTGAGTTTATTGAGTGATTTGATGCCCTGAAAATCATTACAGCATTCAATAAATTTTATACTAAATTTTCACGATTTATTTCTAGCAATTTATGAGTTTTCAGCATCTAGGGTTTGGCTGAAAAAATCATAAAATATTTGTCTTGGCTAGGGTTTTGCATAAATACCAGATTTCAGCAATATAACATATTTTGGGATATTTCAGACAATGAATGAACAAGTTTGGTGCAAGCCAAAATAGCATTTCATGATTCAAGAAGAAAAGAGCAAAGCGATACAATAAATAAACCAAGATGGTTGTTCACTTCACATTTCCAAGAAGACTCTTCATATTCCTATGGGTATGAAAATCAACTTATTAGAATAAGACAAAAGTTACCTAAGACACCTAGGATTAATAACAAATATGTACAATATTGTTACAAGTTTTTCCATGATCTCAATGGTAATCCTTATTTTTGCTGGTCTAGTTTGTATGATTTTCTATGCTACCTTTTATATCATTATTTTCCCACTCTGTCCTTTGGTCTATTAAGGATTTCCTTATCCTCAAAGAATTTCTCTCTTCGTTTTAACTTTTTAATGCAGGGTGAGGCACCATTTATTGGGCATTTCTATCCATAGAATTGCACATGTAATAAAATCCATCTCTCCAAAAACTCTATGCTGCCTCAACCAAAAAAAGGCCTCTGAAACTAAGGAAGTAATTCCTAGAAAAAATGTCTATTTTCAACTCGTAAAAGATTAAGGGGACCGAGCATTAAGAGTAGTGGCATACTGAGAGCGAAACCGTACGAGCAAGGTTTTCTTCTAAAAGAAAGATGTAGTGGGCACCTTACAGGAAAGGTATAACATGCAACAACATGAAGATGCAAATGAACCAATTGATGAACTTTGGTTTTATGAAGGCATCCCCTTCCACACTACACATTCTCGTTATCAGGAGGGCATAGTCAACAAATTCACAGCAGCATGGCCTTCATTTGTAACCCCAAATGAACTTAAGATGAGAATCCATTGGCAAGAAAATTGGGTTTCAAAGATTAGTATATAAATGGATCAATCAAAGCAAACTTGGAGAAGGTTGAGATGCTCTAATGTCGGCAATGGATGGACAATCCAAGATGAAATTATTGGTATTGCCATAGAGATTGAGCCCTCTAATAGTACACAACCATGCAGAATCGTGAGATTAGTTATTCAAAGGGTCCACATGCATAAGTTTTTGACCCCATCTTGTGAAGGTAAAGGTAAAGGTCTTTTTTAGGTCGCTGTTAAGCCAGGTGCTAATTTGGTGTGAGATCTTCCTTGTGGAAGCCCACAAGGGGAATTCATTCCATTTACCTTATATATTGTTCAAATTGTGTACCCTGGGTTTTTTCCCTTATGGTCAAGCTTCATTCACCCTGTCAAAGGAACAAACTTACCTCTAGAGAGCAGAGAAGCTAGTTGCCATGCATATACCTCTACAGAGCAAAGAAGCTAGTGATAAGTTGCCCTTAGGGTGTATAGCTTCATTCAACCTGTCAAAGGAACAAACTTACCTCTAGAGAGCAGAGAAGCTAGTTGCCATGCATAGTACCTTACAACTTCACTAATGGAAGACATCTATGAAATTGTACAGACCAACAACATGACGGGACATTAATTTGAAGATGCCAGACAGGCAGACAACGAAGATGGTGGTGACATTAAACAGGGATTTATGGGGATGCCTTTGAGCTTTTTTGATGAGTGAGATCCAGATGACTATGGAAGTGATGACCCTGATGTCAGCACCTAGAGCAATGATGTCGATGATGAAGCACCATTGAGGCACATGGAAGCATAAGAAAAAGCACAGGCTACCTAAACTCATTTTCTAGCTTTTATAGTTTGTTACTGACTTCAGTCTTGACCTATGCTTCTATTTTACTTTGATTTTTCTTTGTAATGAGAATTCAGCTCAGAAATACAATGATTGGCCTTTTTTACACTTCAGTTATTCTTATTTCATTATGAATTAATGAGTTATCATAGGTTTTAAAAGCTCTTACAATAAAAAAAATTAAAAAAAAACAGAGCTGTGTCATGTCCAACACTGTCCTTCAAGATGCATGCTGGTAGGACAACTGAGTCAGCCAGTTATAGTGCTACTAGTGGAGCTTCAGCTGCCACCATTCCTAGTCCTACGCACAGGCATATGGGTAACACACCTACTGCTGGCATGAACCCTCACATTCAAGTAGATTGGCCTCTAAAAATCAGTGATGCAGACCACGGCATATCAGTATTTTTTAATCTCCCCATGTTCAGGCCCCATGGTAGATTAGAGTTTTTATTTGTTCAATGACAATAGGGAAAGTAGAAGCCCCGCTTTACCCTATTAACATTGAAGAATCTAGTTGGTGAGGGGAGAAAATTATATATGATGGGGCCCAACTGTTAGATAAAAATTCTTTCCAGACTATTAGAGGTAAGTTCATATCTGGAAAAAGAACCTGATTACTGAAATTGAAACCAAAAAGAGGTTTCAGGACGATAGAGATTGAACTTGCAAAGAAAGTTGATATGGAACACTGTTACATGTCAAGTTGATAACTGCCAATACTTTTCTATTTGGCAGCCTGTGAACAGCATCAAACTTTGATAATTTTGGAAAACTTCATGAAATTTTGAGGCTAAATAGTTGATTAGAGATGTTTAGTATTTTGTTTATAGATATTCATCATGATGTGGTCGTTGTGGTTGGCTTGTATATTTCTTCAGTTTTAATATTAAAAACAAATATTGTTTGAGGACCATGTCGCTCTCAGCTCTTGAAATTTGAAGGGTCTCTCTGGCTATCATTCCCGTCCTTGTGTCCCACATACCAAAAAAAATCAGAAACAATGGTTTTCATATATTTTGTGCCTAAATAGAATGTTCTGCTAAACAAGGCCGATTTTTTTCCTTTTTTTTTTTTTTTTTTTTTTGGAAAACCATCTAAGATTATTTCACTGAACAAAAGAGTTACAACAGTCTAACAACAGGGTTACATCTCCCCCAACAAAAACTAAAAAAAATAGCATCTCAGCTTGTGCCCCAAGAGGCATAGAGTCCACATCTTTATAAAAACACTTGAGACTGACTTTGACTGTCAAAGCCAAGTCTTACTTGAAAACCCACACCTCCCCTTAATTGAGATAGATAGGGACCTTGTCAAGAGTAGCCTTGCACCTTAACTTCCACAGGTATCCCAAAGCGGTCATGAAAATTGTGGCATAAAGGTTTGCGGCTGTCCAAAAAATCGTAGAAGATGGGCATCTCCAAAAGACATGGACAATAATTTCCTTTTCCACACAGCCCATATAAGGAGTCAGCAATGTCAGTACCTTTTAAACCTTCTCTTCACTGCTAGGCCATGGTGGAGCATTAACCATCCTTACACTTTGAGCTTGAAAGAAGAACATGGCTCATAACAGTTGAGCATACTCAACATAATCATCTTCAACCATTCTCATTATGGCTCACCTTTTGCTCAAAAAGTTTTATACAGAACTTCACCTAAGAGGACAACTTTGACTAGCCTTTAGACCACAAGCATATTCTTAAACAACAAATTTTTTGAGTTCAAATACATTATCAGAGCACATATCAAAATAGTTGCTCTTAATTATTAATATAAGGACTTGTTCTATTAACATTTGAACATTTGATTTCAACTGCTACCACCCTTTGAAGAAGACCTCGCAAGTTTTAATCAGAGAGATCATGCTTAGTACCATGTGAAGATAAACTCAAAAAGTCTGACGATGGCACAACATGGACAAGATAGAGTTCAATAATGCCAAAAGCAATATGATAGTTGTCTCCAAGTGCCAATAATCTGAAGGTCCCAACATCAACGAGAAATTGAACCCCAGAAAAGGGATATGTTAAATGAAAAAGGCGAAGGGACAAAAAATAAACAATGCAGACAATCAGTAAGGATGAAGAATAAAATTATGATAGATAGACCAGTTTGCTTTTACCATACACAAAGGTGTAACGAAGAAAGCCATGCCTAAACAAAACAAATATAAGCTGCAATAGAATTATCACCAAGAATAATCATACAAAAGTTATATTAGCTGCATTGGAAAATGGCCATGAGAATTTTGACAAAATGGACAAGACAAGGAAAATGAAAATGCAAACTTCTCTTCATAGAAATATAAATCATTCGAAAGGATTCTTCCTACCATCCCAATAAACCAAAATATCAAAGCACACACTTACGTGCCAAATTTTCTCATGGTCTTCAGTAATTAGTCATTCTATTTGTAACCCTAAACGTTGCTAATTGATAGGGATTTTGAGATTTCCATGAGAACTACACAACCACTACACTTTACTTCCACAAACTACCAAAAATAAATAAATATCAAAATAGTTTTCTAATTCTTTCAAATGAACTAAACCAGATTAGCTTTCTAGTTTTCTCTTCCATACAAGTCAATAATGGATAGACTTTTGAAAAACATTACCTCAGCTCTTGTTGGCGTTGGATATTCTATCATGGACTCAAGAAGCTGCGATGCAACAATAACTGGCTTGTTTAACTGCCTACATAATTGGACTACTTTCTGTTGGACGGAGGGAACCTGTTCAAGAGGAATCTGTGCACCAAGATCCCCTCTTGCAACCATGGCTCCATCTGAAGATCGAATGATCTCATCAAGACACTTCATAGAATCAACGCTTTCAATTTTAGCAATGACACCAATATCACTGTAACAGTAAAAGCCAAGAATAGTATGCAAAGGTTGTAAGAAAAAACAGTAGTTTCCATGTATGCATGATCTGAAGTGACTAGAATGTGTCTTTGAGAAATCTCAAGGAAAAAAAAAAAGGCAAACAAAGAGAATTGGTAAAATTTAATATCTAAATGACAGAAATTCTAATATATACAATTTACATAATAAAGTGATATTATAAATCAGGAAATCTTTTAATGACCATTATGAATAGGATCCTTAGCATAGAGTTTATCTGGTTTACGCAATCTTCTGAGGAGTGGGGACATTCATTACAAGAACCATCCTCTTTAGATGACATATAGTTTTTAAAGAGTATTTTAAATTGCATTAAGTTAGACAAAAGTAAGGACATTAAAAGAGCAGAAGATCTTCAGTTAAAGCCCTTGATCTGGCTGCCATAATGTCACCAAGCATTGTTATGTTTTCCACAAGAATCTGCAACATTCTAATGATTTCTACAATGGATAAAAACCTTTGTCAAAAAAATACTAATAACAATTAATTTTTCAAAATAGCATTGTCTACCACAGTTAAACTAAGTGCTTCATGAGTATATTTTTAACACAAGACATAAGAAGTGCGATTTGAATTTTTAGGATCCAACCAAAACACCACAATGATTTCAGCATGAATATTATCTTAGGCAAGTTAAGGTTATGGAAATAGAATTGCACCAAAACATTTAAAAGTGTCCTATAATGGTTGTTTTTTTCAGTACTGAAAAATGGAGATGTTGCATGATAGGAATGTTTTTGTTTGTTAATTAACTGTTACATAATTTTATAAATATAAGATATATTTTCAGCTTCGTGGTAGCTTATGATAGCATCTTGGTTCCATTATATAGTTTGGACTATGCCGTCTGGCTAGCTCATGGATTCTATGAATAAAATAAAATAAAATCACCAGAGCTGATTGAAAGGTTGCAAATACAGGATGCATATCATGTGCATAACGATGCTTGCAAGGGTGGCTTGTTTATGTAACAAGTCCAAACTATTCTCCTCCAAATTGCATTCAAAAAAACCTTCCATAGCACTTTGTGGAACATTGAACATGCATAATATTACAACAGCATAATGAATTTCGTACCCACAAATTCAGTCAGTGGTTCCAACTCCAAGGTCCAAATGTTGGTGCAGAATACTAAGAAGCACTTTAAATCTTTAACTATTACATGCTTTGCACAAGGTTTATTTTGCAACTATTCCAAACTAAGATGCATGGTTTCACAAAAGAAAAAGCAAGAGATGGCTTTGCATTAAGAAACTGAGGGATTAGATGCACTAAGGGCTATGATGATGCAAATTCCTCATCGAAATACATCAAGAGAGCAAATGAGTGTTCATGCTAATCCATGGGAAAATGAACAATAGGACAAATTCTAATAACTACCAAGTGATCCAATAAGGAGAAGGCAAAATGGCTCCCAACGAGGAAAGCAGAAACATCAGGATAAGACCAGTCAAAGGGCTGGAAATGAGACATTTTTTAGGACAGACAGTGCAAAGACTGTCAAAGCCGAGAAGACTCTTTTATTACAGGAGAAAACAAAATTTTCAACTACCAGAAATCAATTAGACCAATCTCAAGGCACTCCATGTGTCAGTACTCTGAGAATCATCAACATTGATAAAAACCTCAACAAGCCCAATGTGTCCAAGTTGTTACAACATGAACATAAATCACAAATCAGAAAATGTAAAATTTGCTGGAGGAATACAAGATTGAAGCCTAGAAAGAGAGGTTGGCTCAGATTCGCCGACTAGAGTCACAAGGCTGCCCACGTCAGAGGGAAACCCAAATTGAGTCTGCCAGGTGACCCAGACTCACCCTTGATTCACTAGGACAAGGAGAGTTTGACGAGACTTATAAGACGTGGCAGATCTTTTCCAGCCTTCCCAGTCTGCAGGATGGACTTGCCAGTAAGCACAAAATACCTGAATTCAGAAAAAAGTTCTTCTCACTTTTCAGTTCCAGATGTTAATTTCTGCAGCGAAGAGTTTTCTCATTAGTACAATCACAAACTGCCTAAAAGACTTTTGAACCAATTTTTACCTTCAACTCTTCATGTGTAACAGTGGAATTTATAGCAGCTTCATTTTCTTTGTATTTTCTTCACATTGTCTGGTCTCTTACAGTAACATGCCACACCAGGCACTAGCAGACTTGAACCTATTTTATAATTACATATAGTTTAGGTGCTTAAGCCATTTCCTTGGGGTGTTTATTGTCTTTTTTTCTCATACACCCTACAGGCAGTTATTCAGGCACGTAATTCATAGAATCTGTGAAATGAAATAAATATATAGCTACTAGGGAATTTCAGAGTCCTGAAGACAACAAATTACAAATCTCTATGATAAAATTTCATAAGTAATGATTTGTTGACAGTTCCATTGGTTTATTGCAAAACAAGAGAAACTAAAATAGGCACTCACGTGCAAAACCATATATTATGTTTGGTATGAGGTAATATACAATCATGATACAAGAACACAAATTTTAGAGTAACATAAATTGGCCACACTGCCACATGATAATGCAATCCACCCTTGGTGAAAGGAACAAGCTGTACAATTCACAAGTTAAAAATCAAACACCAACTTATGACCAAACTTATTACCTTTTTATGAAACCTTGAGTCAATTAATGTCCTATAAAAATAAATGCTCCCAATGGCATAGAGCAAAAGTGGTAATGAGTTAAGAAGAAATATACTTCATATAGGATGCAGAATGGGAACTCGGGAGGGCTCCATGCCATCCTTCGAAGACACTCAAATCACCTGCATCTGCCCCTGCTGCTGTTACAAACCAGCCTGGTGCCCAATTTGTGGTTTACAAGGCTGAAATGATCGCAATTCTTGACATGGGTCCGGAGGTTTTTGTTAAGTGGAGTTTTACAAAGATCACAATTTGATTTGTGGGTTCAATGGCCTTTGGCCCAGGCTTTCATAGCTTCATAAGTGGGTTTCAAATTCTCAACAGCCCTCTGTCAAAATAGATCTACATTTACCCTTGTGCTCAGGGTTTCTTTGTCGTAGAAAGCAATTCATATGAAAATTTTGGACTTCATCCTCCATGCAGGTCCCTGATTTTGGGAAGGTGTTGTTTTGTGTATGAAACCCTAGTTCCCCTCTTTTGGGCCCTTGTTGGACAATATTTCGTTTGCTCCGGTCCCTGATTTTGGGAAGGTGTTGTTTTGTGTATGAAACCCTAGTTCCCCTCTTTTGAGCCCTTGTTGGACAATATTTCGTTTGCTCCAGTGTCGGTTAGGCTCCCAAACACACCCTTGCAATTTTTGGGTATTCTCAATCTGCAGTCCATTGGGAATGCCTTGGGAAAATTCCATTTTTGCTCCCATGAAACTACTCATAGACCTATCATAACCTTGCCTCAGTTATGTTGAAGTGGATTTCACTAACATATTGTCATATGAGATCTGGTTCAAGGATGAGGATCAGGTTTGAAAACAAAATTAGACTACGAACAAGCGGCTTTTAGGGGCAGATTTTGTTTTTTCCATGGAAACTTGGCGGTTGCTTGCCTTAAAAGGAATACAAAGAAGACTTCAGATTTTGCAAATTCTTTTATAAACAAGAGTAAATAAGTGAGGGAAAATCAGCCAACTTGGTGGAACAGGGATAAGACACCATCATTTGGTGGCGCCGGTAATCAAGGAATTGGACACTGAAGTTCAAAATGTTGCACCAAGTGAAAAGAAGGCTCCTTTTATTATTGAAACCGATGAGATTAGGGATTCTACTAATGAAGGGCCTCCACACAACTTCAAGAGACGGATGTTGACGTTGAGCCAAAGAAAACAATTGCAGTATGTGAATCTTGTCCTTCTAGAATCGGGACCCCTTTGAGGTCTCCTCCCTTGGAAGAGCTTGCTTCGTAGAACTCTTCAGGCTCTAGAACCAGAACCCCTTTGTGCTTTCCCCATTTTTAGATTAGTGTGAATATCAAGAGGCTAAACTTGTACAAGAATTAATTTAAATTATAATGTATGGCAATCAAGCATAAATCTGAATGTCCAATACTGGAATTGACTTTGCTATTTATGGAAACTACTAAAGAGATCAAGATACTTAGTTTCATTGTTTTACTGGTTAAGTGTGATTGTGTTCTGACAATGGAAATAGACTAGAAGCAAGCCTATGAGTCATCCGGATCTATAACTCACTGTCTATGCGCACATGGTTGGTACTATCAATGAGTGGCAAGTTCGTCAGATGCAAGTGACCAGGGTTGACGTTATTGTCCTATGATGTTTTGCCTCTTTGAGACCATACAATGCGATGCCCCTGCCTGAAATGTCTATATGTGCGATTTTTGACCCTTGACTATGTGCGTAACTCCATAAATCAAACGGTCCACTTGTGAAGTATAAAAACCTATAAAATATGGAGTGTAATTGCATTGAGCTGAACCCAATCACCCCTTTGATGATTGACCAGTGCCTACGTATCAAATAATCCGAATAGGGAATTCCAGCCACACGTAGTTCTTCCCCTTAATGTGATTGTGCAATTGTGTTCTTTCACTATATGAATGCACCTAGAAATTTGGCTTTGATCTTGAAAATGTTGACTCTTGACCTGGCTTGGTGTGCTTCAAACTTGGCTGATGACTACTCTTAGTGACTGATTTGCAACTTGGGAAGAATATGGCAGATTTGCTCAATGTGCAATAGTGTATAGATGTTTGAGAGATAAGTGCTAAATTGTGCTAGATGGTCAACATGTTTGACCTTGATTTGTATTTATATGCACCCAATCGGGTAATTTCTCATGCCACTGACATGCTAGGTGAATGGACCGACCTATGGGAATGATTTGATTTTGAAAAATAGTTGTTGCTAGGTGACGGATGGTAACGTTAGCCTCAAGATTGTTTCGTCGAAGTTACTATTTGATTCTAACGTTACTGTCAGGGAGACAAGAATGCAAGTGTGGTGATCTATAAATGTCTGAGTATAATGTTTAGCTGATTTAGCACAAACTGAGAGGAATCGATCGGGCTAATAACTAGTATGCAAGTGTGTGGAAATGGTGAATAAGAGTTGTTTGGTGATGCACAAGTCATGTAAGATAAATGTAGGTCAAGATTGACATTGCCAAGTGCAAATACCAAATTTTAGTATCTACACTTTGAGGTCTCGTCCTTTTGAGAGCTTGCTTCAGAGACCAACAAAGGATGGATCAAGGTCAAAAAAAGAAAGGAAAAAGTAAATCAAAATACTTCAAACGATATGACTCTCAAATCAAACAAAGGAATAAGTTGATTCTACCATTTCTTAGTTTTTGGTAGCAGTCTTGTAGATTTTTGTAATGTGTTATGTGTTTATGAATGGTGTTATTTGTAATCTCATAGATGTTTTGTAATGCATTTGTCAAGTAGTTGTTTTGTAATGCATTTGTCAAAGTAGTTGTTTTGTAATGCATTTGGCAAGGTTTCAACACTTTATGTGAGCAAATGAATGAAGAGACAATTGTGAGAAGCACATGATGTATTGATCTGTGCATAGATCTTATTTATGATATGCAAAATTGGTTGCAACATGGTTATAGCAGTTATAGGAGGTTATTAGTTTAGACCTTAACTAAAATTAGTTAAGTCTTATTACAATATTTAACACCCCCTCTTAATGACTAAACTATAAATAACTCCAAGTTTGTCTCGAAACTTTACAAAAAGAATAGAACCAAGAGGTTTAGTCATTAAATTTGCCAGTTGTTCTAAAGAAGCACAAAAGTGAAAAGAAATATCACTAGAATCAACCAATTGTCGAATGTAGTGATCATGAATCTCGATGTGTTTGGTGCAAGCATGAAAAACAAGATTCTTTACTAACTTCAATACACTTGGATTATCACAAAATAGTGGAGTAGGTCTAGATGAAGTTGCAAATCGGCTAGAATCTGACGTAGCCAAACTGCTTCACAACTGACACTGACTGTTGCTATGTATTCTGCTTCAGTGGCAGTGAGAGCAACAGTATGTTGAAGCTTGCTCTGCCATGAAACAACTCCTGAACCAAAAGAAAACATATACCCGATGGTATATTTTCGAATATCAACGGATCCTCCCCAATCAGACTCTGTATAACCAATCAACCTGAAATCTATTGTCCTCTGATAGAGAATGCCAAAGTCAAGAGTTCCTTTGACATATTGCAAAACATGTTTTGCTATTGTCTAGTGTGCTAGCTTCGGTTGAGACAAGAAATGAGAGAGGTAGCTAACAATAAAACAGAAATCCGGTCGAGTGGTGGTAAGATATATCAAGCTACCCACCAACTGTCTATATAATGATTCATTGACCAGTGATGAATCATCATGAGCTGATAATTTCAGCCCTACCTCCATAGGTGTAGACGCAGAATTACAATCCATCATTCCAAACTTCTTCAAAAGAGTAGTGGCATAATTGACCTGAGCAATAAAAATGGAGTGGTCATGTTGCCAATCTTCTACACCCAAACAATAGTGTAGGAATCCTAAATTAGTCATATCAAAAGCAATGCACAAATCTGATTTGACTTTCTGAGTCGTGTCTCCACTACCTATGATGGCAAGGTCATCAACATACACAATGAGTATCACAATGTCATCATCAATGCTTTTGATATAGACATTCGGATCAGATGGACTCTGTCTAAATCCAGAATCTCGTAGATGCTGATCAATTTTGATGTACCAAGCTCGAGGAGCCTACTTAAGCCCATAAAGAGACCACCAATTTGCAAACCAAATAATCACGACCAGGTTCCTAAAAACCTTCAGGCTGCACCATGTATACTTCTTCATCCAAATCGCCATTAAGGAAAGTGCTTTTGACATCCATTTGAAACACTTTCCAACCAAACTGAGATGCGATAGAAAGAAGTAACCAAAATGTGACCATTTTTGCAGTAGGAGCAAAAGTCTCTTCATAGTCTATTCCCTACTATTGTGAAAATCCTTTTGCAACAAGACGGGCTTTGTACTTGTCCAAAGTACCATCAGCCTTGCATTTGACTTTGTACAACCATTTGCAGCCAATGGGTTGCTTACCTGGAGGTAAATCCACCAATGTCTAGGTATTGTTTCTCATCAAGGCATCATATTTTGATTGCACCGCTGTCTCCCACTCAGGTTTGCCTTGTGCATCAGAATATCTCTCGGGCTCTGAAATAGTGAAAAAATCAAAAGCAAGAGCAAAATACATATGTTCTTCATCATCAGTTGAATCCACAACCGACTTTCCTGGCTGCCAAGACCATGTATGAAATTGATGAAGATCACCCTCATACATCATGTAGAGTGGTGTAATACCACTTGGGTCTCTTTTGTAACAAGGATTTGTGTTCTTGCTGAACAACAGATGGAGAAGTGGTCGACTCAAGTTGACGAAGTTGATAGATTAATGGAGTGTTAGCCATAGATTGTTGCACTGAACACTGTGAGGGTGTCTCCAAAACATGTGGTTCCTCATCTTTCAAAGGAACTACAATCCTAGAAACCTCTAGATTATCATAGATAGCTTACTAATTACAAACAAAAAATGATTATGTTTCTTTTACATCAACATCTCGACTAATGATGATCTTGTTAGTAGACACATCTATTAGTCTATATGCTTTGGATTGAGTACTATAACCAACAAAGAAATATCGGGCACATTTAGAATCTAGTTTACTTCTCTGTTTCTTAGGAATGAGAGCATATGCAAGAGAACCAAAAACACGAAAATGTGTTACCTCTAGTTTGATGTTGGACTAGGCTTCTTCCGAAGTGATGTTCTCCAAAGCCTTGCAAGGAATTCTGTTCAGTATGTAGACTACAGTGTTTATTGCTTCTCCCCAATATTTATACAACAAACCTCTGTTTTGCATCATGGATCGAGCCATATCCATGTTGTATGATTTTGCCTTTCAACCACTCCATTCTGCTAAGGAGTGTATGGGGTTGTTAACTGTCGATGAATTCCTTCCTTGCCACAATAGTTCTGAAATTGCTTTGAAGTGAATTCTCCCCCATTATCAGATCGTAAGGTTTTGATCCACCGACTTGTTTGATTTTCTACCAGTGCTTTGAATTTTACAAACTAAACAAAATAGTCAAACTTCTTGTTCAAGAAGTAGACCCACATTTCTCTAGAAAAACCATCTACGAACAACAAAAAATACCTTGCACCAAGAATAGTAGATGGCTCATCTAAATCTGCATGAACAAGATCAAGGAGCCCCTTTGCTCTCCAGGCACTTTCAGTGGGAAAAGGTTTTCGCTTCTGTTTGCCAGCCAAACAACTTGAACATATATCCCGCTTGACTTGGATAGTAGGCAATCCAAGAACCATATTCGATTTTTGGAGTTTGGCCAAATATTGAAGATTGAGATGTCCAAATCTTTCATGCCATATAACACTGGTATTATCTTCCACAATTAATGCATTCAAATTGATAGTGGCAAGATCAACAAGTCTATACAAGCCATTTTGCCCAATGCCTTGGGCTATGACTTTATCATTTTTGATATCAAACACAAAGCATTTCTTTCCTGAGAAATTTACTGTAATGTGAAGGTTTTCAAGTAATTGACTGATTGACAGGAGATTTTTGTTCATCTTAGGTACCTAACATTCTTGACTATGAACTTTGCAACATTATTCAATACAATGTGTATATCTCATATCCCTTCTACAACATGTGACCTACCATCACCCAAGGAAACTAAATCAGAAAAAAATTATTTTGTAGTGAAATTAACATACTAGTCTTTTCGACATGTTAAATGCCTTGATGCACCGAAATCAAAAAACCAATAATTGGTAGACCTCTCATCGGAGCATGACACCATGAGAGCATATTCTTCCTCAGATTCAGTTTCAACTACCGCCACATTTGCATGCCCCTTTGCTTTCTTGTTATGTTTTAGATCATATTGTCTTTTTTTGCATTCTTTCTAAATATGACCAGATTTTTGACAATAATAACATTTTACCTTGAATTTTGGGGAAGATGAAGATGTATCCGAATGTCTTTTCCATTTCCCTTTTGATTGGGCAACAAATGCACTTTCTAATTGACCAGAACTGGGCTCATTGAAGTGTCTACTTGCGATCTTTTTGCAGCAAATATGAACTCACTTTATCAAAAGTGAGTGTTACTCTCTATCATCAGGTGCAAGGCCTCCACAAACGATTCATAAGGTGACAATCTATTCAGAACAAGAGCCACCATACCATTATCATCCACCTTTTGGGGGAAGATGAAGACGTATCTGAATGTCTTTTCCATTTTCCTTTTGATTGGGCAGCAAATGCACTTTCTGATTGACCAGAACTGGGCTCACTGAAGTGTCTGTCTGCGTTCTTTTTGCAGCGAATATGAACTCACCTAATCAAAAGTGAGAGAGTTACTCTTTGTCATCAAATGCAAGGCCTCCACGAACGATTCATGAGGTGTCAAGCTATTCAGAACAAGAGCCACCATATCATCGTCATCCACCTTTTTGTTGATGGTTGACAATTGGTCACAAAGATCTTTCATCTGTAATAAATGTTCTAATAGAGACCCACCTATCATTTATGTGGAAAACAACAGATTTTTCCAATAAAGTACTTGACTCTTTTCTAGAAGTCTGGGACTTGTTCCTCGGACTGGTCCATAGAGCACTTGCTTGTGCAACATTTCGGACCTCTGGAATCATATCATCCGACACAGAAAGTTTCAACCAAAGGACTTCTTTATGACGTTTGTTGTAATCAGAAAAGTTCATTGCCGGTCGTTATTCTGTGTCAAGTATAATCTTGTCACAATCAAGAAATTTCGCAATTGTCAAGATTTTACGACTCCACACATTATAATTCTGCCCGGTTAATTTTTGGGCCTCAAGAAAGACAAGATTCTGGATATTGGCCATTTTTCACTTCGAAAAATAATTTTTAACCAATAAAATAAAATTCAAACTAATTTATCTTTCTGAAGTTCTTTTATCTTTCTGATTTGGTGCAATTTTTCAACCACCCAGAATTTCAGAATTTTTTTGAAAATAATGACTCACTGGTTCTGCCCCTACTCACCGGTTTCCTTCCACGAATTGGTTCTGCCATGAATTGGTTTAAATTTTGTGCATTGTTGAGCGTATGATGACTCAGTGCTTTTGCCCTTCGAGTCGTGACTGATATTTGTCATTCTGCCCTTCAAGACTGATTGCATACTATTGCATTGCCCTTATGTCCTTACGCATCGTGTGCCCTTCGCGTCGTTCTTGGATGCATCATTTTACGACTACAAACATGACTATTCCTGCATTTTGACTACATCTTTGTCCTACGTTTTGATTGTCTTTGTGCCCTACCTCGCATTCAAACTCAACCTTCGACTGCTTATTTCTATGGTGTCCCGAACTTGACTGTTGTTGTCTTTGCCTACTTTCGCAACTACGTCTCGACAATTATGTGTTCTTCTGACCCTTCTGCAACGCTCCCTGCCATGACTGTGTCTTCCATTGTGAACTAGTGACAACCACTCCTACACAAAAATCGTTGATTTAGACTGTGTTTGCAACAATCAATGATCCAAGGGACTATCTCTCCTGCTCGTACTGTAGAACCAGGCTTTTCTCGAACAACAAATCACTCGTACCTTTTTGACTTCCTCAAGTGGTGGCTTTGATACCATTATTAGCAAATGAATGAGGAGACAATTGTGAGAAGCACACGATGTATTGATCTGTGCATATATCTTATTTATGATATGCAAAATTGGTTGCAACATGATTACAACAGTTATAGGAGGTTATTAGTTTAGACCTTAATTAAAATTAGTTAAGTCTTATTACAATATTTAACACTTTATAGCTAGGGCACGACAAAAACACAATTTGCACCCTATTTTCTGATGCGATTTGCAATCCATTGTGCTATATGATTTTCTTGGTTTGCAGTTATGAGCATTTGAGCTTAAGTAATTTTGAAGTTCAGATTATAAACTGTACATTTCCCAGTTGCATTGATTTTCAGGTAAAAATTGTACATTTATATATTGCATTGATTTCTAGCTCAGGTACATTTATCTATTGCATTGATTTTCGAGTCAAAACTATACATTTTCTTGTTGCATTAATTTCCAGGTCAGAGATCAAATATTGTGTGAAATGGCCAATATTCAAAATTTAGTTTTGCCAGAAGCACAAAAATTGACTGGCATAATTAAAATGTCTGGAGTCATAAGATTTTAACAATTGCGAAATATCGTGATTGCAATAAAATCATTCTCAATAATTATACGAGACCTGCTACAAATTTTGTTGATTATGACAAGCGTTATAAGGAGGCCTTGCTATTTGTGGAAGTTGTCTATGTTAGATGACATGATTCTTGACAACCAGAATGCCACTAAAGCAAGTGTGCTTTGGACCAGTTTGAAAAATAAGTATAAAACTTCTAAGAAAAGCTAGGTTTTGTATCTAAAGACTAATATTTTCCATAAATAACTATGGGTCCCTATCAAAAAATCTTCTTTGGATGAAAGATCTCTAAGACCAACTCACTGCCATTAACAAAGAGGTGGATGATGACAACATGGCCTGAACAGCGTGACACCCTCATATGAATCTTTCGTGGAGGCTTTACACTTAATAGCAAAAAGCCAAACCTTGACATTTGACTACAATAGTTCCTATTTGATGTAGAAGGAAGAAAACAGACAAGCAAATGAGTCAAGTGTTGGACAAACTCTGAAAGAAAATTGTTGCTCAGTCGAAGGAGAAGTGGAAACATATCCATATTGATTCATCTTCTAAGTCCAGGTGAAATGTTTTTACTATCATAATGTTGGGCATGTCAAAAAAGATTGTTGAAAACAACAATATGCACTTTCCCAACAAAGCAGTCAGGCAGTAAATGTGGTAGCAATTGAAGAACGAGATTCCAAGGAAAAGTATGCCTTCGTGGCATTATACTCAAACAATAGTGCTACCAGTTTTTGGTTCATTGATTTTAGCACATCCAAACATTTCACATGTTGTAGAGACTGGACAGAGTAATTCCCCTAGGTATTGGGCAGAGTGTCTTGTATAGGCTTGTTGACCCTGCCATAGTCAACTTAAATGTGCATGTGGAGGGAGAATCCACCATACAAGATGTGTTGGAGGATGAAATTTCTCTTAGACTTGTAAACCCAGCTCCAATCAATTTACATGCACTAGTTGTGGAGGGAATATCCACTATAAAGAATGTGTGGAAGGATGCAATTCTTCAATCAAATGCATGGGTATTTATGAGGAAGGTTGAAATTCCTTAGTCAAAGGCACTAGCTTAGAAAATCGGAAACAAGGTTGTTAATTCAATAGAACATGGTCATTTTGCTCTCACTTCTGACCTTTTTATGGTACCTAAACCGTAAGTTAAACAGCCCATTGGATGCAAATGGGTGGACAAAATTGGTACTTTGAACAAGTACAAGGCTCATCTTGTTGTGAAAGGCTTTTCCAAACAAGAAGGAATAGATGAAGAGATATTTTTTTCTCCTACTATAAAGTTGGTTTTTACTCCTACTGCAAAGATGGTCACACTTCAATTACTTCTCTCCATGGCAACTCAATTTAGTTTCCTAAAAAAACGTTTGGACTAGGAGGTCTACATGGTGCAGCTCGAAGGTTTTCAGGTATCTAGTAATGATCATCTAGTTTGCAAGATGAATAAGTCCTCGTATGTACTTAAGTAGGCTCGATGAACCTAGTATATTTTGTTCAATCAGCATCTCCAAGATTTTGGATTCAGAACTATGGAGGTTGGGCTGAAGTTATCAGTGCATGATGATTCGTCACTGGTCAATGAATCACCCTATAGAGAATTCATGGACAGCTTGATACATCTTTTTTTTTAAATAAAATTATATTAATTCAAAGAGTAAAACATATATACAAATTCTACCATGCCAAGCATGATAACTATTAGTCCAAGCCATGGCACAAGAAACATCTATTCCCCACCGCCATATAGAGGAAGTCAATCAGGATCTAGAATCTTCTGGATATCTTCTTGTAGCTTAATGGGCCACCATATAGGTGGTGAACCATAGCAAACCAAATTATGATTATCCAAAGCCTAATTGGCTAAAGCATCCGCCACTTTATTCTGATGTCTAGGAACATGGATGAAGTATATCTCTTGAAAATTAACTTTCAACTAGTTAATTTTGTCCATCTCTCTAGTTATTTGCCAATTTTTGCCCTTCTGCAATATCAAATTGGATAACAGGTTAATAATTATTTGAGAATCAAATTCCACTTGAATCTCATTCCATCCAACTTTAATTTCTTCTTGTGACAACTTGATACATCTTATGTCCACACAACCAGATCCTTTTTTTGTTGATGACAATCTTTTTCAGTTTTTTCTACACCGAAGCTCCTACATTGGACAACAACGAAATGTCAAAGGACTGTAGATTTCATGTTGATATCTAAAGAGCAATCTGTAAATGTAATGACTAAACTCCTTGGTCGCACTTTGTAAAATTTTGGTGCAAACTTGGAGTAGTCTCTGATTTAGTCATTAAAGGAAGTTATTAAAGTTGTTAATTAGTTGTTAGTTAAACATTAACTAATGGTTGCTTATCAACCTTCCCAACTAAATGTAACTACTTTTTGCTTAACAAAGATAGACACACACAAGTGTGTAAGTGTGTCGTATCCCTGCCATTTCTCTTCATTCTTTAAGATTCATATTTTTGGATTCGGGCCCCATCATCGATCCCACATTTTACCAATAAAAAAAAGTGTTAACAAGTTGTTGCAAGGCTAATATTGTGATTGTGCCTTTATGTCAAAATTAAATCCATAGGTATAATGATAAACTTGAAAGGCTTGTAAATCAAAAATAATACAAGTAGCAAGAAAGATTGAGCAATTGGTTGTTACTTGATATCGGATGCCTGGAAGGGGAAGATGCAATTCAGCTCTTGGAATTTTAACTAAGGAAACCCATTCAAAAAGATGTAGATGCGCCAAGCAACTCAAAGAATGACATATTGCAAATAAGTACACGACAAATCATGACAATTGATCTTCTTCAAGAGCATCTCAATACAGCTACATGAGAAAATAATTACATACTATATTATTGCATTGAAGCAACGTAGCACCTGCCCGTGCTACTCCAAAACCAGTTACAAATTTTCTTTTAATTAACATTAATCATGCTTATGCAAAGCGTATGAGCCCATTGCTCAACGACACATCCACATTTTAGTTCACGCTATTAGGCAACAATGATAGTATGCCTTCATCCACTATTAATCCTTTTGGATTAATATGGATGGATTACCGAGTTAGTCTGGTTTGTCTCAAGCACACATCAAGTTACAGTCTTGGGCCTTGTATGTTATGGGCCCACAAGAGATGACTTCTTTTAAGCCGCTCAAAGGCAAGAATAAACCCACACAAATCAAAATCACAACACCCTAGGTGTTGGCCTCTAATGCGCTCGCACCCACTTCCCACACTGCTTATGTATTGACTTATGCTCCCAATATAAGTGGAATCAGGGCTACAATAGTTCTCCAAAAACCCATTGAGTGTTATCAAATATCAAATCCTTATTACATTAAGGTCTCAGACTATATCATCATGATATAATTTTATTTAATTATCCTCTACTTGATTTATTAATCCTCAACTAATAATAATAATAATAATAATCCGTCCTTAGAATATATATATATATATATATATATAGATATAGATATATAATCACTCACAATGTGGTCACCGCAAGTCATTAGGGTCTCGGTTCACATTATCAATAATACTCAATGGAGTGGAAACCACGTTAGATAACTATATTCACCTAGCTCTTAGTATTATATATGCAGCCACATAATTTTAGTTCTCCACGTTATCACATGACCATTAAGCCTTACTCCTACATGAAATTTTAGTCATGCGAACCCCAACGGACCTCACAAATTCATATTCACATTATATTCATGCTATAGTTATAGCAATCCCATGATGTCCATGTGACTACATTACCTATTTTATCGCATATGTGGCAGTCACAGTAGACTTCAAGTTCTATAGATCACAATCTAAAGTTTCACGTGTCCACAAGCTTTTCGAATTCACAGGGTTCACTTGGATATGATGGCTATGTGTTCAATGTCACGACACTGCATTCAAGGTTGGGCACAGTAGGTCCCTCGCGATTCCCATGGACTCACTATATGCTCCCTAGGATCTACATGGCCAATCAAACTAATACAATGCGATCGAAAGGAGGGTTGTGTATTCCCAGATATCCACGTGGTCCTTTGTAAAGTCATTGTTATTCTCAGTGATCTTGGGTCACGTCATATACATACATAAAGAGTGGCCGCAGTCGAATATAAATAATGTGTGGCCTACGTACTTGTGTGGCTGCTATTGGTCACAGATTCCAAATGGAATAGACCACAATCTATTTTTCCATGGGTCCGCAAACTCCCACAATAGTTCATAGATTATGTGGATACTTTGTCATTGTGTTTGAGGTAGACTCTCAAGTGGGTCCACTATGCCAATGGCCACCAGCTACCACTTTTCCTATTATGGACGTGGCCCTGAAACTAACATCATCGGTCCTTTCACTCATTGACAATGGAACCTACGAAGTCCATGTGACTTCCGCCCAAGTGACTGAGATTATCAACCCACTTCACGGATCTCAAAATATATTGAGCCCCAATACACAATTTCATGGGTCCACATTAATACAAGGGAGACCTGCACCACTGAGTGAAAGTAGGCCGTGAGGCCAAGATTAGTGCCACGTGGCCTCATCATGGGCCACCCGTTGTCCCATTATGGGCCACCCATGGTCCCAAACATAATAAGTGCCACTTCAATTTTATAAATGCATCTTTACCTTTTATGTGGCACCTGCGAAAAATAGTGATAGTGACCATAATGAAATAATAGATTATAAGTCGATGCTACCTAAGCCTTAATGGCTATTTTACACTTAATCACTTTTTACTAAAGCAACAGGTTCGCACAATGACCAAGGCTTAAAGCCTACGCAGATGGAATAGTGTCCAAGCCATTGACATGGTTACACTTGTCACCATCACGATCTCATGACCTCATGAGATCATTAGACTACACAAGGTCCGGAGGGAAGCGTGATCTCTCCACTGCTCCTTGGCCACGAGATTGCACCAAGTGGCAACATTCTGAGCCACGCGATCTATAATGACTAAACACTTAGCCACATGAACTGATTCGATACATGCAAATTGTGATCTCGGACCCAAATCAAGAGACTGGACAGGAAGCTCAAAATGACAATGAACCAAAACGGGAAAACACTTTCCCAAATCATTGCAAATTGGTTAATCCCAAACGTCAAGGCCACGATCTTGAATCCTGAGATTCCCTCGTAGTTTCACATTTAAATGTGACCTAATTTATTTGGCGACTAGGAAGCATAGGTTGAAAATAGCTTAAATGATCACCAACCACAAGGGCAACTCCTTGCCAAGTAGCTACATAGTACGCAGAGACTCATACAAATCTTTACGATGCACACAATCATGTCAAGGGACTCCGCTTCTATTACTAATTACCCAAGTTAACACACAACCCTCCAAAGGTGTGATCGACTTCCTTACAGGAGTCTCTATATGTTTAGCTAGAGAGTTGAAACTCTGCTAGAGGCCTCATTGTTATTGAATATTCCAAAACCCATTAAGGGATAGTCCATCTATTAACGGAATGAGTGAATTAAGCCTCCTATGCTACATGCACATATTTATCATCACCAAAGTATTCATTCCTAAGGAAAGGATGGTACATAGATCTAAGTCTTGTTTATTCCCTTTTTCTACTTAACTGTGACCATTCACTTATTCATTTCACATAATGCAAATTTTACTAGTAGTTTGTTCATTCAAGATAAAAATAATGAAATTACAAGGATCAGTCATACACATATCTCCTTTATACAAGAGTATTAACAACGACAATCACAGAGACCTTCAACATCGTATGAATTTATATCCCAAATAATCCATTCTATAAGCATCCCAGATTTTACAGGCATACAAATGAATGAAACACAACCTTCAAGAATCGGAATTCAACTCGGCCAATATTTAATATCAAACTATCGCGACAATAATAACTTTAGGCTAAAATTCTGCCATTATCATCCTAATTTAGGCAATTCCTTAAACAAGTAAAGGAGAGAGGAGAGTAAGAACATATGCACCGTATGTTCAAAACTTATTTGCTTGCTCCACTTTTTCCGCTGGCCTTGGCATGATCACCATGTGGTACCAAGTGATGCGATGTATTTGGTGCCATGTTCCACCTGGCCACCCTCACAGCGTTTGCACGGAGTCCATAACATGAAATTGAGGAATCCTCTCACTACTCGATCCATCAAGCCACATTGAAGTCACAGAATCTACTCAAGTATGCTAATCCACAACATGCTTAGATATGTTCATCCATTGTGAAATTCATAACATAGACTTTGTCTATCATTACTCCCTCTGCTCAGCTTACTAATAGTGAGCAGTCATTATGAGAGAGCCCCTTTTTTAACTGGGATGGTTTACTGCAACACTCTACCCTCTTACAAGCTTTCAAACATTGTTCGGTCATAGTCTACCCTTCCTCCTATTCGTGATTTCCTTGGTCATCCCAAGGATGGATCCCCCCTCTAACTAGTCGAACCTCCTTTTATATTTTCTTCCTTTTTTCAGAAAAGTCCTTGCAGTCATTAAATTGCTTGAACCACTTTGGACTATTCCCATTAAATTCAGGGATTGTGTTTCACATAATACTTTGACTTGTAATTCCTTGCGGCCACTTATTTCCGTTGTTCTCGTTTACTTTCTTTCAAGCTGCATGGTTGGCTATCAATCTTGCCATCCACCTTCCTTTTTTCTGCATGTTGTCTGCTTTCTCATCTCCTTGTGGCTGTCTGCAGTCTTGTCTGCATTTATTTTCTCACTGCAGGGGTGACTGTGTTTCCTTGTCGCGGTCCACTTGTTGTGGACGACTCCTACATTGTAGATGGTTGCCATTCTATCATTAATCTGCTGTAGAACTATTGTCAACCATGGCGGCTATTTTCACCTTGCTTGGCTGCAGGATTAATGTTCACCATGGCTGCCATTTGACCTCTGACTATCTTCTTTTAGTGATCTCTATTTCAATCTATAACCGTGGCCTTATTCCCTTTTGCTCGTTGCTATAATTATCCACCATGTGACTTGTGGCTGCCCCGTTGGTGACCAAAATGTGTTTTAAAATCATATTTCTTCTTTGGTGATCATGAAGCTTTTTGGCTTCTTATCTCATTTTACTCAGTTCGTATTAAACTTAATGTCTACTTGTATTTATGATTCCAAGGGATTAAAAGCTAAGTATCCATGCGACAAATGTGCCACATAATCCAACAACACATAAGGTGACTCTTATCGTCAAACCACTGTCAAGATCTATGGCCACTATGGATGGTCCTTGCTAGAGCTCCTGCGTGTGCCGTGTCAACACAGGTGACAATCCAATGGACTCAATGCAAACCCTTACCAACTCATCTCATCGTCAGTCTATAAATAAGATCGAAAACCATTTGAAAACCCTTTATTTCTTACACACCAACCAAACTCATCATAGTACCTCTATGGTATGAAGAGATGGAAATAAAGGCACATTAATCGAATGCCTATTCATCCTAACAATAATCAATATCTCTCTGTAATCTAATATAATACCCTCAAATAAAACATGATACCAATCATAATCAGATAGTTATATTAACGTGTCCAACCCCAATTACTACTTAACCATGTGCCTAAGCCAAGGTGAGGCTAGGTGGGGCATTACAAGAAAATATTGTACATGCTGTCAAAAAATAAAAAGTGAGCCCCCATTCACAACCAAGTAATAATTTGAACAAGTCATGTGGTATCCACGAACTCTAAACTTCCAAATTTGCTCATTTCTTAAAACTATTCAAACTCAGAATCACACCAACCTTCAGAGAGCTGCACTTTGTAAGACAGAATGGAATATGAACTGCATAAATAGAGATCCTTGGAGAAAAATCCCAGATATATAGCAATTCTTTCTATCCAAAAAAATTAATGAAAGGATTCCGACATTTTGTGAATTCCTACGCAAAAGTATATTCACTAAATGTCTTTTCGGCAAATGGGCCTCCATTCTAAGGTTATGGCTCGAATTTTTAATGTTTATTTCCATTAGTGTTCAGCTCAACCATACTTAAAGGATTCGGCTCAGAATCACCCAGAATTATATATCCAGCTGAGCATCTGAGAAACCAAAATGGGTTGCCTCATTGAGCCAAACTCGTTAATGACTCATCGTAACTCAGTATAATGATACTTGCCAAGACTAAGCAAGCCTCATCAAAACTCACCAAGAGTGCAAAAGAGACTTGTCGAAACATGAGTATACTGACAAAAGGAAAAGCAATTACACCTATTTTGCTATGTTTTTAATAACTATTTCTGCAGGGAAGTTACTTAACAGCTGAAGGATGATTCCCAAGTTGTAAAAACCTATTGATGGAAGTTACATGTTTAATGATTGATTTAATGTGCATTTGACTAAATTTAGTGAAAAGCAGCTGATTTTTTTGTACTTGAAGTATATTTACCATTTAATGTTTATCTTTCATGTATTTATGTGTAATTTGATCTCTATGAAGTTAATTTCTCTTAATATGGAAAACTGCTCAATTCTGTTGAAAACTCAATATTTTATTCATTTTTTATTTTCCGACTCTTGCTGAGTTTCAGGTGTCCCACTCCAAGCCCCCAAGGCAAGTCATAGCCTAGTGAAAAATAACTGAATACTACAGGATGTTGCCAAAGTATATCACTTGATACGAAATTAAAACTACCTTTTTATTATCGTACCCAAACCACCACCTTGTGAGCGTTTTTAAAGCCTCCTGCTTGAACGAATGAACTTGTGTTCTAAAAGTGTACATGCATATACACACATGACTGTATCTACAGAAATAGAAAGATTGTGGCCAAATGATGCTACCATTAATTTGAGCGACAAACATACTAGCTTTCAATCTCCTTCCACCCTTCTTATTCAAATGTTTCTATTAAACACACAATTGTGCATTAACATGCCCAGAGTATTCTTCTATGCTTGGATACAGCTTTTATGCTTTTCTTCAAATAACTTCTATCCTCTCACAAGGGCACAACTTCATACCCAAATGCAAAATGTAAAGTTTATAGAATATTTCAAGGAATGATAGTGTCATCAAGGACAATGTAATCTGGTTGTCCTTATATTGATTTTAAGAATCGATAACATGCCTAAATTGAGATTAAGTTATAGATAAGATACACAAATTTCTTGATCATTAAGAAGCAACAAATATCTTCACTCTCTATATTACTTACATGAACCAAATTGAAATGAAATGGTTTTAATTACGTCCACGAAACCAAACGGTCTATGGGACCACCGATTACACCAATTGCTCCAACTACTCAAAGATTCCTAGGACCCATGGTATCCTTTAGAAGGCTGCTCCTCCTTTTGCTGATTGAGTTAACATCTCCCCCAACCCTTTTATTTATTTTTTACCTCAAATGGTTCTACCATGAAGCCACCTCTTAAGGTTTCCACATATTTGTCTCATATATCCGTGTACTTCGGACATTCAAGGATGAAGAGCTCCTCCATTTCGACTGTCCATGTGGTGCAAAAAACACACACCCTCTCTTCCCACTATTCCTTAGGAGTCTTCCATCTACTTGTCTCACATCTAAGCCTATGAGAGCTAGTCCTCAATTGTGCAATGAGGATCTCCATTTAATTTCAGCCCCTATATATGTTTTTTCACTATGCTCATTGGTCGGGTTGAACACTAAAATATAGCGTTGTCTTTTCTTGCTTATTTCCTTCCTCCACATTATTATTCTAAACTTATCATTCACATATTTTTTATGTCTTTATTATGGTTTGGGCATTCAGTTAAATTGATATCCCATCTACTCATCTATCTGTGGTTCTACTTCATCCATGTGTTGTTCCTTCTATGCAACTCTGTCCTTTGCAGCCTTAGGCCACCTATCGATCTTCATGTTTTTTGTGTTTTTCAAGTAACATATTAGCCTAGTCATAGTTGTTGCCTCTAAAAGGTAAGTACCTATTTTGGCAAGGATGTTTCTTAGGGAAAGAAATCTTTAATTCTGAAATTGTTTGTGATTAGACATTTTTGGATCTTTTCTATTTGCCTCCATTTCAAACTTCTTGTTCTACTAGCCCACACAGCACAACCATACAAAACCATTAGTGCAACAAGTAACCCAAATAAGACCTTGGTGGTCTTCTAGTTCCATAACTCAACATTCTTGCATCTGTTTTGGAGCACACAAAGAGCTCTCCAACTGCCTTGCATTCTCTTCATCCTGCAAGTATCCCATCTGAGCTTGTTGTGAACATCGAGGCCAAGATACCTGTATTCTGACACCATTTCAAGAAACCCTCCTACAAATTCAAAATCAGGGTGTTGTTCCTTCTCACTGAGAAAATCATATTTTCAGTTTTATCAATGTTCCCCTGCCTCATATTAGGCCTCCTTATCAACGTTGTGCATTAACCTCTTGCTTTTAATGTAATTTGTACCATTGTCATGTGATGTCTAACTTTCTCTTTCTTGCAGTTGTCTATCCAATGTCAACCTAAAGGCTTACTGATTTTTCTCTGTCGAGAGGATGCTTCCTTTAAGTGGCGGCTTACTTTGGTTGACCCCATTGTGCTCATCATGCTACTTGTCTCTTTGTAATTGAAGTTCCATAAAAATCAGGTTGTGATTTGATTTAAGTTCCATGGGAGAGTCTTCTACTTCTAACTCTTCAATTCTAGATATACAATTTTGCGAGCATATAATGTAGTCTATTACACTCAGCCCTTTGTGAGTCTTGCACATGTACTTTCCTGATTTTTCCCATTTACTCATGCCATTTGCAAATAATCAAGTTATGTGCAATACATAAACCTAATAGCTCTTCTCCAAAGTGCACGATAGCCCCATGCCCATCATCTAAAACCTTGTTCCATTTTTTTCTTCTTATGCCACCTAAAGAGGGTTCAGATCAAGATCTGCATTACTTCCTAGAATGTTGGCTTGTTTGTTTGATGTCCTTGCATTAAAGTCCCCTATTAACAAAATCTCTCCAGTCTTACAGTAGGCAGAAATGGTCCTCTTTAGGGACAAGTATTGGTCTTCATGATCTAGATTGTGTTTCTTATAGAATTTGGAATCCTTGGGCACAAAATAACATGCAGCTATGCTAATGTTTGTGTCATTTTCTATGATTATTATCCAAATGTACTGTTTATTTTCATCTTGTTTTTCTATTCTGATATTTCTGCCCCATGATTCCTTTATTAGCACCATTATACCCCCATGTCCCTTGCTATTCTCTGTTGCTTTATTCTATACTGCTGCCTTCTCGTACCCTTCAAAATCTGGTGTCATGCACCCATCGTGCTCAATCTTGTAGAATTGGCTTTTAAAGAGCTGTATTTCAAAATAGTCAAATGAACCGAACCAACCTCCAGATGACTTTTCACTAATATTGTACAATCTGGCTTCCACCATCCACTGTTTACCTTTGAATTGAAGTACTCTCTCTCCAAATCACATTAACTTTTGCACTTGTATAATACTCCTATTGCTCATAGTCATGATCCTTTTCACAATGACATTTTTATTTATAGCATACTTTGTTGCCCTCCTCAATTTTTCTCAAGGTGTTGTTCCAATGTTCACACACACAACATGATTCTTAAATATCCTTTCAAAAATACTTTTTATAAACTGCAATTTAAAACTATAGCCTGAACATAACCATTTTTCTCAACATATTGCATAAGAACCTAAAATCATATGAACACTGAATCGAAAATTTCATTGGTATCTGCCATAAATACCCACTTCCCAAGAGATTAAAATTCCTTACCCATCACAAGATCGAGCAGCAATATAGCTTTTCAAATGTTGGATCACTTCAGCTGATTTGACAAAAGATATTGCAATAAAATCCACACCTTCAGAAATCCCAAAATCTATATCAAGCCAATCCTGGAGAAAACAAACTTGCATCAGAACTTCATTTGTAGATGTTTGACATTTTTTCTGAATTAATCTACAATTTTCTAACTTGAGAACAAGAACCAACCAACCTTGGAAGATATTGTGGGCAGCATGGCATTCTTCTCACGCACCAATCTGCCCTGCCTCCTAAATGTCAGATTGGCACGTGGCAACAGCAACCCAGGATCTATACAACAGCATTTCACATCTGGTCCAAATTTTTCAATCACCTCAAACCTCACCATGCCACCATCCACAAGCAGTTCATCCCCAACCTCAATGTCTGTCAAAACAATCAGAAAGAAAACTAGATTTTTCAATGTCTAAACTAACCCCATGTTGAAAATTTTAAAATTATACATAGCCAAACCAGATATCGTTGCATTTTTGTATGTTAGCTTTTAATGGGATGCAATCAATAAGAGATCACATAACAGAGTTGGAAACCGTCAGTTCAACTTGCTCTTAATAGGAACAGAAGTATTTGGTTGGATCATGTGAAATGCCAAATGTCACATACCAGAATATGTTTATTAAAAAACATTCCAGTGAAATTCCTGTATAAATATCACATGCTTGCTGGAGTTCAAATAAACAACCACCTTGGAGAAAAGTTTCAATGAATCCATTACAAGATTAAACCTAAAGAATTATTTGTGTACTTACCCTCTGCAAAGCCATCATAATTGACCTGAATGGTGTGGGCCGGCAGAGGCCAATTCAAAGGACGCACAGTGAATGTCCAAACTTCACCATCCTACATAATTGAAATAAGCATGAGTCATCTTGAACTAAAGCTCTTGGAAGCATCAACGGATGAAGAATAATCTAAGAAATGATGATAAATAAGGAAACTTAGACATACAAAAGTATCAAAAAGATGAAGGACCTCAATTACAAATAGTTGATTGCATTTTATGGCATGTTGCAATTGAATATGTTCTTTATACAGAAAATGTTCCTGTATAACACTTCTAGAGAGAAATTCATACAGCTGTTTTCACTATTTCGAAACACATTTATAAGCAACAGACATTTAATTCAATCAACCAAACATAACGATAGTCCTCTTTATTGTAATATAAACAAAATTGTCATCATTAAGATTAGAACAGTGATGCTCACAGCAGAGACCATTTGCCGTACAATGTACATACAGTTCAAATCATCTCTTCACTATGAAAGAATTGGGAACCCTTCAAAATAGCTAGACATTCAATCTTGCACCCAAATGCAAGTAGAACCAAATGAACAAGTAATTAGAATACCAGAAATAATCTTATATTTACATTTATCACTTGAAAATAAAAACCCAACCAATCATATATTCGGCAAAGAAAACCTAAAGAGCAATATCAATAAATAAAAAAATGTATTCAGAATAAACAATCAAAATTATACAATTCGTCAATATCTTACACTCTTGATCGAAATAAAAAATTCAATCCTAGGGACAACACACCAACTGTTAGGAACTAGTGTGTTATAATAAAGCCAAACTCTCCTATACTGAATTGACATAGATTTGCAAGAGTAATGAACAAAGCTTTATTGCAAGATAATAAAAAAGTTTCTAAAAAGAAAGCAATCTCTGTGGAAGAGATATCAGCTATCCAATCTAAATGAGAATAGGGAAAACTTGTCTTATTACTAAAGAAAACTAATGATAGTAAATTGCTTTAAAGTTAAAAACAAAATTGATAACATCCACTCAACATGCATAAGAATGTGAATTGGAAATTTATTTAATGCTAAACAAAACTAATAATATCCTTTCAACATGCATAGACATGAAAATAGAACAACTCCTAAGAATAAGAGATCTATTAGGAGAAGAATTGCTAATAATAGCCAAACAAGGTGGGCAAACTTGCTAGGGTCAACATTTTTGGATATGCTCCGACTTTGGACTATAATATATTTTTGGAAAGCTTGGTCCACAAAATAGAAATTCGCACCACTAAAGTTGTGTAGCAATCTTCTAAAGCTCCAAAACTTCCACTTATGTTGTGCTGAATTTTTTCAAAAAATTGTAACTTTCCGAAAATAAACCATTACTCTTGTCTAGTGGTCTCAAGTCATTGTCGGGATCATTCGTCGCCCCTTGAGAAGCAATGGGCCTCATTGTGTTTAGGTCTTTCACCAAATACAATTTTTTTATTGAATCTGACTCTTGGTTAGCCACTTTCCTTGGTGAGCAAATTGCCCTACCTTGATCACTTGATGTAAAGGAATTTGCTAATGTCTGGCATCTTTTACCATTATATATATGACCTGATCAATAGTGAATGGCATTGAACAATTAGGATTTAGATTCGTGAACTAGAATTGTTCAACAATTTAAAGTGTCCAAAAGAGGTGGAAAATGTGGCCTGAGCAATTCCACATTGAACATTGGATGTAACCCAAAATAGGGTGGCAAGTTTAGCTTGAAGGCATTAGTGCATACTTGCTTGATGTTTGTGTAGAACCCATATCAAAGAGATTTGGGTTTCTTGTTTAGGCCTTTCAAATGTTCTTTCTGCAAATGTAGCCATACCTTATCACCAACCTAGAACTAGTGAAGGACTCAATGTTCGTCATGGCGTTGCTTGTACTTCTAGCTAGTTACCTACAAGATTTCATGCACCTACTTCTGGATTTACTAAATTTGTTCAATAAATCTGGTGGCCTTGTCAAATTCTTTGTATGCATGGTGAAATCATTCCTCCAATACTAGGCAATGCCACATCAATTGGGTCTAGCAGTTGAAACACAAGACAAACCTAAACAAAGGTTGCCCTATGGAGCCATGGAGGGCTCGATTATAACTATGTTGGTTTTATGATAAACTATCATCCCATGTTTGTGGATGTTTTGATTTATACATCTGAAGTAGATACGCCATCATATGGTTAATCACTTTTGTTTGCCCATTTGTCTATGGATGAAAAGAGGTGGAATTGGTCAGCTTGGTGTCCATCATGGACCATAAAGTAGACCAGAAAGTGTTAAGAAACTGGTTGTCTGTCCGGTACAGTGGTCTATGTTTAGTCGAAATGGACTGACACATGCTCAAAGTAGAGCCTCGCTATTGTCTTCAAATTTTATCCCCGTTGTACAAGGCACCAACATTACCATCTTGAAATCCTTGTCAACCACAAAAAAGACACAATCATGACCACGCCTCGTCATGGAAAACCCTGACATGAAACCCATGGAGACTAACACCCAAGGTCGTTCAGGAATTGGTAGAGGTGTGTGTAGAGGCCCTACTTTTAGTTGGCTGGTTTTGCTATTGCACATGTTGTGCACGATCTAATATATTTGTTGACATCATGACAAAGCTTCATGAAATATCCCTTTTCAAGATATTTACTAAATACACACAAATATATAAATATACAACTGTCAACACTTAGACTCAAATCTGAAATAGACTCAACACTAAACCTATGCTCTGATACCACTGAAATATCCCCAATGGGATATTTGCTACAAACACATAAAACTATACAATCTAACACTTATGACACTAAAGCTCTTACAATCCTAACATGCTTTGATACCATTGAAATATCCCAAAGTGGGATATTAGCTAAAAACATTCACACTCTAATAATCTAGACTCAAACACTAATGCTCTGATGTCATTGAAATATCCCGGAATGGGATATTTGCGAAAAACACAAACTATAACATAACCAAACTCAACACTTAAGCTAATGGATTCAAATCTAATATTAAACTCAAGACTAAACACTTATGCTCATAGTAATGGACTCAAAACTAAAAACTTATGATAGACTCAAATCTGAAACCAACATCACTCATAAACATAAAAATCATATATGGGAATCACCCATGAACAACACACTATATTGCTATAATGATTCTTACATAAAACCAATGACACTATAAATCTCTGATTACACATTTTATTTTATTTTTAAATGATCCCAATATATTAGATGGAAATCAAAAGATACCAATACTGCTATGCCAAGGCTGAAAACTATTTGTCCAAGCCTGAGCAGTATACAAGAAAGGAAACATATTAGTACTCATAAGCATAAGTATAAAGAAATGATGTTTGTCATATCTTTTTGTATCTTGGTCGACCACCATGGAGGGGGGCATACCATAACAGAGAATAAAAAGGTTGTCCAAAGCACAATTAGCCAACCCATCTGCCACTTTATTTGACTCTCTAGGAGTATGAATGAATTGCACTTCCTGAAACCTTTCCTTCAATGTGTTGATATTATCTATTTCTCTAGCAATCCTTCATTTATTGCTTGTACTATTCTTCTTATTGGAAAGAAGACCAATAATGACCTTAGAATCTGCCTCAATTTGAACTTTTTGCCAACCAACTTTTATAGCCTCTTGCATCCCTTTCTTTATAGCCTTAATCTCTGCTAAATAATTAGTGGCACATCCCAAATTTTCAACAAACATAAAAGCGACTTTTCTATCCAAAGTTCTACCAATACCTCCAATGGATGCTAATCCCAGATTACCTTTGGATGCACACTCTATATTTATTTTACCATATCCCAATGGAGGAGGTTTCCAAATTCCATCTAGTTGATGTTTGATTTTATGCTGAAAACCCGGCATAGAAGAAATGTGAGGTTGCAAAGGCAGTTGTTTGCAAAGATTTTGCCATTCAGGAGTGAGAAGAGTGGGAAGAGAAATCTTATGTTTGATAGATTCTGCAGTATTGATTTTGATTTTCTCCCGGACATAATCGATATCTTTACTACCCTGTTGAAAATTTTTGTTGTTTCTTTTCTTCCATGTGTTCCAGAGAAGAAGAGAAATACTGGACCACAAGGCTGGCATGAAGTTCTGATTTGTCGGGATATGGCATTTCCATTCTCTCCATAGTTGCTCCAAAGACATAACACTTATCCAACGAAGGTTAAATCTCTGATTACACATTAAGATAACTGGATTACATAAGATATCGTAGGAGACAATATCCATAACAACAATTCTCACATTGATAGATTCAAATACTAATATCATATTAAACATTTACATAGAATGTAATACTACAAACAAATCTGATATAAAACATCACACTTACAAACTTGCCACAGCCACAAATAACTCCACACTATACTTGACTCTCCTTGGAAGCACATTCACATATTCTGAGTGAGATTGTCCTACTGAATCAAAGGGGTTTCGTCTTATGATTCAAGAGTTCACTGGGGTTTCGTTCAAAGCTTTGAATCTTCAATGGGTTTTCGTCCAAGGAAGATGAAGAATGAATACAAGTTCTAACTTAAAATGGGAGTTATACAAAAGATGAATTTACAAAGGGAGAAACTCTCTATATATAGAATTTACAAGAGAGGAGAGGAGAGAGAGAAAATGGCGCCACATTCCCATGTGGGCATAGTATCCCATGTGAAGAGTTGTCTTGTTGTGCAAGTTAGTCAAAAAGCAAGAGACAAGATTAATCACCCATGTGACTCCAACTTTGACACCTCACCTCCACACATGTGAGCAATAGTGTGATGCTTGTCTTCATATGCAAATGGTCAAAAGGTGGATCATATGATCAGCCCCTAATTTGTCTTTATCTCCCACCTTCCTTGTGACACTAAAAAGGACACCATACACATGTGAGAGCAAATCTAGAATAGTAAATCTCTTGTATTCTTCCCCATGTGCACATGAGATTCCAACACAAATCTTCAATCACTTCGACTAAATGGCAGACAAGAAAACATGGAGCCACCCAAGGAAGGCGTCCCACCCACACACATGTGTGAGCAATCACATGTGATTCACATAAGGACAAGAAACTTGTCTTTTAGTGCACGCTATGCCCCACTCTTTCAAATCAGCATTTTCCTTCAAAGATCCTCGTTGTGGGCCAAGCCACCTCATTCACAAGGCACTTTATCAACTGCATCATCCCTTGCATCACCTACCATGTCACCATGAATAGTTCCATTGAATGGTAACCTGTGAATAGTGAATTGACTTTAATTATTCCCTTTATATCACCCAACTTAGCCCACGGGAATTAAACAGGCTAGTGGTATTCTTCAAATGTCACTTTTGAGAAAAAGGAGACATTACAAATCCTCCCTTCTCAAAGATTGTTTGTCCTCAAGCAACCTGATTCACTTTAGAAATCCAAATACTAAGATCCCAAACTAGTTGTGGGAATTTGCAATTCCCCATCCTCGAAGCTCTTTGTGATATAGTAGCTTCATCGTGCATCCATTGCGCTACTCTTATATTAACAAAGACTGAAAACCATGCACCAAGTGTTGCTATAGCAAACACTTTCTCCAAAGCAACTGCAACATCTGCATCCACACCACTTGCTTGAGTTGCCATACATATAAGCAACTCCTATTTAGTGAGCTTAAGAGACTCACTCTCCATACCTACAACATCACATACTTGAGCTGATGTCAAATTTAGCTGCTCCAATTCATCCATCTCCATGGTACAAGCTTGCTCCATGTCAAGACTTGGCTTTTCAAACCCTGCATCTTCATTCTTTGTTGTTGTTCTGAAAATTCCAGCAAGTGGAAGATCATCATGTGAAGCTTGTGAGGCCTCTCCCTCATGTGCATTCTTCCCAACAAGACCTTCCTGGAATTCCTCTTCATCGGGCTTGGGCAAGTCTGATTGTTCTTCAAATTGATTCCTTTGTGGTAGCCCTGTGATTTCTTCCTCTTGCAAGAAAACTTCCTCATTGTAATGGTGGATTCCTCCATGGGTTGCTTCCTCTCAATTTCTTCACACAAAGGATAAATTGTAGAGGCTACAATTTGATCATGCCCTTGAGATTGCTCTTGAGCATTGGTAGTAGTAATTTTATCCCTAGTTGCCACTTCTTGCTCACCATCAGACGATGAAATACCTTTTGGGGCCAAGGTACTTTCTTCTTTCCTTCTTTTTGTCACAACTGGTGCCATCACTGCTATCCACATTACTCTTTTGGTTGAGTTTAGCTAACCCTCTGAAGTGAACTTCTAGATCCTTTCTGCCAAATCTTTCAATCAGACTTTCTGTGAAATCAGCAAAAGAGTTGATTTGAGCATGGCCCAAAGTCACCGAACTATGATACCACCACTTATGAGCCTCCCCATCTAAACGCAGTCTGGCAAATTCCATGGCTTCTATCTCTAACATGGGGTCAAGCTAACAAATTGTGTCTAGTTTCTGCACCCACAAACATGCACTACACTTGTTGGAACCATTAAAAGGAGGGAGATATGACTTACGCATTATCTATCCAAACACCTGAAACTTTTGTTGCTTGATTGAGTCATCATCATTGGTAAGAATTTGGGTAGCTCTCGCCACTCCATGTTCCCTCCAGCTAATATCAACAGACAATTCTATAACATAAACCCACACAAGCTGGCAGGATACACAGCGCTGATACCACTGAAATATCCCTTTTCAAGATATTTACTAAATACACACAAATATATAAAAATACAACTCTCGACACTTAGACTCAAATCTGAAATAAATTCAACACTAAACTTATGCTCTAATACCACTGAAATATCCCCAATGGGATATTTGCTACAAACACAAACTATAACATAACCAAACTCAACACTTAAACTAATGGATTCGGATCTAATATTAAACTCAAGACTAAACACTTATGCTCATACTAATGGACTCAAAACTAAAAACATATGATAGATTCAAATCTGAAACTAACTTCACTCATAAACATAAAAATCATATATGGGAATCACCAATGAACAACACACTATATTGCTATAATGATTATTACATAAAACTAATGACACTATAAATCTCTGATTACATATTAAGATAACTGGATTACGTAAGATATAGTAGGAGACAATATCCATAAACAACAACTTTCACATTGATAGATTCAAATACTAATATCATATTAAACACTTACATAGAATGTAATACTACAAACAAATCTGATATAAAGCATCACACTTACAAACTTGCCACAACCACAAATAACTCCACACCATAATTGACTCTCTTTGGAAGCACATTCACAACCTTTGAGTGAGATTGTCCTACTGAATCAAAGGGGTTTCGTCCTATGATTCAAGAGATCAATGGGGTTTCATCCAAAGATCTGAATCTTCAATGGGTTTTTGTCCAAGGAAGATGAAGAATGAACACAAGTTCAAACTTACAAAATGGGGGTTATACAAAAGATGAATTTACAAAGAGAGAAACTCTCTAATATATAGAATTTACAAGTGAGGAGAGGAGAGAGAGAATGGTACCACATTCCCATGTGGACATAGTAACCCATGTGAAGAGTTGTTGTGCAAGTTAGTCAAAAAGCAAGAGACAAGATTAGTCACCCATGTGACTCCAACTTTGGCGCCCCACCTCCACACATGTGAGCAATAGTGTGATGCTTGTCCTCATATGCAAATGGTCGAAAGGTGGATCTCATGATTAGCCCCTGATTTGTCTTTGTCTCCCACCTTCCATGTGACACCAAAAAGGACACCTTACACATGTGAGAGCAAATATAGAATAGTAAACCTCTTGTATTCTTCCCCATATGCACATGAGATTCCAAGACAAGTCTTCAATCACTTTGACTAAATGGCAGACAAGAAAACATGGAGCTACCCAAGGAAGGCATCCCACTCTCACACGTGTGAGCAAGCACATGTAATTCACATAAGCACAAGAAACTTGTCGTTTAGTGCAAGTTATGCCCCACTCTTTCAAATCAACGTTTTCCTTCAAAGATCCTCTCTGTGGGCCAAGTCACCTCATTCACAAGACACCTCATCAATTGCATCATTCCTTGCATCACCTGTCATGTCATCATGAATAGTGATACTGAATAGTGACTCTTGAATAGTGCCAATGAATAGTAACCTATGAATAGTGAATTGACCTCAATTATTCCTTTTATATCACCCAACTTAGCCCATGGGAATTAAACAGGCTAGTGGTATTCTTCAAATGTCACCTTTGAGAAAAAAGGGACATTTCATTCAGCCAATAGAAGTATTTCTAAAGGTTTGCCAATGCCTTTTTCATCCCAAAGGGTCCTGCAACTTGACTGCAGTGCACCTCCCAAATCATCTTCTATCACTCTACTATTGGAACACATAGGTGTCCCAAGTGACACAAAAGCCCTTCCTATGCATGGTAGTCTACAACTTGTTGTCTTATATTTAGTGCTTGATATATTGTGGAAAACTCAAGATCACTACCATACAATATGGGCCATTTAGAAGTCTCGCGGCCACATAAATCCAGAATTGTTGTTAGTGTTGCAACTAGAGGGCAGCTTAATCAATCTACAACGTAATTGTAACTACCTTCCTTGAGCCTAATATTAAGGTGAAGTTGTTGTAGGTAGGTAGACCACTTTTGATGACAATAATTTTGTAACTTGCCCTAGCTCTACATGAACTGCAGAGGCTTGTGATTTGTATGGATGATGGTCTCCATTTCCAAAATGTAATGCTTCCATTTCCTGCAAGCATGAACAATGGCATAAAGTTCTTCGTCATATGTAGGAAACCTATGAAACGTATTTTTTAATGTTTCACTATGGTAGGCAACTAGGAGCCTATATTGGGTGAGGACTGCATTGAGTGCATATTTTGAAGCATCAACTTCAATCTCAAAGGGATGTTGCAAATTTGGTAAGAAAAGAACCGGGACTGAGAAATGTTGCCCTTTTAACTCCTCAAAAGCTTGTTGTTGTGATGTGCCATACAAACTTAGCTTTTGTACCCCCTTTAGTTGCTTGGTTTAGGGGGCATGTTAGATGAGAGAATCCAAGCACGAACCGACAATAAAAATTGGCTAAACCCAAGAAGCTCCTAAGTTCTATAAGTGTTGTTGGGGCTGGTCATTTTCTCATGATTTGGATCTTCTCTGAGTCAATGTGTACACCATCCTTGTCTACAATGTATCCTAGATACTAAACACTTTTACAAATCAAAAGAACACTTATTCCTAGTGGCATATAGCTTATGCCTGCATAGGGTGTGTCAAGAACTTGTCATACCTCAGGTGCTCCTCCCATGTTTTACTGAAAACAATCATGTTATCCAAGTACGCAACCACAAAAGAATCAATTAATGGGCGTAAAACATCACTCATCATCCACATAAATGTTGCAGGTGCATTGGTCAAGCCGAAGGGCATCACTGACCATTTAAATAGACCTTCTTTGGACGTAAACGTTGTCTTCCAAACATCAAATGGCTCAATGGGTACTTGATGATACCCTAACTTCAGATCAATCTTTGTGAATAACTTTGCTCTCTTGAACTCTTCTAGGAGGTCATCAATGCGTGGGAGTGGATATGATGCGGAAGCATCCCTAGCTCAAGGCAATCTTGCATCACCAATAAATATAAGCCCATGTTTTCAATAAAATTCCAACATGGTGTGCACAATGCATAGATCCTACAGGTTGTCTAGTTAGAAGATTTCACATAAGGTTGTAATTGGCCGTGGTAGTTTGGTGAGTTTTTTGGAGCTAAGGAAAAGCTTTTGCACATGGACTATGCAGAAACAAATTGGTGTGCAGACATCATCATCTGAAGGATGCACAGAACGGAGCAAGTAGCCATCTACTTGCAAAGGGGTGCACAAAGTTTGATTGCACAGAAATCAAGATGGTTAGTGCATACAAGTTTTGATACACTCAAAAGAGGAAAAGCAAGGACAAGAGCTATCAAGGAGAAAACCATACTATCACGCAGAAGACTTGATGCACAAAGGCTCAGAGAAGAATGGCACATAGATGGAGACATTTGTGTAGGGATCCGGAATTCAACCGTTAAGGTTGACAATTGACTCCTAGATCCTTGGAGATGGAACAAGAGAACAAGCGTCATGCATCCAAGCTTATGTGAAAGGCATGCAACCTTCTTAGGGATGCATGGCAATTTACATGAGCTTGCATGGATCCTAAGTGAGACATTTCACTTGAGGAAGCCTATATAAAGAGGTGTGTTCAGCAAGGTAAAAGCATGACTGTTGGGTAGATGTTGAAGATATTGACAATTGTTGTGAAGAACTAGAGCAAGGGTCGTCTTCTTCATCCAAGAGTCCAGCAGAGAATAGGAGAGTGAGGCTAGGAGGTCTAAGTAGACTCCATAAATAGCTAGCAAAAGCTTGCATTAGCAACTTGTAGAGCGCAACCTGTAGCCCACACGATAGGAAATTGTTGTAATCTTTTTGTTGAAATCAATATACAGAAGCCTTTTGTGCTTCAACACCTTGGCTCAACATCAACGATCCAACTAAGCGATTTGGATATTGCCCTTCGAAGGTGAATGACTCGGGCTTTACAAGCTCCCGGCCTGGACAACCCTTGAGACTTGACTTCAACCACACAATTCTCAAATGCGGATATGTAGCCCAACGAGTTATAACTCAAGCTCGACCTCAACTCTATCTTCTCAAATCTGAGTCTCTTCCGCCTCGATCACAATCTAACTCAGCTTGACAAATAGCAGCTGACTCCCATGCTATGAATTCCAACTGATTCATCCACACACTATGGTAGTGTGAAGAACTCGCTCAATGAATACAATCTTCAATGTAATATTAGGGTTTATGTTTTTATGTTTGAATTAATTTATAAGTTTTAATGTTTTAGTAAATAGTGTGTAATTTTTTTGTTTTTAATTTGGTTCAGTTTTTTTACTAGTTTGGATTATTTGCTTTTAGGTGCTACGTTTCTATATTAGGTCTAGTTTAGAATTGGTTTTTGTCCCACGGTTTTCTCTTTTTTGGTAAATGGTTTTAGTTTTTATTGAGTTAAGTTTTAGGTATAATCTTTTTATATTTAGTGGTTTTTTATTTTCATATGTATTTATTTGTGTCTTATATTAAATATGTTATTTTCATAATTGTCTTTTATTGTTTAGTATATATTAAAGAGAAGAGAAGTGTATGGAGGTGAACGAAGTCACACATGAAGGAACATCTTACCCATCTTGAGGGCGTGGAAGATTTGGTAGAGGAAGGGGAAAAGGATTGCCTGGAACATGTTTCAGATGTGGGAAGCATGGGCATAGAATGTATGAAAGCTCTTAGGCACAAAGTGAAGGTACCAGAAGCACTGATGCCAATGCACATGTCGTGCACGGAGATGAGGAGTCAGTCAAGTCTCGAGAGCATTCTGAGAAGCCAAAGCGGGGAGAAACTCTCGTGATGAAAAGGGTGTTGCTAAAGACAACAAGGAAGGATAGTGAGCCAACACAGAGAAATAACCTCTTTTGAATAGTTTGTAAGTCACTCGGTAAATGTTGCAAGTTGATTGTAGACAATGGTAGCATTGATAATCACGTCTCATGTAAAATGGTGGAGAAATTGGGGTTGAAGAAGTTAGTTCACCCTAACCCCTACAGAATGTAATGGCTACAGAAAAGCCATCTAATCTTGGTTAATGAGCGGTGTTTAGTGAAATTTTGGATAGGCGCATACAAAGATGAATTTTGGTGTGACATCATGCCTATGGTTGTGTGTCGTGTACTTTTACGAAGGTATTGGCAGTTTGACAAAAAGGTTGCACATGATGGTAGAGAAAATACGTACCGCTTGGAGAAGGATGATAATAAATTTATGTTGAAGCCATTGAAGGACAAAGGAGAAATGCACAACAATTTTTTGTGCACACATAATGATGGTTTTGAGAAAGGAATTCTTGAAGGAAGTAGAGGAGGAAGCATGCTATGTTATCGTAGCAAAGCTCATGCAGGATGGATGCGTAGGAGAGGAGGAATCACTTCCGTAAGAAAGGAAGGAGTTGGTGAATGAGTTCGCCAAGATCATCTCGAGCGATCTACTAGCTGAGTTGCCACCCATGCTTCACAAAGATAAGACTTGAATAGTGCATATCACCAAATCCGCATTAGGGAAGGTGATGAATTGAAGACTACGTTCAAGACACAAGAAGGATTGTATGAATGGTTGGTCATGCCATTTGAGTTGAAAAATGTATCAAGTACATTTATTAGACTCGTGAATGAAATCCTGAAGCCTTTTCTAGGAAATTTTGTCATAGTGTACCTAGATGACATTCTAATTTTTAGTAGGGAAAGGGGAGAGCACTTGATGCATCTAAAAAGAGTGTTGCAGCAACTACAATAAGAAAATGTGTTCATAAACATGAAGAAGTGGCTTCATGAAGGAAGACCTGGTATTCTTGGATTTTGAAATTTCCTAAGAAGGTTTGACGATGGATCTAGAAAAGGTGTGCATTATCTTGGAATGGCCGACACCTAGGAGCACATTTGAAGTGAAAAGCTTTCATGATTTATTGAAATTCTATGGGAAGTTCATCAAAAACTTTAGTGGGATGTGCGCAACAATCACCGAGATAATGAAGAGTGATAGAAAAGAGTTTGTTTGGACAGCTGAAGTAGAACAAAGCTTCAAAGCTTTGAAGAAGAAAGTCCCTGAGCATCTAGTGTTAGTGTTGCCTGATTTCAACAAGGTATTTCAGGGTGATTGTGATGCTAATAGCACAATAATTGGAGGAGTGTTTAGTGAAGAAGGTAGGCCTATAGCTTATTTCAATGAGAAGTTGAATGACGCAAAGAGGAAGTATTCAGTTTATGACCAGGAGTTCTATGCCATCGTGTCAATACTCATGTGGAGACATTATCTATTGTCAAAGGAGTTTGTGTTATACACAGGCCATCAAGCATTGCAATTCATATACAGCCAAGGGAAGTTGACTCGGCAACACATGGTGGGTTGAGTTTCTACAAAGTTACTCATTTGTGTTAAAACACAAAAGTGGAAAGTCTAATAAGGTAGCAAATGCACTGAGTAGAAGATGCCTCTTGGTAAATGAGAAGAGATTAGAAGTCATAAGATTTGATTCTATGAAGGAGTTGTACACAGAAGATGAAGATTTCAAACGTGCCTAGAGAGCATGCACAGAACCATTAAGTGTAGATAGAACACTGTGGTTGGATTACTTCATACAAAAGGGATTGCTATTCAGAGGAATGCAATTATGCATACTTAAAGGATCAATGGGCGGAAATTTGATCAAAGAGAAGCAAAGTGGAAGATTAGTAAGTCATTTTGGAATTGACAAGACGTGTAATTGGCTAGGAGTTACTTTTGGCCTAAGATGAGTGTGGACATACGCAAATGTGTTCAGGAGTTTAGAGTTTCCTAGTTGGCAGAAAGAATGAGTCAAAATGCAGGGTTGTATCAACCATTGCCTATCATAGAAACCATGGGACGATATCAGCATGGATTTTGTGTTTGGATTACCCAAGACGTAGAAGGGGAACAACTCTATTTCCGTGATTATGGATAGATTTTCAAAAATGGCGCATTTTCTTGCATGCAAAAAGACAAGCAATGCCACAAACATTGCTAATTTGTTCTTTAGATAGGTGGTAAGGTTGCATGGTTTGCCGTGCAACATGGTGTCATATAAAGATACAAAATTTGTAAGTCATTTTTGGAGGACCTCATGGAAGAAGTTGGGTACAAAGTTGAGTTTTTGTTCAGTGTACCATTTGCAAATAGATGGAAAAACCGTGGTTGTGAACATAAGCCTTGGAAATTTGTTGAAATGCTTGGTTGGAGATAAACTAAAGCGATGGGATTTGGTCTTAGCACAAGTGGAGTTTGCTTATAACAATTCAATAAATAGGAGCACCTGGAAAGCGGCTTTCCAAATTGTGTATAGAAGCAGCCCAAAAGAAGTTGTTGAGTAAAGAGAAGTCAGGGAAATGCATGGAAGAAGTACAAAAGTAGAAGATTGTGTAGGGTACATGCGCGAGATACACCAACAGGTGAAGGGGACATTAGAGAAAAGTGGTCAGCAATATCAACGACGTGCAAATATGAAGCACAAAAGTAAGGAATTTGAGGTCAGAGAACTAGTGCTAATGCATATAAACAAGGAGAGGTTCCCGTGCAAAAAACGTAACAAGCTACATGGAAGAAGATAGGACCGTGCAAGATATTGAGGAAGTTTTCTACAAACACATACAAGGTTGAATTACCAAAAGGAATAGATATATCTCCTATATTCAATGTTGCAGATTTATACGAGTTAAATGAAGGGGAAAATGTTGAGGAAGAAGAACAAGACCTTAAATACCTAATTGAAAGGAACAAATACCTAAGAAAGAGAATGAAGAAACAGAGACCATTTTGGACTCTAAGGTTGTCCATAGGACACCCAAAAAAGAGTACAAGCAGTACTTAGTCAAATGGAAGAATTGCACAACAGAGAACTCTACTTGGTTAGATCTCATGGAGATTGGTCATTATGGCCATACTCTAAAGGATTTCAACAAGATGAGAGAAGGGGCTTGCATTCTTTCAATTACCCAAGGTGTATGATGCAGGGGCATCCCTGACTCAAGGCAATCTTACATCACCAAAAAGATCTATGTCCATGTTTTCAACAAAGTTCCAACATGGTGCGTACATCGCATGGATCGTGTAGGTTGTTTGGTTGGAGAACTGCGCGCAAGATTGGAATTGGTGGCGGCAATTTAGTGAATTTTTGGAGCTAAGGAAAAGTTTGGCGCATGGACTATGCAAAGACAAATTGGTGTGCGAATGTTGTAATCTAAAGGATGCATAGAACGGAGCAAGTAGCCAACTACTTGCAAAGGGGTGCAGAATGTTTGATTGCGCAAGAATCAGGATGGTCGACGAGCACAAGTATTGATACATGCAAAAGCAAAAAACAAGGACAAGAGCAAGCAAGGAGAAAACCAAATGGTAACGCGGAAAACTTGAAGCACAAAGGCTCAAAGAATAATGGCACGCAAATGAAGTGCATAGGGATCTAGAATTTTATAGTGAAGGTTGACCATTGACTCCTGGATACTTGGAGATGGAACAAGAGGACACGCATCATGCCTCTGAGCTTGAGTGAAAGGCACGCAACCTTCTTAGGGATGCCTGGCAATTTATATGAGCTTGCATGTATCCTTAGTGATACGTTTCACTTGAGGAAGCCTATAAAGAGGCATGTTGGGCAAGGCAAAAGCATAATTGTTGGGTAGATGTTGAAGATATTTAAGATTGTTGTGAAAACCTAAAGCGAGGGTCGTCTTCTTCATCGAACAATCCAACAGAGAGTAGGAGAGTGAGGCTAGGAATTTAGAAAAAGCTTGCATTTGGAGCTTGTAGAGTGCAACCTATAACTCATGCAAAAGGAAACTACTATAATTTGTTTGTTGAAATCAATATACAAAAGCCTTTTGTGCCTCAAATCTATGTGCCAATGTGTTTATTTAGCTATAGGGTTAGGGCTTTACCTCATTAAAAACCTCATCCCATAGTAACTACATTTGGATACTTGTTCTTGACAATGATCTTGTTAAAGGCCATATAGTCAATACAAAGTCGCCACATCCCATCCTTCTTTTGAGCTAACAAGATTGGACTTCCACAAGGTAACATGCCAGGCCAAATATGGCCTTTCTAGATTAGCTCATGGATTTGTCACTTGATCTCTTCATTTTCCAGCATCGGGCACTTGTATACTGGTTCATTTGGCAAGGGTATCCCAAGGACCGAATCGATGGCATGTTTCACCTATCAGTGTCAGGGCACACTAGTAGGTGTAGTGAAGAAATTTGTATAATCTATTAAGACCTACTCGACCTATTGTTGTTGTATATTTTGATTTTGTATAGCGGTCTGTGTAGGTACAATGCCCTGCCGAGTGCACTCAGGCCTAATAAACATTAGCACAAACTTTCCAATGTGACCAATCCCACGCCTACACTGCTTTACACTAATCAAGCCCATTGGCTTCTTGGGAGGACCCTCAAGGATCTTGTAGGATTGCCTTCCCAATGTGGTGATGACATTGCGGGTTTTGAAATGATAGATTTCATCTCCTTTCCACATGTATAGATGCCCAAGCAAAATGTTACGAACCCCAAGAGTGCCACATCATATAATACCTCATCTTTGAATGGCTTGTTTGTGTATGGAAGAAGACATTGTTGACTCACACAAATATTTGTGCCTTGGTTCAGCCATCCAATGGAGTACGGTTGTGGGTGAGGTGATGTTTTTTGACTCATCCTTCGTATAGTTTCTGCAAAGATCAAATTTTTCTCACTCCCACTATCCACAATTAAGTGTAGAACTTTCCTTTGCACACACATCTATGAATGAAAACAGTGTATGATTTTGGGAATTAACACGAATATGTTTGCCTTGGTTCAAACATTTGATGGAGTATGGTTGTGGGCGAGGTGTTGTTTTTAGACTCATCCTTTGTGCAATTTCTACATAGATCAAATTTTTCTCACTCCCATTGTCCACAATGAAAGGCAAAGCTTTTACTTGCACCCACATCTGTGAATGAAAAAGGTGTTCTTCTTCAAATGATGATGTTGCAATTTGTGCTATACCAATGGTGGAATAGGGGTCAGAAACCAAAATGTGCTTACCTATGTCAATAGGATGAAAGAAGTGCTCATCCTCATCAGATGCTTGTATCGGATCAGATTCATGTGCCTCGATAAAAAATGTCCTCTTGGAACGACATCTAGCTGTGTTGTGAGTTGTGCTCCTATGGTTCTCGCACCATTTTCCAATTACCTTCTGTGGGGTTTTTATCTATGGAATTTCTCGGAGCGAACCTTGAGAACGCAAAAAGATGGGGATTAAGTGAATTTAGGAATGGTTAAAGGCCTAAAAATGAACTAGATGGGGGCAGATTTGGCAAGGGAAGCAATTAACATCTTTAGAAAATATAAAAAGGTCTTTGCATGGACCTATTAAAGATTTTTAAAAAGTGCCTCCAAAACTATGTGTTCATAAAATAATATTGACTCTAAGAGTGTTGCCCATTAAAAGAAGACCTTAAAGGATGAACCCTTGCTATATTGCTAGGGTACAAAAAGAAAAAGAGAGGATGTTAGATATTGGGATTACATTTGAAGTGGCAACAAGCGATTGGGTCTCTCTTGTTGTGATTGCATAGATGAAAGATATGGATAAGTTGAGAACATACAATGATTTCAGAAATCTAAATGTTATTATCAAGAAAAATGATCTTTCAATTCTATTTTCAGATACCGTACTTGAATAAGTTGTTGGTAGGGATCTTTATTCCTTTTGCATGATTTTTCAGGTTATAACCAGATTAGTATTACAAAGAGGACAATTTAAAAACCGCAAACATTTTGGAGATTAGAATACATCATATGAGATTTAACTTGTGTAATGCTCCAGCAACATTCCAAAGCAACCTTGTTCGTGTTTCAGGAAATGTCAAACAAAGATTTAAAAGACTTTCCTAGAAAATTGGTGCATCCATGTTATAAGTGATGACCATTTGAGAGACAACACATACTCAAGTTGGGAAGAAAGGTTGTTTTTTAACCCAAAGAAATGTTAATTGGAGTCATATGGGAATTTGCTTGGGCATGTGGTTTGTAAAGCCTTAATAAGATCTAGACTATATGAGAAACTAATACATAGATTTCTGTACTCTTTGGACAGGATGTTGTAGTGCCCATGGATTTCTTTGTTCCAGGTTCAAATGGCAATAGAGAACCAGAATTTACAATACTGAACATTTACAAGGAAGATTGTTGCATCTTAATGCTCTTGATAAAAAATATGTATAATCTCTATGGTCCATTGACGTGGAGCAGTGTAGGAGAAAGTTATTGAATGATGAGCATCTAAAACAACGAACATTGCAACCTAGTATGTGAATACTACTATATACAGGGAAAATAGACCAAAGGGGGCAAAAAGTAAGAAAGTATGTGGGATGACCTTTAGATAGACCATGAGGCTTTTGATAATTGTTCATTGTAGCATGACAGCCTGGAGACTACACAATAAGTTGATAAATATATCAAAATTACGAAACTATCATACTTCCGTAGAAATTTCAATCAATTTCATCCAAATTAAAGAGCTGATACATGTAGAATCTGCTCAATGATCTTCATTGTATTTACTACCTGGAATAACAAAACAATATCTGTCAGTGAATAAACTTTTACAAAAACTACTCAGTAAAGAACTCAGTTGTCAACACCTGACAATCAAGTTATCTGTTCACCAACCACAATCGACAAGTTCAAATGCCCCAACAACAACTCAAGGAAGTTCATTTTAGGAAACAATCATGGGAAATGGCTATAGTCCTCACTCGGCAAAGGAATTCCACAAAAAAATGTTAACAATGCAGATTTGGGGCTTTGTCACATTGTATAATGAATAGATGCCATGTGATGGGAGATGCAGCATTTGATCAATCAAAAGTGTGTGTAGGTGGGTATGATGAAATGGTTCACATCAAGGATGTAATTAATTGGCGGTCCAATGAAATCAGTACATAATTGCCACATGGCAAAAGCAACACCTAATTGTTGCCCAACAAACAGAATACAATGTCGACGATGTAATTAAAGAGGATAAAAATATTATCCGCTCCACTTTTGACATTCAGCTTCAACGAAACTAAAGGTGAGAATGATATAATTGTTAAGTCCATCGCCTATGTTGCTTTTGCAAGTATTGAATGGTGTTGGGCTAATTTAATACAGAACGAAGCTTGCCAACAACTAGCCACATTCAGTAGAAGATATCGGAGTAGCTCGATATACACCTTGCATGAGGAAAATAGAGGATTCTAAAGACATATGGTGGAGGCAAATAAGCAGAAAAATGACAAGGGAATCATATGGATATGTCAGGACTGTTCCATGCTTAGACATTTTACCAGATAATCCTTGGTTTGTCAGGTTTAAACTACTTGGCACTCTTGAGCTCATAGCTATGCCTCACGCAATCATGGAGAACCGTTATTGGTCAAAATTTATAATCCAAAGAGAGGAGTGGTTAGTTTTCGAGGATCAGTAATGCAAATTACACCTAGTTTGCTACAATAAGCAATCGATTTACCGACCGGTGACCTTCCAGCAAGTCAGACTCCCACTCCTGAACCTAAAAGAAAACAATTTATACAAGAGAAATGTTAGGGGCAATAAAGCTCAAGTATTCAATAATAAAGACAGGGCAGTAGCTTAGCTAAAAGGGAGATATTTTCAACCCATAGCAGTTTTTTTTATTATCTCGGTTATTTTGTACAGACAGAAACAAGGAATGACCTTTTTGGCAATTACGTACATGACATGATGAATGGTGAAGTGTATAACTGGAATGTGTATTTGGATGAGGAAACATGACCATCGGGTATATGAATGTCCAGAAGCATAGAAGGAAAATAGAAGTGAGGCAAAAGCTCATGTAGCTCAAGCAGAAGATAAACCGTCAGATGAAGAAGAGAATGTCCTAGTTGAAGTTGAGGAAGATGATAAAGAAATAACTATGTGACACTGTAATCACATGAAATCTTTCATTCCAAAGTATCATGAGCAGTAAAAGAAGGTAGGGCTCTGCAATCATTGATAAATGACTGCAAACAAGCTTCACGGAGGTTTCTTGGCAGAACTCTAAAGTAGTGGAAGCCAACAGTCAAGTAACAATCCATCTCTTGTTTACTATTGATTTCTGTCACAAGATTTTGATGGCCTGAACATCATGGACAATGCAAAGAAGTCCCTCACTAACTCTGCAATGGAGAAAGAACTTGCTCAGATTTTGAAATGCAGATTTCTGCCCAAGGAGAGGCTCATGCTACACCAATGCCAATCTACTTGTAGGAATGTGAGGGCGTGGTGGGATGAAGATCCTCCAAGTAGGGAGGTAGTGCGAGGCTCTTCCTAGGGAGCAAAGATGGGATCCAGGTTGAGGCAAACGGTTGTCCAGAGCAGTTGAGGGTTCATACAGTGGAGCCTGGCCCATGTTGAGGCGCCATGTTGGAAAATGGTCCAAGTTGGAAGAACCAGAGTTGGAAATCCAATTCGAGTGGGAAAACTGACCCAGGGTAGGAACCCAGCCTTGATGCAAAGGAAGTCCGTTGATGGTTTGTATGGCCGAATTAGGGTGAGGTGTAGTTTGGGTCGTCTTGAGTAGCCCAGTTCTTCTAGGCGGGCTCAATAAGGGAGCGACTCAATGCTGCATGGGCTTAGCGAAAGTCTAGCCCAGTGATAGTTGGTATCAGAGCTTTGAAGAGATTTGATGGAACCTCAGCGAGCAAGGCAAGGGTATGGAACCTTGTCAAGAGAATGCAACTAAGAGATACAAAATCCATGTAGTTTAAAAAGGAGTGGACATGGTGAATTGAAGATAAGGTATGAGACCTTTTCAAAATCAAATGTTGGTTGAGTGACGCTTGAGCCTTTACAAAGAGTAAGTCAGAATAGGGGACTCAAGGCTCTATGGAAGAAGAAGGCTGATGTTAAAACAGAACTCAAAGATGCAAGGAGTGGAGAGGGATTCATACAGTATGAACTGAGTAATGCGCCAGGGGCGAGCAGTCTGGCAGGCCGATGTGGAACTAACTATGAGGCATGAGGGGTGCAAAAGAAACATGTGGTAGAGCTCAGAGGCAGTGTGGTCCTAAGTATCTCGAAAACTTGGTAGGTGCGGGTGCACCGAGTAGTGCGACGACTTCCAAGAGTTGTAGACGGTGGACTTGTGCAAAGGTGACTGAATGGTTAAGGTAGAGGTAGTGAACTCAGTGTGGGCACCGCGCACAACTCTGTCCTAGTGTGCGATGCCATAGATCTCATACAAGGCTGAAGAAACCGCATCAACGTCGTGTGTGTCGCCAATTTTAAGTGGGGGAGAATGTACAGGGATGGGGATTCTCCAACTAGGGAAGTAGCGCAAGGCCCTTCCTAGAAAACGATGATGGGCTCACGGCCGAGGTAGACAGTTGTCCAAAGAGTTAAGGGGTTCACACGATGGAGCCCAACTCGAGTTGGAAAACAGTCCGAGTTGGAAGAACTGGAGTTGGGAATCCAACTCAAGTGAGAAACCTGGCCCAGGGTGGGAACCCGGCCTTGATGCAAAGGAAGTCAAGTACCGGTTTGTATGGCTGAATTGGGGCAAGGCATAATCTAGGTCTCCTTGAGCAGCCCAATCCTCCTAGGTAGGGCTTAGTAGGGGAGTAACTTAGTGCTGCATGGGCTTAGGGAAAGTCTAACCCCGGGACAAAGGGTTTCTGGTCAAACTGCAGTCAACTTTGTCTGTGGAGAAGTCTTAAGTTTCCTTCTGACTCTATGCCAACCATGACTTGAAGGCACGCATACAATACTGTCAATACTGTCAATGCATGGCATATTGACACGTCCAACATCGTGTCAGGGTGTGAGTAGCACATGATATCAAAGGTGCATGACTACCATGAATGAGATTGCCAACATCATGGTAAGATTTGGGAAGAGAATGACAGACAAGAATGGAAAAATAGATCATCTAATTGCTATGATGAACAATATTAAGAGGGTTCAAAGACTAATAGAGGAGACAATGACACTCGAAAGCACAAAATGATACTAACAAGCATGATGAAATGGGGTGCCCTGCTTCGCCACTTGGAGTTGATACAGTCATATGACCTTAAGGATGGAGAGACCACCAAAGGAAGTATGACATCCCTGATATTCGTGCAACTTGGGGTTAGGTTCAGTGTAGTTGACCTTTTGCAGATTATGGTTATATTTATTTCTGTTTTGGAACATCTCGGTATATCATCATGCCAGTTTGGAATTTACTGTGTCCATTTTGTTTAAAATAAGTTGTGTGCACTTTCCAAAGAATTTAATCTGTATATGTATGCACATAACCAAACAGCTTTGTAAACTTTAGCATTAATAATATAAGTATCTCGTTTACCTGATTATTAAAAAGAACAACACAACTCCACGAAATCTGAAATCATTACTGCTAGCTCGCAAATGACATCCACTAATCATTACATCGCACCCACTTATTTAAATTTGCACAAACTGTCTAAAGACAGGCTATTTTGGGCTAAAAACCAAGAGCAATAAGAGAATAAAACCAAATCCCAGTCAAAAGAAACACGTAGCATAATAGTTTCACATTTGATGCAAGCAAGGACAACTTAATCCACACCTGAAGGAAACAAAAAGGAAAATGACAAATTTGACTGCATGTCTGATGCAAATACTGACAAATCTGAGGGCGATTCGTCATCTGATGCAAGCAAAATCAAGTGGATCCTCCTAAACTTTCTCATTAACCGTGGAAGATTAAATTTCCAGTACTAACGAATATACATCCCCTAAAAAAATTAAAAACTTATTCCAGAGTACCATTTCCAAGCAAATGTATGACCAGTCAACACTCAAACCATCGGGATTTTTAAAATGCTATACAGGTCATTCCAAACTTCCTTACAAATTGTTTCCCTGTGAAAATCAATCCTTTAATAAATTTATGGTCAGTCCACTTTGTGTACAAAATTCTTAAAATCATTCTCACCTGAAGAAGTGGGATAAGGTTACAAGGACGGCATTTCAAAACAGGGTATGCGAGTAAATAAAAAAGGGTACAGCTATAATGTATATAAAAAAAGTCACCAGAAGATATGAGTCGGGGAGGGGGGTGCTCGTTCTATACTCTGAAATTAAATCTATTTTGTGAACAAAAGCAATAAAAGAGGGGGAAGAAAAGCAAATTAAAGCAAAGAACCGAATAAAAACCTCAGCTTTAACTGAAGCAGCGCCTCCAAAATCGCCCATATGAATCTCACTCCCTTCAGTATCCATCAAAATAGCCACTGCATAACCCTTCTCTTCATTCATTTTTCTCACATTTCTAATCACATTGCGATGCCAATCCCTAGTACCATGGCACATATTAAGCCTGCAAACATTCATCCCACCCATAGCAAGTGCTTCAAGCTGCTCAAATTCACAAGAAGCAGGGCCAATAGTACACACAAGCTTAGTTCTCCTGGTACTACGAAACCCATTTTCCTTCAGTTCGGCTTCGCTTACTGTATCCACCTCGATCAAACCAGACTCCGTACTCGAAACGGGCACAGAGATGGAAATTCCATTGCCGCCAAATGACTCTCGGACACTTGACGCCAATTCAGAGGGATTGACAACTACTGGAGAATTGTCCATCTCAGACACAATGGAAACCCTGTTCCAGTGCCGTTTTTGCTTCGCCCCCAAAAGAAACCGTTTACTCGGACTGAACTTCGATTGGAAGGCTACTGATGATAATTTATGTGGATTACACGGCATACAAATCAAACTGTGGATCGCCTGAGCCATTGATGAAGCTTGAGGGTTGAAAAGCCAATTAATTCAAATTTCCGGCTAAATAAACAAATCAGGACTCCTTGCCTCTTCTCCGCGACTCAATTATGCAGCCTTCGAATCTTTAAAATCAAATCTCTCGGCCTATTTTCAGAGCATTTGATTCATGCCTGCTTGGAGAGTTGCAAAGCTCTTTTTCCTTCTCAGAGACTCAATTATGCAGCCTGAAGCCTTTGAATTCAAATATATCTGCCTATTTTGCAAGGCATTTGAATCTTGCTTGTTTTGAGAGCTGCAACGTCAAACCACGAGAAAATAACCGAATCAGAGCTCGGTTTCCACTCTTATAGTGTTAATTCTGCAACCTGAAGCCTTTCAATTCAAATTTTTCCACTTATTTGCAAAGCATTTGAAGATTGCTTGCCTTGAGGGGTTGCAAAGCCAATTCACACATGAATAACCGAAACAGACCTCTCTTTTTCCTCAATTCTCCAACTTAAGTCTTCAAATTTAAATCTCGCTCCCTATTTTAAAAGCATTTGTAGTTTGCGAATAAATCCTCGCCATTCTCGCATTCCAGGCTCAATTTCGCAGATTCGAGTATAGATGGACAGCCGCGAAGACACGAAGTAAGATTTCGTACTAGAAATGAAAATTACTGAGTGCAAATTTACGAAAAGCTTATTTCGACCCCCAGTGAATGGTTGCAAAGCTTCCAAACCCTAGTTCGCCACGATTTCGTTGCAGTTCAGTAGGTTGGCGCAGATGGAACTTTTGAAACGTGACGTGTCATAAATGTCTGATCTGTCGAGGGAGATAACCCGATAACCTGCTGTCGACCGATAGAGCAGGTCATGCCTGAACCTCGAATTGTCCGTCAATGTCTCTATTAAATTGAATCGCTACCAACCAAGTCGCTCTGATATTATCAAACTGACAGGACGGAGCAGGTTTTTGATATCCTATATTTAAATATCCTACGCTCGGCACTTTCTCCTAACAAGTGGGAGGTTTTGTACGCCGTACGATATGTGTGCATGGTACACATCGACCGTTATAGGTTGTGCAGACAACCGAAAAAATGTGGGTTGATTTTGAAATGGATTTAAGTGCCTTTTGTCTTGACTCGTAGATTTTATTTGAAAAAAGAAAAAGGTCGGTAGTCTGCCATAATAATAATAAAAATTTTAACGTCCACGAGACTAAAAATAGTCTATGGGACAGCAAGACAACTCAAGCAGATTTAAGTAGCACTGTTCGTTTCTTGTGTACGCTGATGATGAGCCCCCCTAATTGCTCAATGTGCTCTTCGTTGAATAGGTTATGCCAAGAACTGTCACATATAGTATCCGCAAATTTATCTCTGCTATCTTTGTAGGCCTCACATTCTAGAATAAAGTGTTGTTCAGTTTCCACTTTCCCAGAATTGCAAAATCTGCAAATTCTCTCTTCCCAAGCCTCCTTTGGCCTCTTCCAACGCCCGGTCTCACAACGAAGTTGGTGAGAGTTGGTTCTCAGCTGAGCAATAAGAATTTTAGCCCTCCAAGAAATGTTGGCTCCTATGTACGCTTTTTGGAGTTGATCACAAGTGGGGTTGAACTCATTTATATAATATAGTTTCTTCCCCCTGATCTCGCTTCCCCAATTTCTCTTGTAAAATTTCTCCATAACAAAGACTTTTATTTATTTATTATTTGTGGGGCACATATTGAATTGAATATTCCATTTACTCATCCATGTGATATTTTGTTGCATCCATGTCCTTTTTCGCTTACATAGTGTATCACTAAAAACAACTTTAGGCCATCTATCCTCTTCCATTTTTTCGATTCTTTTTAAATAGCTTAAAAGGCGAACCATAGCAAGTGCCTCGATAGGAACAGCGCCCATTTCACTTAGCATGATGTCATATGGAACCGTGCTTTTGATTTTAATCTTGCTTGTAATCAAGCGCTTTTGGATTCCTTCAATTTGTTTCCATTGTGCTATAGTAGCGTTGCTGGCCCATAATTCACACCCGTAAAGAACAATTGGCAGCACAAGAAGACCGAACAAGGTTTGAATAGTTTTCCAATCCCACAACTCCGCTTCACGGCACTTATTCTGAAGAGCATAGAAAGCCTTCCACCCACCTAATGTCCTTTTATACCTGCAGCTAGACCAGCTTAGCTTTTTGTTGAAATCGATGCCAAGGTATTTATAATCCGCAACCTCTTCGAGAAGACTTCCATTGTAATAAAATTCATGTTGATGTTGTTTTTTATTATTAGAGAAAATCATAACCTTAGTCTTGCTGATATTGACCTGCATCCCCACCATTCTGCAAAAGCGCTCAAGAGAAGATAGATGGTCTTGCAAACCACAGGCAGATTTGGTAATTAAAATGAGATCGTCCGCATATAAGAGCAACTTTATAACAAATTCACCTAGCTGAATGCCTTCGCCCTTTTGTATGTTTAACCACTCTTCCATTTTATCAATATATAAACCAAATAAAGTAGGAGACAAAGGGCAACCCTGTTTGACCCCGATATCGCTCCTGAAACATTCTGAAATGCCATCTGAAGTTCTGATTTTCACTTTCACCTCTTCGTACATCCTATGAACAGCAGCTATGAGATGCCTAGGAATCCCCAATTCTTCCATCCTAAACCAAAGCTTGTCTCTCGGAACGGTATCAAAAGCCTTTTTGAAGTCAACAAAGCAACAAAAAACCTCTTCCTTTTTCTCCCACTCTTTTTCAATAATGTGTCTCAGAGTGACACAGTGATCCACTGTCGAGTGCTTTGACCTAAAATCAGCTTGCCCTTTAGCACGTTTATGGTTTTCTTCTGCCCATTTGCTGATCCTAGTTTCTATCATGCTGCCAAAAAGTTTAGCAAAGAGGGGATTGATCATTATAGTCCTGTAGTTGGAGGGATTGTTAACATCACCACTCTTAAAAAGTGGTATTGCAAGGCTGATTGTCCAATCTTTCGGAAACCCTTCTTGGCAGATTTTGTTGAAGATTTCAGTGATGTACGGTGCAAGAGTTTTCATGCCCCACTTCAAATATTCGGCTTGAAGTGCAACAAGATCTTTTGCTTTACCTCCACCCAACTTCTTAATCCCTGTCTCTACCTCTTGCACAGTGAAAATGTTTGTAGTATCGTTGACCAAAGGTGGGTGTCCCACTCCACCCTCTTGTTCATAAAGTTTCATAATACAAGAGATCGGAGTTTTGTATCGTTTCTTTGCTCCCAATAATAATAATAAATAAATAAATAAGAAAAAGATTTATCAGTGATAGTTTAGTGGTGTATGAGTAGAGTGTTAGAAGTGGGAAGTCCTAGAGTTCATTTTTCGGGGTGATTATTTTTATAGCGTCATTCCCACACTAAGTTTTGATAAATTAGTTGTGAGGGTATTCAATGCAATGGACTAGTCAACTCAATGTTCAATGTGATGAGAGCCAATATATAGTTTGAAACATATGTTTAATGCAATGAGGCAAGTCTACAATCCATGGCTAGGACTACTCTTCACAATTGATTCTAGCTCTGTATAAATAAACCCTGTTACTCAACATTTTGATGGCTCTTGATTCATGCGAAGAGTTGGGTTGTTTATGAGACCTTGGAAGGTGGGTTTCGATCCAAAGACAGAGGATTTGACTTCAGTACATGTTTAGATCAATCTATTTGGTTTGCCTTCTAAGTTATGGACAGAGGATATCTTTAAACAAATGGGAAGTTAGTTGGGTGAGTATATTTGCATCGCAAAAGCAACAAAAGTTGAGGTTATGGCAGTTTATGCAAGGATTTGTGTAAGAATGGATTTATCTAATCCATTGCCTTTGGCTATCAAGTTCGAATTAGAATCCAGATAATGGCTTCAAGATTTGGACTATGAAAATCTCCCTTTTAGATGTAGAACTTGCCATACTCATGGACACTTGGTAAAGCATTGCCCTAAGGAAAGACCCGTCTGGATCAAAACTCTGGAGGGTTTAAGGAACCAAAAAATAATCAATATTTCGAGCAAGACAGCAAAGGGTTTATGAAGCCAAAAATTAAGCAAAGGAACAGGGAGAAAGAAAATATTTTGAAAGTAATAGATTCAGGGATAGCTAATAAATTCGGCATCTTGTAAGTAGAGGATCATTCTGAGAATTTTGTTGATTCATAGATGGCTATACCACAAGACAAACAAAACTCAGTACCTCTCTTGGAAAAATAAGAAAGAAAAAAGACACATAATTTCACCTAGAAGACGAAGAAAAAGAAGACATTGAAGATGTTGATGAAGAAAATATAAATTTTATCATAGAGGACTTTTCAAATTTTAGAGTCATAGCGCATTAGGGGAGCGAGTTTTTGAATCAATATAATATCAAAAGATTGGCTAAGTTAAGGGGCAAGTCTAATTCTGTGGGACCACCTCTCTCAAGCTCAATAAAATTTGAAGCTCAAATTAATATCAACAATGGATCCCAGAGGTAGATTTCAAAAATGCTTGCCCATTTTATTGAGCAAAAATCAGGGCTTGAAAATCATCCTACCCTTGTTCCAACTAATCTTGCTCCGAAGTCAAGAAAGAACCCTTTCACTTGCAGTGTTGGTGGATTTAAAGGCTAGTTTTGGTTTTGATCACTGCTCTCAAGTCATAGAATCCTCTCTTATTTCCAACTTGATTGCCTTCCTCTGAAAGGCCTTCTTCTTTTTACTGACTTTGTCAGGGTTATTTGCAACTTTTTATTAGTCAAGCTCTAGACCCTTTTTTTGATCTATCAAAAAAAAACAATAATAATAAATATAAAATAAATTATCTTTTGTAATGTGATTTTTTTCTCTTCATCGCGGCATAAATGATTTGAGGAGTGTTTTATTCTCAAATAGGTCACTCGGTTCCAAATATTTTATAATTTTAATAAAAAGAAAATAAATAACTTTATGTTTATTTAATTTATAATCTTGTAATAATTTTCCTAAATAAAAATGATTATTTGGAATAAATAAAATGAATACCTCTCAGTGCTTAACATTAAGTTGAAGAAGGTCGATTTTTTCATGCATCAATATTAACAGATGCAAACATTAAAAATAATAAATCATTTTTTATTTTATGTTAATCAAAATATTGGATGTTTCATGTGTTATATTCATTGTCCTTTAGACATTTAAATTTGTTGTCTAGACAAAAGTATAATCATTTATATAGAACTTTGAAAAACATTTACATATTTTAAATGTATGCCACCTATCCCACCCACTTAATAAAAATACATAAAGTACAACATTTTGGGATCGAAATCAACTCTACATTATCATGTAACATATAACTATCAAACATACAAAAACACATTAAAGATTTAACGATATTTTAATGATAAAATTAAACTTTTTTATATACTAACCAACAAAAGTACCATCATTTATAGAGAATTTTGAAAAACATTTACATATCTTAAATATGTACCACCTATCCTAGCCACTTAACAAAAATGTTAAACAAAAATACATAAAATATAGCATTTGATATACTAATATCAAGCATATAAAAGCATACTAAGGTTTTAACAGGGTTTTTATGATAAATTTAAGCCTTCCTTAAGCTAACCAACATGGTTAATGAAATTAATCATGAATTTTGTTAAACACTTCATGTCTTTTGTGTGTGCTCCCATTTACAAACCAAGTTACATACAACAAGTCTAGACCTTCTTACTAGTTATAACTAATCTCCTCTTTCTTGTTAATTTCATGCTATGCATTTTTGTCATAAGAAAAAAGGTCTTTCACCTATAATAGTGTCTCTTTCACTACGCCTTTTATCTAAGACATGTATTAAAGCTATATCACATCAATTGTTTGATTAAAAAAGTCTCTGTTTTTCCTATAATTTGTATTATGCTTTAAATTCATATGGAGGGAAGTTTCTATCCTGAAATTAGAGTTCTTGACATCAATTTATATTATTATGATATATTTTAATTTTAATTTTTTGAATTATTTTGAAAATAAATAATGAGTCATTAAAAAAAATAGAAAATAATTACATATATTCATTGAAATGAAATAAGATTTAGAGAAAAATAATTGTTTAATTTCATATTTAAATTTTTCACCTTACAATTCATATAAAAATAGTACTTTTTTTTAACACATCCCATACATAATATTCCCAATGTTTAATACAATCATAATTAATTGTGATTCTCAAAACATGTGTACGTAATTCATACATATAACATATTAACAAGAAATAATAGATGAACAACACACTAATGAGTAGGAAATTAAATCCACCATAATATGAAAAGTTAATTTATATACATTTTACAATTTCACATTGCACACAATGTTCTTTCTTGCTCCTATAATGATCATTTCCACACAAGGTAAGGTAATAAGAGGATTGCCTCAATGCAAGTTGCTTTATTAGTATTTCTTCCTATGAGCCATTCACCTTGCAATTGATATTTGAATGTTGAAATTAATATGTTATTCCATAAATCGAGAATAATAAAGGCCATTTAAGAAAGCATGCACATCAATAAAACAAAACCATACACATTAAGTCTTTCACTCGCAGCATACCATAAGTCATATTAGTCTATTACATTCATTGGTCGTATACACGTAAGTTAAGAATATACATTTAACATGAAAAAATCACAATCAATTTAAAGAATCAATTGTGTAAGAATAATAATATTTAATCACTTAGTTATAAGTTTAATTTTACAAGACACAAGCAAGGTTAGAAAGGCCAAGAATCAAGATAAATCACTTTATGAGCTTAATTTACTTGCACATAGGGTTAGAAGGATGCAATCAAAAATATGAATATCCTTATTTTACATGTGGTTTCATAACGACAAATAAATTGTTTTACATTTTCACTTAACATTCACAAACACGTGGATAACATCCTAATACTTTCATTCGGGTCAATAACATTATTTCAAGTTTTCATAGTGCATAATTTATAATAGCATCAATTATTTACAACCACAAGATGCCTAATTATTTTTAAGTGGATTTAGCATCAAAAAGAAATAATTATTTACAACCCTAATTATCTTGTTTACTAGGGCACAAACTCATTCATCTAAGATACCTATATATTTGATCACTTATATTCAAGGCCAAATATGGTTCTCCCTAATATTTATTCACCCCTTAGCATGAGGCACAAACTCCCCATCCTTAATTTTGCACTTGATTTTGTTATTTATCCCCTTGGGATAATTACTTATTTGCCACTAATTGGTATGCTTAATAGAGTTTGACTTTTTATATTATTTCTTTTTTATTAACATTATGATTCATATCATAGGCCATCTATTTGTTTACTTAAGCAGGTAATTTTCTATAAAATAATGAGCCATTGGCCCCATCAAATGCTTAAAAAGCCATTTGCTTTGATTGACTTGTGAGAAAGGATAATATTTTGCATTGCCTTAGAAATACAATGAGTACTCACTTAAGTTCTCTTATGGTAAACAAACCTACTACCACATCAATTAGAAGGAACTTAAATCTACCACACATTAACTCATATATATATATATATATATATATATATATATATATATATATATATTATACATATACATATACATATACATATACATATACATACATACATACATACATACATACATACATATACATACATATATATATATATATATATATATATATATATATATATATATATATATATATATATATATATATATACATATATATATACATATACATATACATATATGTGTGTGTGTATATGTATGTATATTATTTATATATATATATATATATATATATATATATATACACACACACACACACACACATATATCACACATGGATGACAAATGTTAAAAAATAGTGAATTATCACAAGGTGATCAACCAAGTGACTAAACGTGAAGTCCTCCCATGGGATATCCTATTGCAGCTTATAGAAGACATGGGAAACCTCATGAAGCATTGTAGCCCATTTTAGTATCTTTAATTCAAACAAAATTTCAACAAGGTACTCTAGATGGATGGGGTTATTACAACAATTTTAGTTGGTAATAGGTATAAGAATGGCATCACAAATGAAGTTGTTGGAAAGTTATCTAAGCCTCCATTCATAAAGATTTCAACCATGTAGATACCTTAATGAAGCTTGTTTCATTTTTCCATGAGGTATATAAGGAATAATATTTAAAAGATAAGTATTTTAGAGAGATGTAAATTACAAATTAAAGAATAATCAAAATAAAAAGTTAGAAGTCAAGGTTAGCTTCCATCTCTAAGATGGTCTACTTTACAGGTTGCAGAATCTATTTATACCATGAGAAGTAAGATTTCAACTCATTAGAGAAGCACCTTTATCAAAATTTGTTGGTAGTTTTACTTTAGAAAGATAATAGCAAACTTGAAAATGTATGTTTACCAAGCAAAGATGCAAGAGAAATTTATCAAGTTCATTAGAGGGCATGTACATTGTAGTAAAAATATTACTTGCCTTTGAAATCAGTCATAACATAGTTGTTCAAAGGGTCACATTATGACTTCTAGAATCCTTATATAATGTCATTAATATTATTCATATAATGTTTGTATAAAAGTGGCTACAATATTTGTTATATAATACTATCAAAATCAGTGATAAATTGGTTGTACAAAAGGCTACATTATGTTTGCTAAATTATTCATTTCGAACAATCAAAATCAGTAATATATTGGTTGTACAAAAGGCCACATTATAGCTACTAAATTATTCATTTAGAATAGTCAAAATTAGCCATACCTTTGTTATACAAAAGGCCAGATTATGGTTGTTAAATTACTCATTTAGAATAATCAAAAGTAGCCATAAATTAGTTGTACAGAAGGCCACATTGTAGTTGTTAAATTACTCATTTATAATAGTCAAAATCACCCATACATTGGTTGTATAAAAAGCTACATTATGGCTACTAAAATATTTAATTAGAACAATCAAAATCAACCATACATTGTTTGTATAACACACTACATTATGACTACTAAATTATTTATTTAGACCAATTAAAATTAATCATTCATTCGTTATACAAAAATTACATTATAGTTACTAAAGTATTCATTAAAACAATCAAATAAACCATACATAATTGTATAAAAAACCACATTATGGTTGCTAAATTACTCATTTAAAATAGTTAAAATCAACAATACATTAATTATATGAAAGTCTTATAATAAATTTTAGGACATTAATTTCACATCTTTTAATTCCACACAAAAAGGGTTAAAGTTTTAAAGCAATATATTTTAAAAGCAACAAAGGAAAGAGGGGGAATTTTTTCCCTCAAACATCCATTCATAATATATATATATTAAAAATTGAGATTCTAAAAAAAAAAATGACAACAAAAGGATTTCAATATATTTGCTAGCATTTCCCAGCTTATACTACAATGAGGAATTTAGAATATTGTATAAATTTCTTTCCCTTTCAAATGAAATGTGTGTTTATGTATAAATTGTGCTTATTTTTTACCATAATGCATCACTCTTCGATCTCATAAATGTAGATGGTGAATTACATAAACCAAATGGGGTATTAACCATTCATAAAAAATTGACTTATGTTGAGAGTTGTCTTCTATACATCCTTCTCTTTCATACGAACTTGATGTCACCTAGATTTGAGATCTAAGTTTGTGAAGTATTGGGTATGCTGAAGTTGGTCCAACAACTCACCAATCCATAGAAGTGGATATCTGTTCTTGATGTTGATCTTGATCAAGGCTCTATAATCTATGCACATTTACCATAAGGGCTTCACTTTAGGGGTTATATAATACCTTGTGTATGAATCTTGAAGGTTTTTTAATCACCTAAAATAGATATCAATATAATAAAGAGTATTTAGGGATTTAGGGGTATTAAATGAGGGAAAAGCGGAAGCAAGGGAGGGGGACATCGGGGTAGATGGGTATATATAATAGTTAAAAGCTAATTTTGATGGTCATATATAACATTTAAACCTATAGATTTATTAACATCATGTCTAGTAACTCTTAATGATGGTGTTTACCTGCATTCATCAGATAATCTCCTATATATATTTTTCTTTCCTTTTTCTTCCAAATATTATCTACTTATGGATGAGAAATCATACTTTTTTTCTTGAAGGAGGTCAATAAAAACATGTTGTGCAGCCCATACTATCATCTTAAATATGGTTTTATTACAAAGGATTGAGAAGATAGAAGGTGCATATAAAACTTGACTACCATACAAAGATGGAGATGATAGGCATAGGTAATACTCATCATGTCTCCAAAAATACCCTCACCTAGATTCTAAATTAATTAAAATGGATTAAATAATATTTGGTATTTCTCTACATAATAGATATTTTATATAATTTGATAAAATATTTATATTTTTGCATTTATATTTTTAATAGTAATAGCCCCATGTTAATTGTCACAATAGGTGGTAACCAAATTAATTTTTCTTTTATCATGGTAGGGAATTCTTCCCAATTTGATGTTTCACCCATATCACTGAACACTCCCTGAGTCAATGTTATACCACTATCTCCTTCGGCTTGAGAATGTATCCCAAACTCAGAGAAAATTACAATCTCTACCTTCATATAAAGGTTCAAATCTTGCACTAGTTCTAATAAAATTGTGTAGTAGATCAAGATCATAAGATTCATCTCTTGATAGACACTTGTATACTTCTCATGTACTATTATTTATATATCAAAATTGTAAATACGATGATAATGTATCCCAAACTCAGATAAAATTATAATCTTTACCTTCATATAATGGCTCAAATCTTGCACTGAGTCTAATAAAATAGTGTAAGAGATCAAGATCATAAGTTTCATATCTTTCTAAACACTCGTATACTGCTTATTTATCAAAATAAGAAATAGGATGAACACATTGAATTTTTGTAAAACCTTCAATAGCAATGTCTGAATTAACCATTTGGAAGCTTGTTTCCATCAAACTAGCTTCTGGTACAAAATCACCATATTTTTTTCCTGTGAGATGTAATTCCTTTATTGATCTATGAAGCACTTGATGAATCATTAGGTTTGTGATTGTATAGATCAGTACACATAATAATGAGCTTATAAGAAACATAATATATTCTTTTATTTTTCAAATATGTATCATAAATTAGCATAGGTAATACAATTCTTTAATTTCTTTAATCTGTATAATATGTAATACAAATTTTTATACATAGGTAATGTTGTCACTAAAAGTTGCACCCTTTGAGGAGGTGTTTTAGGTCTCCTCACCCAAGTGACTTGTGGAAACACTCCTAGGTTGTGGGTGACCTAAAGGTGGAGTCAATCTTAAGAGAGGGTTGGTTCCCTTGATGAATCCCCTAGTCTAAAACTAACTCTATTCAAATTGTAAGGAAAGGGGATAGAGAGAAGGGATAGAAGAAAAATAAACTAAAAAGAGACGTGATGCACCAAAAATGTGGTCCTTAACTTGCTTGCAACCTGCACAATGAAACTTAAAAGAGATTGTAACACTTAAAAAAATCCCTAATTAACCACTCTTACATAAGTATTTCATAGAAAGACTTGAAGCTATGGCAACACTTAGGAGGGGTGATAAATGACTGCACAAATAAATTTGGCATGAGCTTGATGAAAGCATAGACTATTACCTACAAAATAAAAACTATCTTGCATAGAAGTGATGATAAATGGGCATACACAAGGGAGAACACTCTCTTCCACAAGTGTAGATCAACAAAACGTAAAAATCATACAAGATACAAGCATAGAAGATGGAAAAATCAACTCCATTATTTCTTCAAAGGCATTTACAAACTTGCCAAGAATGAGAATTACAAAGGATTCACCATCCTTATATGAAAAATGCATAAGGAGAGAGAGGGGAGTGAGAAGCTTCAAGGAAAGAGAAAAATGTGCCACATTTTCTTCATGCATGTGATCAATAGTGTGGTACTTATCCCCATATACAAATGTTCAAAACGTGGATCTCTACTTTGGACATGATCAACCTTCTCATTTGTCTTTGTCTCCCACCTCCATGTGACACAAAAAAATGGCACCCCACCTTCACACATGTGAACACAAATCATGAATATTAAATTCTTGTCCATTCCTCTATGTGCCACACAATATTCCAAGACAAGACACAATCATCTTTTGACCATTTTTAGATAATAAAATCATGGATCCACCCAAAAATTGCACCTCACTCTCACACATGTGAGAGCAAGCACATGTGAATCACTAAGGACAAAAGAACCTATCCTTTAGTGGAATGCTACGCCCCACACTTGTCATATCAACTTTTCCTCATGAATATTTTTTGTGGGTTATGTCACATCATCTGAAATCAACCTCGTCACTATGCCACATCATCATGCACAGTCACTATGAATAGTAACCATGAATAGTGTATATGTGAATAGTGTTTTGTGAATAGTAATCTTATTTCCAATAGTAAACATGGTGTGATCTCATGAAGATCAGGTAAACCTTGCAATCCATACTCCAACCAAATGGAAACTAAAACAGTTAACAGGTATTATGTTTTTTTTTTTGTTTTTTTAACTATATAATAATGTTGTTATGATATTGCATTTGTTATAGTGTGAAATTTTAGGTAGATCGTCGAAAATTGAAAAATATTATAATGGTAAAGTCTTTTGTGATTCTTTCATAATTTATGTTCCTCTTTTTATGAGTTATATTAGCACTTATTTTACTATGAGATATATTAGCATATGAAAGACAATGTTGAATAGTTAAGTGTCATAATTTAATTTTTTTTTTCCTATGAATTATATTAATATATGAAAGCAAATATTTAATATATAACCGTCATCAAAATTTTATATAATAAGTAAGATTTAACATAAAATTTAGTCCTTTACAATAACTTATTCATGATAGACACAATTATTAAATAAACATCAGTAAAATTCATTACCATATAATACGAGATACATATAAAATTTATATTATAAAACCTTCCTAAAAAAAATGTGATTATAAATATTTACAACTCTAAAACCTTCCTAAAAAAATGTGATTATAAATATTTACAACTCTCTAACTCATAATATTGTATTAAATTCATTATAGAATGAAAAAGTAGGTTTATATCAATATGTAATAATATACCCATTACACATTGTAAATATATTTAAATATATCTAAATTTATTTTACAAATTTTTATTTTTATTTTTCTTTAAATGATTTAAAATCATATGTGGGATGATTTTGAAACTAGACTATTAACTTTATGACCAATAATCTCCAATTTCCTCTACAAGGAAACTCATATCCATACAAATTGGTTTATTAAATCATAAGGATGTGGTAGGCTTATAAGTTCTTTGGTGATTGAAAATATAAGTCCTCGTATTGTTATAAGATTTTCAATGCTCCCAGAAATGTTATAATTATAGGTATGTTTTTATACTAATAATTGTCTATATTTATTCAATGATAAAATGTTTTTATATAATTTTTAAAGTATGTTTTGAGTTATGATCTTATTTTTATTACATTTTCGAATTTCTAATTTCTACATAGTGTATATTTTAAACCTATAAGCCATCATTAATAAGATTTGACTTTTTTATTTTCACCATATAAAATATTATAATTTAATAATTTAATAAGATTTGAATTTTTTATTTTCACCATATAAATTATTATAATCAAATATCTCATATTTTTTCAATAAAAATATTTATATTATTTACTTGTTTAAATATATAAAATAAAATATGTATGTCAATTATAACCTATGTTCTTACTCATAAGTAAGTTATAAGCATTTGGAAAATATATTTCTCATGAAATTTTCATATTAAAAAAATGTGAAATACTGATTTAAGGATATGTTACTTGTTGGAGATGGCTATCAAGTTGAAATAACTATAATATAAATCAAAATATATTCTAAACTACGTCCATGAGTGATTGAGGGCACTTTTAAAACATTTAGATAAAATAGACGTGGTTCAACTATATATTACAACCAAAAAAATGATAATAAATTATTCATAATTAATCTTGGTTATCAAAATTAATAAGATAAATTATGGGTAAAATTATTTATAAAATATTATATTTTAATTGTTTGTTATTTTCTTATCTTATTTATTTTTATAGATTTAATTTGTGTTGATGTTGGCCCTGCACTAACATCATTAATGTCAAACTTCACATCAATACCAATTTAATGTCCTTACTACATTAAATACTATCAATTATATCAATTCAATGTGATTTTATAATTTTATTTTGACATGCATACTCTATAATAATATAAATAGTCAAAATTTCTTATGTTATTCTCCAAATAATCAGAGATTTCCTATTCATAATACCTCCATTTTCCTTCCTACAAACCCTACACTCTTTATATTAATATTGTTTATGATATAGTAATTAATGTAAAATCACCACATCTAGGCATTAGAAAAATCACAACTAGTCCAGGTGTTTGTTAATCACAAGGGATTATATTTTTCCTCCTTATAAAGACTTGTTTCTTAAAAGTAAAAACAAGTAACACACATTGTTTTGCATGCTCCACCACACTCTAAAACACAAGGGTCTAAATATGAAGTTGTAAATAAGGCCCTTACACAATATTTATGTGTCATCAGTTTAAAAAAGTAGCAAAATAAATTCCTCCACATCATTATGTGACTAGGCATATAGCCAAGGATTGCAGAAAAGAGCCTCAGAATAATAATATAGGTTCTACCTTGAATTAGTTTGAAATGTTAAAGGATAAGGTAAGGAGATCATGAGTTTTATGGAAAAACCAGCATGACAATTTTTTATTTTTTATTTTTGAGAAGAAAAGGAAGTAAATTAGATAATAATGGAAGATATTAGATATGGGGTAAAAATGGGATATGAGGTATGTACAGATCATAAAAGAATATTCATCAGCCTTATTTAAAGTGGATGTAGAAGAGAAGGAATGGTTGTGGAAGATGAAAACTTAAAGGTGGAATGATTAAGTTGTAAAATAAATAAATGACTCAAAAAAGATTCAACAAAAATTATAACATGTATTTTATAAGGAGGAGATAGTTGAATTTGTGAGGAGAAGGGTTTGGTGGTTGATCACAAATTGGAAGACAAATTACAAAATAAGTTTGAAAATGACTAAAGTAAATATATCTGATGTGACAAAGAACTTTCAAATGAAGTTTTCGATGATTTAAATAAAGGTTTGGCAAAAAAATTAAGCTGCAGGGTTTCACAAACAAATTGTTATAATTGCAGATCCCCCAAAAGTTAAAAAAATGAGAAACAACAAAATAAGTGAAAAAACTCCAAGAGAGTTCTTTAGAAGAAATAAGATCTGGGTCTCAAAAAAAATCTAGAAAAGATATTCAATGGAAAGAGGAAAGTTTCTCATTTAAACTTATGAAAATACTATTTATTTACTTTTTAGAATGAAGTATAGTAACCCTAAAGAGAGGATTGGGAAGAAACTTGTAGAAACATAAGTTTGTATTGAAATTAGTGTTACAATATTGTAGGTTTTTTGTGCATAGTAAATATAAGGTGGGAAAGGTTTTTTTATTTGAAGAAAATATAAAGTGGGGTTATGAATACCCTTCTAGTAAGTAGGTCTTTTGTGCATTATATGTTGGTCAACATGTATTTATTTTAATTAAAAATATACGATGGGTTTATTTTTGTTTAAGTCCTAATTTTGTTATAAAAGAACAAGATTTGAAAAAGAATGGGAGGTTGATATTTCCTATATCATTTTATGAATCTAGGGAAATAATTCCCAAAGAAGATATTAGGGAGGAACTGGTTTGGAAAATATTGATTAGATTGGTTGACAAACTATCTAAAGATAAAGGGAAAAGGATTGTTGGTGTAGAAGTTAGAGAATTTTGTACATCAACATATAGAGAAGTTGAAATTTTGGGCAGTGATTTTAAAGTAGAAGTTTTATAGTAAGAGAGAGAGCCCCAAAATAAATTAGATAAGAAATTTGTGGGAGTTGGGAAATTAAGTTTTCTATTTAGAAAAGACTTTGGAAATTATAGAGATTTAGAATAAAGTTTTAAGTATTGAGAAATGAATCCTTCCCCTTCATTGTTGATTAGACCTACATATGTCCATTTTCTATTAGCGAAACTCAAAGCTTCATTAGAATCCATTGTTAAGAATAAAAGAAGGAGAATTAAGGCTAAAAGGCTCAGATTAGATGTTTCTAAATTGGTTAAGGGTCTCAATGGACAATGAAAGGTATTTTATCCTATTGATGAAGAAGAGTCTCAACCATTGGTTAGCTTATTGGTCCTATTTATTTTATATCAGATTGATTGGTCCATCTTAGCATTGAGTTGTGCTCATTCAGATGTGTTGGGCCTTGAGGTCACTTACCTTTTTTTTTTAGAATTTTGTTTATTTTTCTCTATTTTTTTGTTGATGTTTGGCAGAAGGTTCAAAGTGGTGCTGACTATTGGTAGATTTTTGGTTGAAGGTTTGAATGTTATCTTCTGCAGTAGATGAGGCCTTGTTGGTCTTGTATTTCCTTTCGTGTTTATTGTTAGTTCATCCTGGCTTAATTTTTGTTTTGATGGATTTTGTTTCAAGTTGTTGACCCCATCAAAACTATCTTTTTACCAATATCAAAAAAATAAAAATAAAAAAAATAAAAAGTATTGAGAAATGGAATGCTATAGAAGGGGAGATTATTTTGGATACTTTGGCTAGGGTAACAGTGAATTTCACAATGGTCAACAAAACACTTGGGTGATCATACCAAAAATGTGGATAAGGGTCAGGACGAAATGGAAAAAAATATTTCTTACGAACTTCATTACAAGGCTTTGCAAAACCTTAAACATCAAGGTTATGGAATGATGTGAAGGTTAGAGAAAATTTGAAGATGGTCAAAGATTAAAAATCAAAATTAAAGGGGGGAACTAGATTAAGTCATAGTTAAAGCTACATGAAAATGTCTTTCCAGAGATAACGGGTAATTTTATAACTAAAAAAGTCTTTGATTAAAGTTTGGGTGCTCTGAGCCCAACTATTTAAATGTAGATCTCCAGCTAGAATTCATACTTTGTTCTTGAATGACAATGGATAAAGTTTCAAATATGGATATTGAATTTAAATTTTTTGTGGACATGAGTAGATATAAAATATTTTTTAAGGCCTTCTTTTCCTTTTGAGATTGTGGAAAAAATTAATGTGTTAGGCTTAGTTGCATGATTTGTTCTTACTTTTTTTACTTGAATGGAACCTAAATCCTTTATTTTTAATATCGAGGTATTGAAGAGACTTCTAAGCACCTAACACTCACGTCAGGAAACATCACACCCATTTGGGATGCATGGGTAGACCTACCCCCTTAAACCTCGGGTTACATATAACCTACCCCTAACCCACATAGCTAATATTCCTAGATCAAACCTGAGACCTAGATGTCCTAAAGCATTAACCCCATCCACTCTCACACACCATGGGGTTAAACCTAAATCCATTTTTAGGGCCTTGATGATTAGAGCATTTATCCCATATCTCCATAATGAACATTCCATATGAAATGAATATCTATTGTATTTTGCAAAGGAAAACAATACCCCACTGTGGTTAAGAGTTGGGCATTCAAGACATGAGAGATTATTGACTTGTAAATCTTCTCTTCTTTTTGAAAAAAAATAAAATTAAAGACAAAACATTTAAACTACAACGTGAAGTTGTGGAAAAATAGATAAAATTACACATAGAATTAAAGGGGGAATTATAAAGAGGATGTTGTTCTATATGGTTTGATATTCCTATTCCTTTGAGAAAAATAGAGCCTTGTTCCCTATACAACTCGATATCTACCTAAGCTAAGATGGATTGGGATGATATTTCAATTTTATCCCATTTGATATTTAATTCTTGATTGGAAGGGTTTCAGTCCCTTTGGATACAAATGAAGAGGTAGAGATATGGAAAGTTGTTGATTGGGCAAAGGGATTTGTGCCTTCACTAGAGGATTCAAGAACTAAACCCAGGGACTTTAGAGAAGTTTGTGAAGAATAAATTATTAATCATGTAAGCTAAGATTTTTCTAGATAGGTATTAGTGTGAAGTAAGACTTTTGTATGATTTTTTATAGAGAGTTTGTCACTTTATGGAAAAATATGGTCTTGGATAAATTCTTGGTTTGCATTTTTTTTAATAAGAGATTCTTAGTTGTAGCTTGATTTTTGAGTTTTTAATATGGTTTTCAAGAAAAATAGAGTCTAATTCAGACATAGGGAGGATATGAAAAGATAAATTTTAAGGAGAAATGAAATCAAGGGTCATCTAGAAATTAAGGAGGTTGTGATATAAAAAGTTTAAGTACAAATTTAATAGAATTTTTTTTTATGAAGAGATGTTTGATGCGTGAAATGGTTCTTCAGATTACATTGTTTATTACTTTTTGCATAGGATTTTATAATCCTAAAGTGTCTTAGACTATATGTTTATTTAATAGAAGGAAAATATGGATGATGTGATGTTCACTTTTGCTATATGTGTTATAAGTTATGAATTTATTTGTGTTACATAAATTGATAGTTTGTTTAGTAAGAAGTTGGATTCAATTATTTTTTATTTATTAAGGATAAGTTATTGTAATTTTGTTTCTATAAGACATTTCTTGTTGTAAGAATTTTTATGATAAATATATTGGCAGGGGACTCTCCAACTCTCTTTTTCACCAATAAAAAATATTTTAAATTTTATATATTTAAACTTCCAAAAAGTATTGCTTAATGTTTTGACTTGGACATAGGTTATAAAGGGGTTTAATGGAAAACCCTCCCATTTTAGGTCTTATATAGGAAAGACTAACATATATGTTATCCTAGCCTCAAAAGAGACACATGAAAATATAAGTTAGTAATTACCTATCCTGTAGTCAGGAAATTACTTCTAATATTTACAAATTAATCATGGTTTTTAAAAAAAATAAAATAAAATGTTCATCATTACCATTATATTAACAAACTCTAATTCTCTTGTGTTCATTATAAATCGATGTTCGAAAGTCACACTTTTAGAAAGAAGATAATGATTCTTGCATGCCATATTTCTATTTTGACAAACTAGACATTCCTTGACAAATAAAACTAAAATTTCATATGAGATGTTGTTTCTTAATAAATGCACAAAATAAAAAAGAATGTGATAAGATATATGCAAGAGAAATAATTATATTCGAAGAATATATTATCAAGTTAAAGTCACAAGTAAAATAAAATGGATAATAAAATTCATCACTCAAGAGTTGTTTAGAACAAATGGAGACATGATGAAAAAGATAAAAATAAACTAAAAAGTTTGAAAGAGGTTAATTCCAAATGTGAAGAAATTTTAAGGAAAAGGAAGAAGATAAATGATTGCTTAGAAAGTGTTTAGAATAAAACTATAGTATAATAGAACATCTGCAAGAAAAATTAATGTTTTAAAATTCATGTTAATTCGAAAGCTATATAGGAAGTATATTGGATGAGATGCAACAAAAAATGAAGGCACTATAACATGATCTCATCAAACAAATATTTCAAAGATACAATAAAAACTAATTGCATTTCTTAAGTAAACTATGGAGGACATAAACATGAGGCTAACTAAATTGGAGGAAAGTGTAATTTTTTTTAGCTAATAAAACACAAGAAATCAAATGAAATTAAGTTTTATCCATTAGAAAAAGCATTGTTAGCCTTATAATTTAATATTATTGATTCAATGCCATATAAGAATGAATTTATTGAAGAAAAAAAATCAAAATATAAAACCATTGAAAATATATATTGTAGATAAGAAAAAAATCTAACATATTTGGAACAAGATAATAGAGAAAATGATGTAGGGATAAAGGAGATGTTAAATTCTACTAATGATTTATTCATTTATATTGAGAGCTATGTTTTTTAAGTGAAACATTGATGGTAAAAATATATGACTTGACATTCAAAGAAATAGAGATGCTATTAAAGTTCAAAAAAAATTGGAACCTTTGGATAATATACCCAAGGGGTGGCATAGTGATGCAGGGCATGGAATGGAAATTCAATTGAGTATGTCATTAGGGTATCATGCACTCATGGGGGATCTTCGAATAATTGAACTAAGGAAAGGACATGATCGTCTAAAAAGATTATGAATAAATGTAGAGTTGATATATATTGATTAATGTTAGCTTAATTATAATGTTTTATAAAGGACACACTCATATTAGTGTTATTCATTATGCAACTACAATTCTATTAAATCTTGAATGATAAATATGTTCGTAATTTCAATTTTGTATTTTTTGGAAACATGTATAAAAGTATAAAGTTCCATGGGGGGCAATGATGGATATGCATATATCCTCTATTTTTTTCTCACACTATGACAACGTTGATTTTAGGTAGGTTAATTAAAGGATTTAATGAATTTAGTTTAAGTATTGAACTAAGTTTTATGAGTATATCATGATGTGAAAATGGTAAATGTTGATAATATTTTATGTGGGTTTTATACTAATTTTTATATGAATTAAAAATGTTTGTATTCAATTTCTTAATCTATTTGAAACAAATGAAAATTTTAGAGCAACAATCCAACATCATACATATGTTGTATGATTATTATTTTACTAGAAATGATTATGAATAAATTTCTTAAAAACAATGCATATAAAAGAACTCTTTATTTGTTTAACATGGAATTATATATCTTTTTAAAATTTTATATATATGCATAACTCTTTATTCTTCAAATAATTCAAAACATGTTATGATTTATTATTGTAGACTCAATATGGGATTTTGAAGGAAAATTATGTTATTGTTTTCATTTTGTATGGCATAATTAGTATATTCACAACTTGTTTGTTGTTAACCATTGCACTCCCTTACTATATATATCCTTATTTTTCATTTGTATTTTGTTGTTTTGCAATTAATGGTGTTTAAGCATTATATTATTATTATGTGTATGTGAGTGTATTCTTGCTTTAAATAGTATTTGATCATATATCGATTGGTTCGAACACATTTTATTGAATAAATATTACATTAACAACTTTACAATTTCTTGTCATTTTTCATTCAACATTAATTATAACAACCCCACTGACAGCTAACTAGAAATACGTGATTTTTTTAAAATTAAATACATATACTATAACTAGATTACACCACGAGAATCTAAGTAGTGATCATATAAAATACTCTAAGTGTGATAACTATAAATAAACATGTGACATCTAACAATCATTATCAACATATGAAACACTTCATAACCAATATCGAAAGTAATTACAAATGCCAGCCACAACATATACAATGATACAATGATTGCTACCAAAGTAAAAATAAGTAAATAATTACATCTCATCAGATTAATATCTCAATAATAAATACAACAAAATACAATGTTCACATATAACATACATGGCTCTCTGAAGCATAGTTCCCCAAACTCTAGTATCTGTGGCAATCTCAAGTGTCATCTAGAAATTATTACCAATGTGGAGAGGGAGAACATCATTCGAGAACTTTTACACACCAAAAATGGACCAATGATCATCCAAACTAACCCCATCAGGAAATGACCCTCCATTCATAGATGACTAGATAGTGATGGTATGGGAATCTAGAGAGACAAGTTAATACATGTGTTGTATGATTTTTAAAAGCTAAATAAGCAGTGTATCATACAAACCCATTTTATTATAAGATATCATACAAACATCTAAATCGTACTCATAAAATGACAATGTCTCACTAAACATTACCTAGCTAAGGTTTCTAAATAATAAATAATGATCTAAGGTTCAATCAATTTCATACGTACCACTTGATCGAATTACCTTCATCTGGCATTGCGATGCTAGTAAGCAAGTGAAGTCCATCTCACTAATTACTCAATATCAATAATGTGATATTCGGTTAAAATAATATAACCAATAGATTCATACAGATGACAACCTACTAGCAATCATTTCTCAAAACATGCTAAGCATAGGAACAATCAAAAAGCATACATTTATCCCATCAAACGTATGAATGAATATCACATTAAATCTATCCTATAATAGAAATAATAAGTAACACATTCAGATTATACCATCTGAGTATAATATATATAAGGTTGCACACTCTATTCTCCTTAAGCAGACACAATATTGTACTTTCTACTATGGTAAAACATGTTATTCCTAAAAATATCCAATACACATACATTTAGTCGATCAAACATATGAATGAATCTAGACATATTAATTACATTTTGTACCACCTGGGTATAACATACATTTAGACTATTATTTACAAATGAAAATTCTCTATGACATCCCAGAATATCATAGATCATTGTACATGAGCACACTACTCAATCACGAACAACTATTATCACAAATTTCAAGAATCAAAAGTTCACAATCCTAAATAATAGGCAAAAAAGTATGGTTTATACCAATCGAGTATATCCTATGTTTAAATTTCATACTAGTAATCGAAAGAAACTTGACATGTAGGCACACATCATGATGCACTAATATTACTATATATGTCTAAACACTTCTACATTTTACTTTATTCACTATGTGTACTGCTCACCAATTTTCATTATTGTATGCAAATATATATCAATAGTTCAGTCATGTTATTCTTAAAGAGTCAGATAACTCATAACTAAGTTATACCATAACATTTCATTTAGATAACATAATTCTATTTCTAGGGACCACTTTCATATGGTAATAGTTTTGATTCCTTGGACACCTTATGACTCAATATAACTATCCATTTAGCTACAAGCTTAGGCATATGACCTAACACACCTATACATGTAATATTTCATAAGGTTGCTTAAGTTCATGAATAAATTTTCTTCCTATATACGATTAATCATACAACATAATATGTATCGTATTTAAACACATAATGATAGATAAATACTATATCAATGGTCAACTTTATTTCTAAGTCAGGAATTCCATATGATTTTAACAATTGTTATACTTTCTTGATCACAAAATATATTGACGATCTTCATAAGATAAGGGATTCAATAATCTAATACTCTTTCATAGATTTTATCCCTACCCAAATAGATTTCTAAATATATTACACCATATGATAACCCATATTATCATAATCTGGTGTTCTTAAGCACAACTACTAAGTACCACAACCGGTCATAATAAAGTAGCTATGAATCAATGAAAACATAAGCTTTTGTACAAACAACCATACATAAGGTTCTATTACACATAAATCTATAATGTAGTTGATAACCACCTGTGAAACTATAATTAAAGATACACATTCAAATGCACTAGTATAAGCAAACTAGGCATAAATGTACCTATATACTCTTTTAAGCATACAATTAATTATTTCTCAATATGTAGCTTATTATAAAATTATATCCACACAACGTATTTTGTTTCACGTACTATATATGATAAGTGATCCCCAATCATAAAACTTATGACGATATAATTTAAGACTACACTTTAGCTATAGATTCTCACATGCTTTATCCAAACCATACTATAATATCAATATGCTTATAACTACATATGTGTTATATAATGCAAATCAACAAATTTACCATCTATGTTTTAACGGATTGAATGCATAGCTTATATGTATCAAATCTTAATATTATATATATATATATATATATATATATATATATATATAATTTTAAAGATCAGAATAACTAAAATACCAACCCATTCAATAAAATCAGCTACCAAAAACACTAGTTACCTTTAAACAAGCGTCAACTATTTATTTAGACGAATTCCTTTAAATTTTCTTGTTTTTATATATCTTTATCTTTACCAATTATCACAGAAAACTAATTTGTCTTTTCCTATTTATCTTTACCACAAGTAACATATTAAATAAAATTAAGATGTCAACTCATCTTTCTCTTTACCATTTATAATTTGCTAATTATTTCTAGTAATAAAAAGTAGAACATATAGATCAAAGATCTTATATATGGTATATCTATTTTTCTTATACAAATCATCATCCACCTAAGTTGTTGGCAAGGCATTTTGACATGGTTTGTTTTAGTCTCTGATTCTATTTTATAGGTACCTTCGATCTAAATGCCAATGAATTTTACTTATTTATGGGCTTCAGGGTACCATGGACTAATTAAGTCGTTATTAGCATGTATCTTGTTGGGATGTAACTTGTTTACCAATCCCTATTAAGTCTATATTAAGTCCCTTACTCCTCTATATTTTACTTACTTACCAATCCTTGTAACTCATTGTAACTTAAAGCGCCATTATCTTGTAAATCACTATTTATATGGATTTTCCATAGAAATGATATCATATAACTTGTAACATTGTGGACTAATTCTATATATATATAGGACTAATTAACTCTATAATTGGGCTTCTGATCGTTAGTTTCATAGATTTCAAATTTTGTTAAGCAAATCATAGTGTTTTTTTAAGAAGGTCGTAACTGTGATAACATTATACTTCTACATTAACTGCATCTAGAATAATATATCTGTATCGATAATGATGTAACATATATTAACCAACAATATGATGTATTAACCAAAAGTATGATATAGCAGTATGAAAACATATAACTCACATCATACATCATTTATCAAATAATATATTTATAATGATGATCTCATTTATCGATATATAATGCTACGCTTCTTTCTAAGTCACCCTAGTAATTGTAATAAGTAAACTGATGTAAGCTCCAATCTTTTATTTAATTTACCTTGAATCGCTAGAAGAATAGGTGGTTTGATAATTAACTTATACAAAAACTCATATCATTAGTTTTGTACAGCTGCATATATTATCTATTTGTTGCTCTTAAAGTCATTTTTTCCTTAACAAAAATATGGAGTGATTCTACTATCTATCAGTTGACTATATGTATATATTATCATAGTATTATATAAATAAATTTTGTAGATCAAACCATGCTTAAACTCTTAGATATAGAGATACTAATTCATTAACATGGTGTAAAAAACATGAAAACCAATACATTACCTACCCAAAAATAAGTTTGGTTATTCCTTTTTTTTCCCCACTATGTTACCTTCTTCTATAGAAATTATGCCTCATTCCTTCTACTTCTCTCTTCCTGGTATGATGCACCTCTCTCCTACTGGATATCTCCATATATTCTTTCTTATTCCCTTTTTTCCTGAAAAGGGTGTGGCTTTTTGTTTTTAATTCTGGCTTCATCCTCAAGTAAGTGTGCCCATCATATTCTTTTATTCTTCTTTCTAAGTATGTCATGTTTTAATTTTAAAACTATCTTTTTATTAATATCTTACTTTTTTTTTCCTATATTAATTAGTTTTTTTTTTAAATTTATTTTATTTCTCCTTTTCCCTTTTTTTATATTTTCTAAATAGCTCAATAATAAATAATTATTCGGTTCATTTAATTAATTACCACATAATTAGACTACAACACTATGCATTTAACCCTACACATAATTTACATGAAGTAACCACACACGATGTATTCCACATACAAGCAATAAATTAAGCTAACACTCAATTAATCATGCGTAAACACTATATAATGCAAACAACATCAATATGCACTATGCTAACCATCCACTATGCATCTAACATGTCTTAAATATTGTGGTGTGTGTAGGGTTCAAGTCAGTTTCTTTGTCATTCTCTGACATTTCCATCTAAGTCACCCTCTCCGATGATGCTCTTCCTACATCACACTCTATTGGATGAGTTCTCCTACATCAATCTCAAAACAAGTAGGTAGTTGGACTATAACATCATGATATACATACATCATAAAATATAATTGAAACAACAAATCATCATGATCATAATGTAAACATATACACTAAAACTAACTCATAATAATATAATTATGTAATCTAAGCAATATCTTAGTGTCTCATAACATTATATATCTCAAAGCTTAGTCAAATCAAAAAATTTGAACTATAAATATCCACAGACAATTAAATAGTTTGCTTAGTGAGGAATCGATAGGTGAAATCATTCTCCCCTAAAGCTAATCATCATCTTAGATGACTCTTATTCAAACATAAGTTCTGAATTAAAAACATTATTCAACATAGAAATAACATAGTATACAATATCAAATCAAGCAAATACATGTGAAATTTATTTATAGAACTCATCATAGTCCTCCCAAGTAGCACTAGTACTAGATTATTGGTCCCACAAGACCATGCATTATGACATCTCCCTATTATGCAAATAAGTTTTACGAGTGTCACTTACTTTGATTGGTTCTATCATGACCACTTTAGGGTCCAAAATTGGCAAGACAATCCTATATACTACAAGACTGACCACTTCTAATACCTGAAGGGTCCCACATATCTCAATGAAAGTTTCACTGACTTTCCAAAAGCACATGACATTATCATAAAATCTAAAAACAAATAGCTATGGAGAGTTACACAAAACCTTTCAGCCCGCTCTGCACATCTCTCTAACCTAAAGAGTGTTTTTCTCATTCTAGAAAAAAGTATTTAGGGAGCCTGATAAGAATGATATATATAAGTTAATACTATCGCTACCTTATGTAGCTTCGGGTAAGTATAACATGTCAATATTTCCACTACTCCACATAGCTTTCTAAAAAGTATGATGATAAACAAGAACTAAAAATACTACATTTATAATGTATACTACATTTTTAAAATTAAGGGATACTTATTCCATACATGCATAATGGCTATATGACTAAATTTGACAAGTCTGTCTATCAAATCCTAGATTCAATAAGCTCCCCTTATCGGATCCAAACTCAATAAATTTGATAAGTTTATCAATCAAATCTTGAATTTGATAAGCTCCCTTTATCAGATCCAAATTTAGTAACTACCAATTCAATGTGAGACTAGTTAGGATCCACTCTCATCTCTTAGTACTCACATTCCTAATTCACCACTCTTTCCTTAGGTCTCCACGACCTAATGATCTTCAAAATGTGCACAAGGTTCAATGAATCATAAATATATACTAATGGATCCTAGAAAGCAATGATATATGCTAAATAATTTAGATGTACCAACATACATTATAAGAAAAAGCATACAATCTTCCATAATTGTATTAAGTTTTCATTAGACAAACATAACTAGTATCATATTTCACAACTTAATCTATAGTGTTAGATTCATAGTTATGAGAAAATATTGTTAAAATTATCATAACATATAAAGGCCAAGCATCACACCATCCTTACAACCTTATAAAGGCAACAAGTTGAGACAATGTCTCTCTGCTTGCTCAGGTAGTACACAACAAGTTAAAAGTTTATCTTAACCCTTTTAGACTAATAATATGTTTCGCACATCCTATACCTTACTCACTCCCAATTAAAGGTAAATAAATGTCTCATCAAAACATGTGTTTAATCAAGATAAGAATAATATCATTATAATCAAGGGTATATAATAACATAATGATTATAATCAACTTATAATTCTTAATCTATAACCAATATAAATTCAAGGTTCACCACTCCACATGGTCAAAGTTCACAAAATTAGATAAAGTAGCATTACAAAGTATGACTCTAAAAAGTCGCAAGTGGAAAGTAGAGATCTAACATCTCAATATCAAAACTCTTAAATACCCTCACATGGTATAAAGATAACACCACAACACAAGTTACCATAATCACTACCTACTTACCAAACTTGTAAGAGTAGTATTATAACCTGATTCCACAACTGGAAAGAAAATACTAATCCACAAAGATGCATCATTCCATCCAGTCTTACAACTTCTCTCAACAAGAAGTAGAAGACACTACCCCCCAAACTTAAGGGAAAAAGGTCAAAACAACATTTCAAAAAACAAGTTTCTATTTGAAGAAACACTAAATCAACATCATGAAAATATGAATCCTCTTAGTGGCTTATAATGATGTCAAAGGAGAGTGAGAATAAAAACTCACCTCTATGCTAGTTATGAGAGATGACACTTTTTCCCAAGTCCACATAAATATATGGGGTGCCAATACATAAGCAAACTCCTAACACATAGGAATACTCAATAAGATAACTACACTCTAATACAAAGAGAATTCTCACTGCACTTAGAGGTGTCATTCTAAAATGGTCTTATAGGATTTCCCACTCCTAGGATTAGTGTATATAAGACACAAAACTAATGCATATATACTTAAGTGAGAAACATCCCATGCTCTTAAATACTCACAACACAAAATATAAATGGTAGAGGTAATTTCATTACTAAGTAAAGATGTAATCACTCTTCAAGTGTTCAATCTAAGTGATCAAAATATGGTAGGGATCTCTTATTCACAACTTATGAACTATGTTATGCACTTACCTACCCAAACATCTTACACAACTAACACCATCAAGATACTTGATAAACCAACCCTTTAACAACTCTAAGAGGGTAAAAGTGCTCATAAAGGTACACATTTTATGTACCACACACATTTAATTATTCTTCTTTCTGATAGATAGAAGGATATGAAAATGCTAATGGACGATATGAAAATGCTAATGGACTCATTAGGTCTTACAATTTGAGCCATAGCTTTAATACCACATATAACAACCTAACTAGGAGCTAACTAGAACTATGTGATTTTAAAAAAATTAAATACATATACTATAAATATATTACACCATCAAAATCTAAGCAATGATAAAAAAAAATACTCTAAGTGTGATAATTGTAAATAAGCACATGATATCGAACAATCACTGATCACTATCAACATATGAAACGCATCATAATCAATATGAAAAGTAATTACAAATACCGACCATGGTTGGTACAATGATACAACCACTACTTCCAAATTACAAATAATTAAATAATTACATCTCAATAGATTAATGTTTCAATAATAAATAAATACAATACAATGTACACATATGAGATACATGGCTCCCCAAAGCATAGTTCTCTAGACTCTAGTATATACGATAATCTGAAGTGTTGTCTCACAAGTAGTACTATTATGGGGAGGGAAAGCATCATATGAGTGCTTTTCCACACCAACCAAAGACCAATGATACCCCGCACAAACCCCATCATAGAATGGTCCTCCCTTTACAGATGAGTAGATAGTAATGGTGTGGTAATCCAGAGAGACAAGCTAGTACCGATGTGATGTATAATTTTTAAAAGCTAAACATGTGGTGTATCATAGAAACACATTCTATTATAAGATATCACACAAACATGTAAATCATACTCATGAAATAACAATGTCTCACTAAACATTACCTGACCAATATTTTCAATAATAAATAATGATCTAAGGTTCAATCAAATTCATACACACCACTTGATCATATTACCTTTATCTGATATTGTGATGCTAGTACGCTAGTGAAGTCCATCTCACTACTTACTCTGTATCATCAATGAGAGATTTGGTTAACATAATATAACCTATAGATTCATACATATTACAACATATTAGAAATCATTTCCCATAACATGTTAAGCATAGGAACAATAAAAAAGCATACATTTATCCCATCAAATGTATGAATTAATCTCACATTAAATATATCCCATAATATACATAATAAGCAACATGTTCAGATTATACCACCTAAGTCTAATATATATAAGGCTACACACCCTATTTTTTATAATCAGGCACAATACCATACTTTCTACTAACTGTCATAAAACATGCTATTCTTGTAAATATCCAATACACATACATTTAGTCCATCAAATGCATGAATGAATCTAGACATATTAATTATAATTTGTACCACTCAGGTATAACATACGTTTAGATTTTAATTTATAAATGAAAACACTTTATGACATCCCATAATATCATAGATCATTGTACATGAGCACACTACTCAACCACGAACAACCAGTCTCACAAATTTCAAGAATCAAAAGTCTACAATCCTAAATAATAAGCAATCAATTATGGTTTATAACAATTGGATATATCTTATGTTTAAACTGCATACTAGCAATCAAAAGAAACATGACATGTAGGCACTCATCACAATGCACTAATATATGTTATATATGTCTAAACATGTGTACATTTTAGTCTACTCACTATGTGTACCGCTCATCAATTTTCATTACTATATGCAAATATATATCAACAGTTTATCCATGTTATTCTCAAAGAATCAAATAACTCATAACTAAGTTATACTATAACCTTTCATTTAAATAACTTAATTCTATTTCTAGGGAATGCTTTCATATGGTAATAGTTTTGATTCCTCGGACACCTTATGACTTAGTATAACCATCCATTTAGCTACAAGCTTAGGCATATGACCCAATACACCTATATATGTAATATTTCATAAAGTTGCTTAAGTCCATGAATAAATTTGCTTCCTATATACAATTAATTGTACAACATAATATGTACCGTATTTAAGCACATACCGATATATAAATACTATATCAATGGTCAACTTTATTTCTAAGTCAGGAACTCCAAATGATTTTAACAACCGTTATATTTTCTTGTTCACAAAATATATTGACAATCTTTATAAGATAAGGGATTCAATAATCTAATACTCCATAGATTTTATCCCTACCCAAATAGATTTCCAAATATACTACACCTTATGATAACCCATATTATCATAATCTAGTATTCTTAAGCACAACTACTAATTACCACAACCGATCATAATAAAGTAGCTATGAATTGATGAAAGCATAAGCTTTTGTAAAAAAAACCATACATAAGGTTCTATTACACATAAATCTATAATGTAGTTGATAACCACATGTGAAACTATAATTAGAGGTACACATTCAAATGCACTAGTATAAGTTAACTAGGCATAAATGTACCTATATACTCTTTTAAGCATACAATTAATTATTTCTCAATACGTAGCTTATTATAAAATTATATCCACACAACATATTTTGTTTCACATACTATATATGATAAGTGATCCCCAATCATAAAACTTATCACGATATCATTTAAGACTACACTTTAGCTATAGATTCTCACATGCTTTATCCAAACCATACTATAATATCAATATGCTTATAACTACATATGTGTCAGTATAAGAAGCATAACCAACCCAGGGATTTACATGATAAGACATAAGTTATTATGTGAGATTTTATTAATATATCCAATATATTTTAAGTCTTTAACATATAAATCTTGTGTCTATTATTTAAGATCGACCCTACTAATTATGGGTTTACAGATCATGAGTAAACGTAGGGTTATCATTACAAACAATATAAGCTCCTTAACACATATATCCAATAAGCATCGCAATAGTTCATTTTAGTGTGTGCTATTTAATGTAAATAAAGGGATATATTAGCTATGTTTTATCGGATTGAATGCATAGCTTATATGTACTAGATCTTAATAATATATGCATAATATTCTTTTAAAGATCAGAATATCTAAAATACCAACCTATTCAATAAAATGAGCTACCAAAAACACCAGTTACCTCTAAACAAGTGCCAACTATTTATTTATAGGAATTCCTTTAAATTTTCTTGTTTTTCTATATCTTTATCTTTACCAATTGTCATAGAAAACTAATTTGTCTTTTCCTGTTTATCTTTACCATATGTAACATATTAAATAAAATCAAGGAATCGACTCATCTTCCTCTTTACCATTCATAATTTGCTAATTATTTCCAACAATAAAAGTTAAAACATATAGATCAAATATCTTATAAACAATATATCTAATTTTTCCTATCATATAGATCATCGTCCACGTAAGTTACTGGCAAGGCATTTTCACATGGTTCACTGCAATTTCTGATTCTATTTTATAAGTACCTTAGACCTAAATACCAATGAATTTTAGTTATTTATAGGCTTCAAGTTGTCAGGGACTAATTTAGTTGTTATTAGCCTGTAACTTGTTGGGATGTAACTTGTTTACTAATCCCTATTAAGTCCCTTACTGCTATATTTTTTACTTACTTACCAATCACTGTAACTCATTGTAACTTGTAGTGCCATTATCGTTTAAGTCACTATTTCTGTGAATTTTACATTAAAATGGTATCGTATAACTTGTAGCATCGTGGACTAATTTTAGTTATATATCGGACTAATTACCTCTATACTTGTGCTTTTGATCATTGGTTTCATAGATTGCAGATCTTGTTAAGTAGATTGTAATTTTTTTTTAGAAGGTCGTAGTTATGGTAACATTATACTACTAAATTGACTACATCTAGAATAATATATCTATATCGATAAATGATGTAACATATATTAAACAATAGTATCATATATTAACCAGTAGTATGATATAGCAGTATGAAAACATATAGCTTACATCATACTACATTTATCAAATAATATATTTATAATGATGATATCATTTATTGATATATACTGCTACGCTTCTTTCTAAGTCACCCTAGTAATTGTAATAAGTAGATCAATGTAAGCTCCAGTCTTTTGTTTAATTTAACTTGAATCACTAGAAGAATAGGTCATTTGATAGTTAACTTATAGGAAAACTCATATCATTAGTTTTGTATAGCTTCATATATTATCTATTCATTGCTCTTAAAATTGGTGTTTTCCTTAAGAGAAATATGAAGTGATTCTATTATCTATCAGTTGGCTATATGTATATATTATCACTGTATTATATAGATCAATATCACATATTAACCATGTTTAAACTCCTTCTTAGATATAGAGATACCAATTCATTAACATGATCTAAAAATATACATGAAACCAACACATCACTTACCTGGCAATAATCTCATTTATTCCTTTTTCTTTTTTTTTTCCACTATGTTGCCTTATGTAGAAATTGTGCCTCCTTTCTTCTACTTCTCTCTTCCTAGTATGATGTGCCTCTCTCCTCCTAGATATCTCCATATATTCTTTCTTATTCCATTTTTTCCTGAAAAGGGCATGGCTTTTTGCTTTTAAAGTTGGCTTCATCCTCAAGTAAGTGTGCCCATCATATTCTTTTATTCTTTTTCCTAAGTATGTCATGTTTTTGTTTTAAAACTATCTTTTTCATTTTATTTATTTTTATTAATATCTCACTTTTTGTTTTTCCTATATTAATTATTGTGTTCTTTATTTTTATTTTATTTTTCTCTTTTTCCCCTTTTTATATTTTCCAAATAACTCAATAATAAAAAATTATCTGGTGCATTTAATTAATTACCACGTAATTAGACTACAACAATATGCATTTAACCCTATGCATAATATCCATGAAGTAACCACACATGATGTATTCAACATACAATCAATAAATTAAGCTAACACTCAATTAATCATGTGTAAAAAATATGTAATGCAAATGACATCAATTTGTACTATGCTAACCATTCATTATGCATATAACATGTCCTAAATATTGTGGTGTGTGTAAGGTTTTAGCTGATTACTTTGTCGTCTTCTGACATCTCCATCTACTTCATCCTCTATAATGATGATCTCTCTCCATCACACATTGAGGGATGAGTTCTCCTATGTCAACCTCACAACAAGTAGATAGTTATACTATAACATCATGATATACATACTATTGGGTGAATATTTTGTCGACCAGCTAACTAGTGAGAAAAATAGTTCTTGACACCACAACATAGGGAGATTGGTCGTCTAGGTGTGCAGGTTTACTACATCAACAGGGGACAAATCTCTCCTCTCATTAAGGGGAGGTTCCCTATTAAATATACGGAGGAATTACACCATCCATCTCTCTTCTTTCAGAAGTAATGTTCAGCCAAGAGCCAGATCCCTTCTTAGATAGTAGAAATCCTGGTGAAGCGACAGAAGGCACTTTTGTTCTTTCAAAAGTGTTTGTTCTTGCAAACAACAAGAATATTTCTGGTAGGATCAATAACAGGGTAACAAAGTGACTAACAATTGAAGATGTAGCACAAAGTCTCCACCTTGACTATCCAAGAGTGAGGTACGAAGAACAATGGGGGCACAAAGTCATCCCAAGGTCCTTTACACAAAAATAGAAAAGAAAAACACACACTGAAGACAACTATGACAACACAAAGTCTGAAATTAGCTTGTTTTAGGACACCTTCCTGATTACTTTCACTAGTTCTCCTTGTTAGATCAAATAAACAAGAACACATTCAGAAGACAGACATAAGAACAATCTCCTAAATTGATACAAGCTATACAACACAAAGTATACAAATCACTTGCTTTCTCATTCAGATAAAATAGTATGAACAACAATCTAAGCTCAAAATCTCAGTAATGCCTTTCAATTTGGGCAAAGTTTCAATTCTGTTAATGGGAAGATCTCCCTTATAATGATACAAGAGATTAAAATATATAGCAGCCAAGAAAGACTTGGCACTTTGTTCCATAGAACGGCCCATGTTGTGCATTCAATGCCTTGAATGCATTTCCAAGTTTGTCAAAGGACTGCATTGAAAATAGGGTGGCTGTCTTAACTATGGCATGTCATTTCATCCCATATGTCTTCTCCTGAGTCTGGATCATCTAGTCGATCCCCTCTGACATCTGCATAGCTGTCCATTTTGTCTTTACTCCAAAGGAGACCAACAGGTCGTGCCTTCAATGTTTGCAAGCTCAAATATCTACTTTGCAGACTGTTCCACCTACTAAAATAACTTTTGCACAGATATTTCAGGCTTTTCCCTCTTTCCACTTTTGTCCTTTCTAGCTTTGTCTTTTCCATCTTTGTCTCTTCCTAGAATTTTAGCTCCTAGGCTATCTTTTCAGCCAGTCGCTTGGTTCTTCCTTCAAGTTTCACGCTTTATTTGAATTTCAATGGATATTCCCTTACTTTAAATTAGACGTCTGCAGGGCCATCGATGGTTGCTAGCCGCTTGAACCATGTTGAACCTTAAACCTTTGAACCTATTGAAAGTACATTGGTTCATTGGTTCATCGGTTCATTCTGCCTCTTTTGTTCCATCGCTTCCTGGTTCAATCACTTTCCTGCTCCTTGGTTGAACCATTCATTAAACCACCTATTTGCTGCTTCTTTCCTTGACTGAGGCCACCTTTGAACCTTTAAACCCTTGAACCATTAAACTTTGAACTCTTTCAGTTTAAGGTTCAATCGGTTCATTGGTTCATCCTTTGTCCGTCACTTCTTCTTTCTAAGCTCTTTGATCTTCATCGCACTGGTTGAACCTTTGAACCCATGAACTCGTTGAACCTTTTGGTTCAAGGTTTAACAGTTCAATTAGTTCATTCTTTTTATTTGGCTAAGTCTTTTTGATCCCTTAAACCAAACACATTGAACCACATGGCCATTGAACCTGTTGAACCATTGAACCCGTTGAACCTTTGAACCAAAGTGGTTCAATGGTTCAACGATTCAATGGTTCAAGCCACCTTCTCTTTGATAAGTGTTTTGAAGCCATTGAACCTTGAAGCGGTTGAAATTTAAACCTTGACAAATGTGCTTAACTCTTGCTGATGGCATTGAACCTTTGAACCCATTGAACCCATTGAACCAAAATGGTTCAAGGTTCAATGGTTCAATGGTTCAATCCTTGCTTAGAAGCTTGCCGATGAACTCTTTTGTTTGAACCTTGTCATTAAACCAATTTTGAAATTGCCTAAGTGTTGAGAGCTTGCTTCTTTCCTACAAAGTCCATAGAAATCAACCTGTGAAGCCCGTAGAACTTGGCTTGTAGAGTCCGTAGATTTTCTTCTTGCAGAGTCCGTAGATTCAAGCCTGCAGAATCGTAGATTCAAGCCTACAGAGTCCGTAGATTCAAGCCTGTAGAGTCCGTAGATTTTTGAGAAGCTTTAAAAATGAGGAATTTAAATTCTCAGAACAAATTTCAAAAAGGGTAGAGATAATTTTGGTCTTGTAGGGCCCAAAATAGTTCATATGTTGTCCCAAAAATGAGTGATATTTTTGGGGGACAATAGCTGGCTCCAATTGGGGAACTTCCCTTAGTTAAAATTTTGAAACAACTGAGGGGAGTAGAAACTAAAATCTCTAGTGCCTTGAAGTGTGCCATTGGGTTACGGAGTCATGCTACCCAAAAAAAAGGCTCCAAAAAATGAAAACAAAAATGTAAAGCACAAAATAGAACCAAAGACTATATAAATGTACATATGTACAGGTGAACTTATTTGACACTTCAAGAATTGAAGTGATTCAGACGCTACCCATTGTGAGACAATGAAAATGGAGTTTCATCCTGATAAACCAGCAGGAAACCATTTTGTCCCCAGAATCGATGACAGGCGAATGTAACTCTCCACCAGGAATCACATTTTCTATTAACTCCTTTTGGCTCTCTCTTCTTGCTCCATGGCAAGACATGGTCTTCTCTCTAAAAATTGTAACTCCTTGCTCTCTCTGTGAAGAGTTCCTTTTGTTGACTTTGGAGTACAGGAGTATGGTCCACTACCATAGCTTGTTGTTTTGCTAGTTCAGTCTAGCACATGTTTTGATTCTCAGCATCAAACTCCTAACAAACCATCAGCTCAACATCTCCTTTGGTGTGAAGGATTTTGATATCTTCATCTTGAGCAGTCTTCAATCCAAGCAACATAGATTCACATCTAGCTATGTTGTTGGTGTTTTTGAACTGCAACTTGCATGAAAGAAAAATATCTCCTTGAGGAGATATCAACACAATCCTAGCTCCAACATTAGTGAAAGAATTGTTGCCATTAGATTCCAGGATCCAAGCATCATCAAAAGCTAATCTTCTATCATATTTCTCTTCATTAGAGGTGGAAGATCCTTCTTCATTTGTAATGTGCCCTACCAATCCTTTTGATGCCTTTTTTGGATCAAATCCTAGCTTTCCAGCTACACGACTTTCATCAGCTAAGACATGAGCATCCTCTGTGGTCAAGAAGTAATTACCCCTGCCTGAAGGCTCAAATAGAATTTGAGCTGCAGGGGTTGACATTTGGGTGACCACAATTTTTGCCTCAAACAGGTCCACACTTAGTTCTCCACCAATGTTTAACTGCTCAGGATTGGCTTACAGGAATTCAAATTCAGTCATTTGAATTTTAGATTTTTTTACATGATCAATTATATCAGATGACTGAAATGGACTTGGAAGAGGGGATGGGAGTTCATCCTTTTGGTTTTTGGGAGGGGGAGGACTGGTCTATGAATTTGAAGTAGAAGGTGCAAAACTGTTTGATGTACTTACTTTTTTGGCAATCACTGGGTCCTTTAACAAGAAAGGAAGAGGGGTTCTCTGCTTAGTAATTGAAATTGTTGGTTGGGGTCGCTACTCTAGCTTTTCTTTGTCAGCCTGTTGGGTTGACTGATTCTCAGATTGGGTGAATACTATGTATGATCTTTCGACTGCTTCACCTTCACTTTTGAGTTCATCCTGGTAATTCAGGAAACCAATGTGGGAGTCACTAGCTAATTCTTCTTGATCCTCCATGAAGGGATCAACATCATTTTCTTTCTCAAACTCAGGTTGAAAAGAGAAATTATGTTCTATTTCCAAATATCCAACTGTTGAGTTGGTTGGAGGTGCTTTAAGGGCAAGGTCCTCTATGGGGGAGGAAGATGATTTAGTTGTCCTTGATTCTTGGTAGCATTGCCTTGATATGCCTGATTCTAAAATGTCCTCCTTGGCATATCCCAATTAGGGGGAGCAAACATACCTTGGGCCATTTGCCTTTTTAATGCTAGCAGTTCGTTTGCCAGCTTTTGCACCATTTGATCAGTGGTGACTGTGGGTGAGTATTCAGAAGATGAAGAGGGTTTATCTATGTTAGGATCTCTCCTTATCTTTCCTGCCAAGATAAGGTCATCTTCAACCTCAGTAGCCAAGTCCTGAGCAGCAGCAAGGTCTATGTGGCTGGCATGCCTCAGCGGAAAACTCACTTCAAGTAGCTGGGAGTTGATGAAGAAGCATTTGAGGTTTTCAGGTGTTGGCTGAGCAATTACAGGAATCCTATTTCTCAGCTTGTCAAACTTGGCAATGAAATCCCTCATAGGCTCATGAGGCTCTTTCTTCATCTAGGTGAGCTAGGCTAGTAAGACATGGGCATCCTCTTTAGGTTTGAACCTGGCTTCAAATTTAGCTTTGAGTGTATCCCAGTCGGTCACTAATCCAGCCTGCAGGTGGTAAAACCAGTCTGTAGTAGCACCTTATAGTGTTTCCATGAAAAGCCTGACTGATATGTCTTCATACTCCACACCTATCACACCATAGGCTATGCTAAAGGCTGTAATGTGTTCATCAAAGTGAACTCTCCCATCACCAAAGAATTTAGGGAAATTCTTCCTTGAACTATGTGGTAGCTCATGCAGAGGTGGAGTCAAGTTGAGTGGGCCAAAAGAGTTACCCCAGGGGCCTCAAACTGCCATGATTTAATTATGAAAAATAGGGATAAAAAATCTAGGTGGAGTGGCCAGATTACAGAACAAAAATTAAAAATAACTGGCCCTACTTTAGCTTGAGGCTTGAGGCTTCAAACTGTGCACTCTTTTCCAGTAGCTCTGGCTTTGCAGACCAGATAAAATAATGGAGATGGAGGAAAATGGTAAGGCTATAATGATAATGGGTAAGACACATAACGGAGTCACTAGAGTCTATATAATGGATAAGGAAAGGAACTAATTCAATCTGAAACTTGAGGCTTCAGACTACACGTTCATCCCCAGCAGAGTCACCAAAAATTGTTGGGTGAATGTTTTGTCGACTAGCTAATTGGTGAGCAAAATAGGTCCTATCACCATAGCATAGGGAGATTGGTCATCTAGGTGTGCATGTTTACTACATCAACAGGGTACAAATCTCTCCTCTCATTAAGGGGAGGTTCCCTATTAAATATATGGAGGCTATACACTATATATATAAGCAGAAAGTAAGACACGGGGGTAGGATAAACCATCCATCTCTCTTTTTTTAGAGATGATGCTAAAAAATAGAGAAGAAATCATGGGTGATTGGTGAAGATACTTCTCTTCATTCATAAGTAACTTTCAACCAAGATCCAGATCCCTTCTTGAATAGTAGAAATCCTGGTGAAGCGACAGAAGGCACTTCTCTTCTTTCAAAAGTGTTTGTTCTTGCAAACAATAGGAATCTTTTTGGTAGGATCAGTAATAGGGTAACAGAGTGACATCAATCTAAGATGTAGCACAAAGTCTCCACCTTGACTGTCCAAGAGTGAGGTATGAAGAACAATGGGGGCACAAAGTCATCCCAAGGTTCTTTACACAGAAATAGAAAAGAAAAACACACACTGAAGACAACTATGACAGCACAAAGTTTGAAAGTAGCTTGCTTCAAGACACCTTCCTGATTACTTTCACTAGTTCTGCTTGTTAGATCAAATAAACAAGAACATATTTAGAAGATAGACATAAGAACAATCTCTTAAATTGATACAAGTTATACAACACAAGGTCTACAAATCACTTGCTTTCTCATTCAAATAAAATAGTATGAATAACAATCTAAGCTCAAAGTCTCAGTAATGCCTTTCAATTTGGGCAAAGTTTCACTTCTGTTAATGGGAAGATATCCCTTATAATGATATAAGAGATTACAATATATAGCAGCCAAGAAAGACTTGGCACTTTGTTCCATAGAACGGCCCATGTTGTGCATTCAATGCCTTGAATGCATTTCCAAGTTTGTCAAAAGACTACATTGAAAACAAGGTGGCTGTCTTAACTACGGCATGTCATTTCATCCCATATGTCTTCTCCTAAGTCTGGATCATCTAGTCTATCTCCTCTGACATCTGCATAGCTGTCCATTTTGTCTTTACTCCAAAGGAGACCAACAGGTCGTGCCTTCAATGTTTGCAAGCTTAAATATCTACTTTGCAGACTATTCCACCTACTGGAATAACTTTTGCATAGATATTTCAGGCTTTTCCCTCTTTCCACTTTTGTCCTTTCTAGCTTTGTCTTTTCCATCTTTGTCTCTTCCTAGAATTTCAGCTCCTAGGCTATCTTTTCAGCCAGTCGCTTGGTTCTTCCTTCAAGTTTCACGCTTTATTTGAATTTCAATGGATATTCCCTTACTTTAAATTAGACGTATGCGAGGCCATCGATGGTTGCTAGCCGCTTGAACCATGTTGAACCTTAAACCTTCGAACCTATTGAAATTACATTGGTTCATTGGTTCATTAGTTCATTCTGCCTCTTTTGTTCCATCGCTTCTTGGTTCAATCGCTTTCCCGCTCCTTGGTTGAACCATCCATTGAACCACCTGTTTTCTGCTTCTTTCCTTGACTGAGGCCACCTTTGAACCTGTGAACCCTTGAACCATTAAACTTTGAACTCTTTCAGTTCAAGGTTCAATCAGTTCATTGGTTCATCCTTTGTCCGTCACTTGTTATTTCTAAGCTCTTTGATCTTCATCGCACTGGTTGAACCTGTGAACTCATTAAACCTTTTGGTTCAAGGTTCAACTGTTCAATTGGTTCATTCTTTTTATTTGGCTAAGTCTTTTTGATCCCTTGAACTAAACGCGTTGAACCACATGGCCGTTAAACCTGTTAAACCATTGAACTCGTTAAACCTTTGAACCAAAGTGGTTTAATGGTTCAACGGTTCAATGGTTCAAGCTGCCTTCTCTTTGATAAGTGTTTTGAAGCCGTTGAACCTTGAAGTGGTTGAACTTTGAACCTTGACAAATGCACTTAACTCTTGCTGATGATGTTGAACCTTTGAACCTATTGAACCCGTTGAAATAAAATGGTTCAAGGTTCAATGGTTCAATGGTTCAATCTTTGCTTAGAAGCTTGCCAATTAACTCTTTTGGTTGAAACTTGTCGTTGAACCAACTTTGAAATCGCCTAAGTGTTGAGAGCTTGCTTCTTTCCTACAGAGTCCATAAAAATCAACCTATGAAGCCCGTAGAACTTGGCCTATAGAGTCCATAGATTTTCTTCCTGCAGAGTCCATAGATTCAAGCCTACAGAGTCCGTAGATTTTTGAGAAGCTTGAAAAATGAGGAATTTGAATGCTCAGAACAAATTTCAAAAAGGGAAGAGACAATTTTGGTCTTGCAGGGCCCAAAATAGTTCATATGTTGTCCCAAAATGAGTGATATTTTTGGGGGACAACACATACATCATAAAATGTAACTAAAATAACAAATCATCATGATCGTAATGTAAACATATACATTACAACTAACTCATAGCAATGTAATTATATGACCTAAGCAATATCTTACTATCCCATAATAACATATATCTCAAAGCTTAGTCAAATCAAATTTGTCAACTATAAATATCCATGAATAATTAAATAGTTTGTTTAACGAGGAATTGGGATATGATATTAATAATCTTATTAACTAGTACACAACTCAAACCTAGTATGTATGATTGCTATTTGTAGTTTCCTCAAATAAAAATTGAAAAATGAATCTCACCTACAAATTTTAACTAAATAATTTCCTACCATCTTCCCAAATTTTTTTACATGTATGAAAAATCAAAACTATCCTAGTCAGTATTATCAAGAAAAATTGGTCGTTTATTTAAAATTTCTTCCTTTAAATTTTCATGACCTTGTAAAGTCAATTCCAGTGAGTTGTTATACTTAACAATATTGGGTGGCATATAATGAATAACAACAATTTCATTGGCAACCATGAATGTTTCATCTAAACAAACTATATCCATAAAAGTTTCACTTAAAATCATGTTTTAGCAACTAAGGAGACTGAAATCTTTGTTTGATATAAGGTGATTATTGTGACAATATAATTGATGTGGTTGTAATACTTGGAGTTACGAAGGTAATGTATTATAATTTATAGTGTATTCTATCGAGGCATCTAATCTAGTAGTGATAATTTCATCATCACTTTTCCTTACTAAAAGTTGGAAAATCATGATTTGTATCAATCGTAGTGATAAAGTGGAAAAACAATGATTCCCCTTTTTTAAATCTTTAGACACCGCATTCTAATAGTCAAAAATTGTTGACAATACTTACACCCAAAAATAATGCAAAAAACATTAAATAATGAATTGATACATTTATTATATAAAATCCAATCATAATACAAAAATTATGAATTATAAAATGAAAGATATAAAATAAATACAGTATCACATTATCATTGATATCGCTTAGTATCAATAACCCTTATTTTGTGTAAAACTCCTCATGTAAATATAAATTAACACCTTTAAAAAAGTTATGACCTTTATAATAACATCCATGTGACTTAAATTCTTAATAAACAATATTTTTTCTAGTGGAAACATATGTTAGACATTAAAAATATCTATGGGATATGAAACACTTAATAAATTTTCTTTATACAAATCAGGAAACTTTTTCATAATAAATGCAAACATCCATACCTGACTTGATGGTAAAATCAACTAGATTTGTGCTTGGTATCACAAACAATATAAACAAATGAATTTATTCATTTATAAATTTTGAAAAAATAAATTACTCTTTCTAATGAGGGAACATCTAAATTGGATCCCATATAATACTATCACTTAATCAATCCAACATTCTTATCTTTTTTATCATCAAATTCTTTCAAATCAACTAAATTCAAGACATTTAATTTCATGATATAAGGAATGGTGTAGTACATGATTTATCTCTCCATCCTCATAAAACATGTGAACAAGGAAAAATGTGTCCATGTTAATTGATACAAAGAATGTAAAGGTTAGGATCATCATCTTTAACAATGCAATTATGTCAACTTAAGGTTTCTGGGGTGAGACTCATGAATACCTCTAGAGATAAATAATTTTGTGAACCATTTTTGACATCTTTAAGAAGATCAACAATATCAAATGTTGGAATTGTTCCCTTGGCATAATGGTTGTTTTGGTAGAGAATGGATGAGTACAAATTATTTTTATGTCATACTAGCTTGATCTTTGTTGTGTTTTAATAAAGTGTGGATGATTGTGGAAGTATACCACCAACTTGTAATGATCATTAATTAGTGTTTTATCCTCGTATGGATTGTCTAACTGGATATCTGCATCTATTCATGTAACATATGCACATTAATTATTTCACTTTTCATTCTAATTTATGATTACAGGGCACATATGTAGCTTAAATACTAGCATGTGGTAAATGGTTTGGTGTGGTGAGAGTTGGATTGTTATGATAAATTGTCTTTAAAATCTTCATCAAAATGCCTCCAAGAGATGTGGGCTCATGATTTCACTAATTTTTTGATGTTCAAAATGGTTATGATTATAAGTATTTAAGTATTTTTTTGTAGATGCAACTAGAAGGTGCAAAACCTATATTACACACTCTCACTAGCATTATCCTAGCATGTAGAAAATTAGTAGCTCTAAAATAAGTAAAATAAACATATGGGTTGATAATTAGTAAAACAAACATTTGCATCGAAAATCATTCATGACACAACCTAGGTCAGGTTTCAAATTTAGTGAAGCAACTAGTGTTAGGTGTCAATTTCATTTACAAAACATCATTGTCTCCACCCCAAAAATTGTTTTTGATGCACATTTGTGTCATCCTCTACGTGGATTATGTAATCATTCGTCAATGTTTGTGTCAAGAATTTTTGTCACCCTCTGTATGGCTGATGTAGTCATGCATTAATGTTTGTGTCAAGTATTATGTATCCATGAAATTTAAATTTCTCTCTAGACATTCACTTAAGTAATGATACTAATCATGATGCAATGGCATGAATTGTTGTGTTAAGATCTTTCATGTAACAAAAATAATAGTGAATTTAAAAACAAATTTCTTTAGGTTTTTAAAAAAACACAAAAAATTAAAATAAGATCATAAAACAAATGAAGTTATATTTATCTTAATTTTTTTAAAGTGGAGGTGTATGATCTCAACAATTACATATATGGGTGGATGCACAAAGTTGGGAGACAAAAAAACATGACAAAATGAAAAACACAAAACTTATTTTGTAAATGGCGTACGCCCTTTATTTTAGAAAACATACCTAAAATACATTGGCATGGTACTAAGGTAAAATTGTGTATGTTATTTTTAACAAAGGGCATACATCCTTTTTGAATAAGGGCATACACACTTTTGAAAAGGGTGTATGCCCTTTGTGGGTAAAAAAGTGCCTACGCCCTTTGTGGGGCAAAAAGGGTGTACACCCTTTATCAAAAAGGGCATACACCCTTTTAAAATCTTTATTTATTTGCTACTTTTTAGAACCATGATCCCATTCTTTTTATTTCAAGTTTGGAGAGATTTAATTTTCGAAGGGCAAGAAAATAATGTGTATTCTTTAAGATTCCTCACATCTAGGCAATAAAATTATGATCTTACATCACAATCTCAAGTAAGTTTTTTTCCTCAAAGATTAGGGTTTGCAATATATATTTTCTGATACATTTTTATTAATAATCACAAGGTAAGATAACTTTTTCAAATTAAATTTTCATTTCTCTCACAAATATAAATGTTTATTTTTATAAATTTAGATACTTGATTTGATAGACCCATTATCTGAAGAAAACTTTGAATAAAACCATGATCAAAACCCCAACATTTTGACTTCATAGAAGAATAAGTTCAATTATATGAATAATATAATTCAAAGTAGCAACAATTTCAAAGCATTATCAATAGTTTGAGTGACTCTTCAAGTCATAATGCATTTAATTCAATTGCCACTACATTAGAAGTCATTTTTAATAAAGTAAGAAATGTCACTTCCCAACTTGATGCAATGTTGCATCAAAGAGAGGTGTTGAAATAACATTATTCTAATAAATTTTCATATGAGGACATTAAAAAAGAATAAAAAAGAAAAAGTGTGTTCTTTGTTTCTTAAGCATGGAACCACCGAACCACCACCAATGAGTTGTAAACACATTACAATTGATTGGTGTGTTCATGCGGAGATTAAAAACAATTTATGGGATAGGTGATGGATGATGTTTGATGAGCCTTTATGAAATAATAATGAGGTCCCATTGTATTTATTTAAAAAACTTTATTATGAGTTTGTTTTACAATAAATCTTGAATTATTTTGACATGAAGGCCTCCCAAAATAGGAGATGTTGGTCCTCATTTGATAGACATGGTGCCAAGTGGGACTAAAACTTCCAAAACTAACAACATAAAAATAGAAGGACAATAACACATACTTCTATCCCAAAATCTTGCAGCGTAGTACATAAATGGGCATCCTTGAGATGGTTACTAGTTTCACACATGTTATGATGACCATGAGATACATACATTAAGGAGTTTTACATAGGCTATAGGTGGTAGCATATCTAGTAGTGTCCCTCCTATTATTGGTGATAGTGTCCCTCCTACTAGTAGTGGCATAACTAGCATTGTCCCTCCTACTAGTAGTGGCATAACTAGTAGTGTCCCTCCTACTAGTAGTGGCATAACTAGCATTGTCCCTCCTACTAGTAGTGGCATAACTAGTAGTGTCCCTCCTACTAGTAGTGGCATAACTAGCATTGTCCCTCCTACTAGTAGTGGCATAACTAGCATTGTCCCTCCTACTAGTAGTGGCATAACTAGCATTGTCCCTCCTACTAGTAGTGGCATAACTAGTAGTGTCCCTCATACTAGTAGTGGCATAACTAGCATTAATCCTATAGTTCTTATGCATCATTACATGCCATTTGATAGGAAGTGTACTAGACCTCCTATTCAAGTTAGACATACATGAGTTACATCTACAGTTATTTCAGCATCTCTACACACTAGAACATAACATCATATTCTATCTATATTTTCTTTATCACCTTAGGACACTAGCACGCCAGAGTATATGCCATCTATAATTGATTTAACATCTTAGGACACTATCATGCCAGAGTATGTCATTTATAGTTTATTCAACACCCTAAAACACTAGCATTCCAGAGTATATGTCATTTTTAGTTATTTCAACACCTCAGGACACTAGCATGCTAGGGTATATACCATATGCAATTACTTCACCACCTCCCATTAACACACAACTAGTTATGCAGGGCTTATCTACTTCACCATTTGTATTTGACATATGGGTTTAATTAATTATAGTTTATTTATGTATGTAAATGAATATTAAGTTTATCAAGTTTAGTATGTGTTTCCTTAATCAACTAATATTTGATTTATTTCATTTATTTCTTGTAAAGATGATGATCAATATCTTAGGTACCCTAGTTGCTTAAATTATATTGTTGAGGATGCAATTAGCACTATAGTACCCTACACTCAAGTTGAGAAAGTAAATGTCAAGTTTGTATATTGTTTATATTTTGAATACATCATAGTTTTAGTACATAAAGAATATTTTTTCTCTTTTTATATCCCTCTCCCTCTCTCTTTATGTGTATAGAAGGAATAATTTTTATTTATCTTTCTATAGGTTTAGTTTCGTTTGATTTATAATTGACCTATTTCATTTTTTGGTTTTATAGATGATGAGAGATGATATGGGTACCCCGCATGGATAACAATTTTTTTTACTATCATTGTAGTTTCATCTAAAAAATTAGTATCTCCATAACAACACCTGATTGAGAAATAAAGACTAGTGAGAACACATAGTAAAATTACTTTTTAACTTCAATTAATGATACTCTACATCATATTTATATTTGTATGCGGATCTACATCTAAATTTATATGTATGTTCCATAGGATTCTCCATCATAGATATATTTCAGGTCAGGCAACCTAAGATTACCATTTAGGTGGCATGCAATGAGTCCAAAATCACCTTGTTATAAAATTTTGTTCTTTACAACTCTATCATTTTCCATATATAATTTTAATGCACTAAATTTTCTATTTTATATGTTGTGCAGGAGCCATAGATTTATTACGTTGTGGCAAACACAGTTGATCCTTCACATACTGAGAGGATAGTTTGTTCTCGTAATGAGTCATGCAACACCCCTAGTTCTAAATCTATGGTTATGAGGCACAATTTATTTGGAGGAAATGAGTAGTAGGGAGTTAGTTGTTGTGTTAAGGGAGTTGTAGGCATAATCTATTTTGTATGTCAATATGGCCCACATTGTATGCCTATATAACATATTTGTTATATGCATATTATGGTCTAGATTGTATCTTGATATGGCCTATTTTTTATGTCATATGACATAATTTGGATACACATACATAATATTTGCCATATCTATGTGAATCATACACTATTATAGCTTGTGTATTCATATTAACTTCTTATATGTCACTATTATTTTTTATTTTTGTTGTTACATACATGTTATCATTCTCTAAATTATTCATATATGAAGAAGTTTTCAAGCATGGTTGTGTCAATGAAGTTTTCAATGCTTGAATCCCTTTAACTTCACTTATAAAGGTGTAAATATCCTCGATAATGCATTACCTTATGAAAAAAATATCCTATTTAATTTCATTCTTTAAAGGGGCCAAATTATTGCCCACTTCATTGTTATTCACCACTACATGATCACTAGAAGGTCTCTTTAGATAAGGATCTATAACTTGGAAATCCTTGAAAAGTTGCACAATTATCTATAGCTTGGTGACCTCTTCCCCTACCTAATTCACTAAGGCTTTGTGTAATTTAAAACCCTATATATTTTAGATGAGTATAAACATCACAGTGGCATTGTACACATTCAACAACATTTGGTTCTTGTCCAAGCTCCTTTCTTCAACAAATTCAAAAGTACAGTGGGAAATATTTTCATATGAGAATTCAAACATTGAGTAGTCATGATGTTCAAATACTCATGAATAAGAAAATCAAATATAAAGAAGATGAAACTCTAAAAAATTGTTACCTTATCCTTGATGAACTTATACACATGAATAAAATACTTGAGGAGGTATCTTGATACTGGTTTCATTTTAAAGGCTTCTTAAATAGATATTCACTACCTTTGACAAGATTTGAAATGGATAAGTGCAAGACTACATTGTTACAAATCCAATACACAATAAAATTTAGAAAGGAAAATTATTCATTGCAACCTAGATAATTTTTAGATACCATACAACACTTTCCTTCTTTATAAAAAATTAGGGCAATATGAAAAATACTAATTTAGTTAAAACCAAGTTAACAAAGCTTTTTCATATATTGATTCTAAATAACCTCTGATTTTGTTTGTAAAGTACAAAGACAAAATAGAACAACTTGTCACTAACACAAGTGGAAAAGAAAGTAATATAAATAGAAATTAGGATAGTGTGTCGTTCAATTTTTTATCCCAATCGATGAACCATCTACGTGAACACATCTAGATGAGTGTATAAACATAGGAATGGCCTCATTTTTCTCTCTCTCAGACCTCAAGGTCAAAATTTATAGGTGGTCAGATGCATTCCTAAAGAGAATATTCTCATCCCTATGTTTGAAAAATGAATGAAATTTTAGTAGGCATTGCATGAGAACCATGAGGGATAGAGACAAGTCATCAACTCCTATAGTTTCATGTGTGAGTCATTTGAGCACCCCCTTATGATTTTATGCCACTCAAAATAAGGGAGATATGGTGGCATGTTTTCTCTCACAATGATATTTCATGTTAGGGATGAAAATTTGGTCAGTGGGTAGTGTATCTTTCGATATGATATCCAAATCGAGAACCATCTACACAAATTCATAAGGATGGGCATATAAACACTAAAAATGTATCTTTACGCTCTCTTTCAAGCCCTGAGATCAAAATTTTTAGGTGGTTAGATGCATCCCTAAGAGAAATTTCTCGTCCATAAGTGTAGAAATAAGCAAACTTCCACTGAGCGTTACAAGAGAATCGTGATGGGTAGAGATGAGCCTTCAGCTCCTAAAATTACATGTGTGAATCCTATGAACCCCCTAGGATGATTCTATGCCACTTGAGATGAGGGAAACATAATGACATGTTTTCACTCATAACTAAATGTCACTTTAGGGATAAAAAGTTGGTCAGTGAATAGCGTATCTTTTGATTTATTATCCCAATTGATAAATAATATGCACAGACATATCTAGATGAGTGTAAAAATGTTGAATGACCTCCATTCACTCTTTATCGAGCCACGAGGTCAAAATTTGCAAGTGGTTAGTTGCATTCATGAAGAGAAGCTTTTAATCCTTAAGTGGGAAAAAGGAACAAACTTCCAATGGGAATTACAGAATAACTGTGAGGGATAAAGATGAGTCGTTAGCTCCTAAAATTGTGTAGATACTAAATATAAGTCATATATCACCTCATTCATGTATACTTGTCAAGTACTTTTAATGGTTGTACCCTTAAGATCTAAGACCTTCTCATTATTGAAAGGCTTGAATCCATTATCTATTGTGCCTATTGCTTATCTCTTAGTCGGATTATATGTTATTCTGATGACTAGGACTTTTATGCTACTCAAAATGATATAAACCTAGTTATTTTCATACTTTGAAATTTTGGGACCTAAACTTGTTTTCCAAGTTTCTAGACACTTGCATCTCAGCTAAATGCCTATGTCAACATAAGTTTCATGTACCAAACTAAGTGTTTAGTGCCCTAAAGTCATCAAGTTTATAATTATAACATGTCCTTATGGTCAACCTAAGTGATTTAATGCAATATATTTCATTAAATGATTGGTATATATGCATGATCAATCCTCATTCATTCCTCACAAGGCAACTTACTAAAAGCATTCAATCAAACATTAAAGTGAGAAAAAATTCCATATTATATCCTATTTCAATATCAGTCATAGGGACAACCCTCTATAGGTCTAAATTACTGAAGGAGTATCCCATTCGTCTTATATGCCAAGTTACAAGCTAGGTCATTGTATGTACTTGCTTTCCACATATTGTACCCTTGTACACACACAAGCCAACACATTATGGAAAAACTACATTAGTATGAGGCCATATTTAGAGTATTATTTATATAGGTATCACTAATTAAAAAATGGGTATTTGGGGTTAGCTTGACATTGTGAGTCCACTAATCTATTTTTTCCATAGTCACTATGAAAATGAAAAACTAAGGTTTAATCATTTTACAAGGAGTGATAGTTTGTGTGTGAGATCTGAACACACCATAGCAAAGGTGATGGAAAATATATAACGTTATAGGTGGTCTCATCCATATCCAATCAATATTCTATATTGGATACTTACGTCCAAGTTAGATAGGTGTGTCGACATAACTATCTAGATATGGCACAAACATTTAAGGCCACAGAGTGAAAATTTATAAAATCTGATGACTGAGTCAAATCCATATCTATTCTACTTACAACTTCTTCCATATTAGATTTTCATTTGCATATTAAACCAACTAAGTAATCATGTTTCTAATTTATTTTAATATCATTCAGTAGTTTTACTTTCTATTTTTAGCATATCTCAACACTTAAATTTAGAATATTGTTTAACTGAGTTTTTAATTAATTAAATTGTTATAGATATATTTATATCCCTTGTGATTATTCATTTCTATATTCTTAACCCTAAACTATATTTATCCATCTCAATTTAGGGTTAAACATTTGGTAAACCTAACATATGGTATAGTTTGTCACATAAGTATTTCATAATCTATGTTCTTCACCCTTTTTGCCCTAATTTCTGTTTGATTTATATCTTGCATCATGCATGATATATATTGTTTTGATGACTATGATTATGAACCTCTACAACTCTCTATCAGGAAAGGAGTAAAAATTAATTATTGTTGTCTTTTTCCCAATGCACAAACACGTCATCTCAAATCTTTCAATGGTGGTATCAACCATCCCTTTAACCAAGTCCATGCCACCACCATCCCAAGAGAAGAGTTGAACAATATTAAGAAAGATAGACAACTTGTCCATTACCTTATATAATCAAATTAGCTACACATGAGCAAAATTTTCCTTAATTTGATCGTGTTAACTTTCATCAAATCCATAAGGATATCATGGTTGATTTAAAAACTAGTCAAAAAGAAGATTTTCTTGCAAGCACATTGATTCAAACTCCTATCATTCCAACATTTCCAAACAATATCCCTGTCACTGAGGGTGATGATTATTTTTTCCCTTCATTCAAATATTGACAAATTTTAAAATGTAAATAAATACATCATGGACTCTTTTCCAAATAACATAAAACCACCACAAAGAAGGGTATAGTACAAACCTAAGGTGGCAAAATCCCTCATTGTTCCAAAATAAACTCCTTTACCAAATACAACTCAAGGTCCAATTAATATATCATTACAAAATGTGGATGAATTATCAAAGGATATGCCAAAATTTCAAGATCCAATACCCTTACCAACATGTCCCAAATTATGTGATGTCTATATTGCACTTATTACTCATGGGGAAGTTAATACCAATATGACTAAATTTAAAAGAGGTGGTGGATTAGAACCAATGATAACACCTTTTCCAAACACCACCATTTATAGTGATGATAGCATGTCCATGATGAGTATTATTTAAGAGATTCAAAGACAAGTGTATAGACCTCAAATGCAAATGGCCAACCTTAATGTAAATATTACCTCATTCCATAATCAACTAATTGCACAATGTATGCTTGACTATCTTTATCTACAAGGTTTTAAACTATAACAATTACCACTTTTTGGGCATCATAAATATCCCTTTGATCGCATGATTAATACATTATTTTGGTTAATTGGATAAATACGACAAACTATGGTTAAAATATTATCATATGAGTATCACCAATGAAGCTCAAAATTGGTTCTATAGCTTACCAAATAGTTCATTAATTATATTTGTACAATTAGAGGATGTATTATTTTTGGATTTCAGCATACACAAGGTGCCTATACTTACATTATAACATTTGCATAATTTAAAACAACATGATGATGAATCCATTCAAGATTATGCTACTCGATTTAAAATTACATCATATGCCTTAGCATTTGGAATTACAATTCATCTTTATTCGATGTCTTCTTTCACCATTAATTGAAATAGAATTACATAAACAATAAGAATCATTTACCGACTTATATTACAATGTTCAAAGATATGTGTCATTCATACTCATGCATTCAAAGAAACTTAACATATATCCTTCCAAATACAAGATTTTTGTTCCACATATAAACGAGGAAGATAAGGTACCAAATGAACACTATGAGCAAATGTGTGGTGTTTCTCATATTCATATGGGATAATTAAAATCATTACTAAATATGGGACCAATACAAGATACACATCCATGAAAACATCCTTCAGTCGCACAAATAAAAAGCAATCCATGCCAAAAAAATATAACAATCACATTATTCATGGGTGGTTATTAATTTTGGCATAACCATGTTGATCCTACACAAACCAAAACCACTTACAATGTAAGATGGTTGCAATAACTTGGATTTGATATAAAAGACTTACAATATAAAGGAAGCTGGAAAGATTCTTTGGGCAACATAACAATACCAATTTATTGTGGTCCTAAAGTGATTCAAAAAAGGGTCCAAGTTATGCCACAAAAATATCAATAAACATTCACAATAGCATCCATTTGGTTATAACACATGGAAGTAAAAATTGACCAAAATCAGCAAGGTATCTCCTTTTCTCATGAGGGCAAATTGATCCATATTCCGCATGATGGAAATTCTTCTTCTACTTCACAAGTAAATCAAAAGGAGAAATAGACCAAGCAAAATTTTCAGCTATCTAACCACGATCCAAAAAATGCAAATGATCTAACCTAAGGGTAAAACATTCCAATATTCCAAAAATACTAAAAACATCAAAAATCCAAAAATCTAAAGATATTTTCAACATTTACATGTTCAATTATATCCTTGGCATGTATGATGTTAGCTCCATGTTGGTATATATCATATCATCTATTTTCAATATGCACATATGTTTCACGCATATTTTGAGTGTGATACAAACATACCCAGGCACATGATCTATGCACTTTCAGATGTTGGGCCTTCCCTCTACTCATGTCATATAGACATTAGGGGCATCAGCTTCTTTGATCATGATACATCCAGGTTATATCATTCTATGATCATTTTCCATTATCATGATTAAGCTTATGTACTTACACATACCTTTATCCACACTTATATATTTTGTAGTGTACTCGATATGTTATGTACTTAATATTTTTTTATAATACATATATCCAAGGACTAGTATGATATATTTACATTGGTTGCTTATGCTCCATGCTTTTCATTTATGTGTTTCCTTGTGCATCTTGCCTTTCTTGTTTGAGCATTTGAACATGCTCGTTTGATTATGGCCCCAATTCCTTTGTTTGTCTATTTTGACATTTAAATATGTCATTGCTTATTGTATTGACATTTGAATATATCATTGCTTATCTTGTGGATATTTAACTAATTCATGTCCCTTCGATTGTGTGGCATTTGAACATGCCCCTTGTTTGAGGTCTCCTTAGACCATTGTCTTTTGATTTGCTTTTGAGTGCTCATGTGTGTGAGCTTGATTATTTTTTGAGCTTGTACTATTACTAACTAGGCATTTTCCTGATTCACATCATGCATATTAGGATTTGATGTGATCACATACTATGTACCTCATTGTTATATCTACCTAGACATGCTACTCATTTATGTTACATGATCCATACATAGATTATACAATTATCTTATCCTTTTGAGTAGGGTAACTACCAATTTATAGTTCCCCTCACCTCAAAAGGGGGGCATATCAGTGGATAAATGTCATAGAGGCATGGATTTCACACCTTCATAGTTTTATATTTCATTGGGGGCATGCAAAAAAGAAGGCATGACTTCCACATTTATTTAGCACTCAGCGTTTTCAGATTACAGTGGGGGCATGCTATGGAAACATATTTTCCACACTTATATGAGTTCTCTTATTTTCCAGATTTAGTGGGGGCATGTCATGGGAACATGTCTTTCACACTTGTATGAATTTCAAATTGGCCAAATTTTATAGTTATATGATTCAGATACACATATGTGGCAACATTGTATACAATAGTACCATTTTTTATACCTAGGTTTCAGCTTGAGACATATATGAGGTGTATATGTCATGCAAAGGGCACCTTAAATTAAAAAATTAAAATCAGTTTCTGATTTCAAATACTTCTATGGACTTTAGCATACACTAGGATAGAATTTTACAAACTATTATTGAGTCAATCTACTACAGTAATTGGTTCACTTTTAGAAATGTTGAGGAGATTAAATCACTCAAACTTACCAAGTTTATAGAATGGAGTGATTAAATCATCCACCCTCACTAGATTTATAGTGTGAGTTGGATTGGATCACTTACACTTGCCAAGTTATAGGTATGATTGGGTTACACAGTTGAACTAACCTCAACTACTAGGTGGAAACCCACCTTTTCTCCAAGGTTAGGAGAAATTTGTCCTCTAATATATATATATATATATATATATATATATATATATATATCCTCAACTACTAGGTGGAAACCCACCTTTTCTCCAAGGTTAGGAAAAATTTGTCTTCTAATATATATATATATATATATATATATATATATATATATATATATAGGTTTTACATCTTTTTTAATCTCAATTTCAAAGCTTCATAATGAAAGATATTTTCAAATCAAATTGCCAAAAAGGCAAGGTGGTTACATCGATACACAAGTGTACTCATAACTTTTCTCTTTTTACGTTCAAACATTTCAAATTCTTTCAATTTCATATTATATACACTAGTTATATACTTCAACATGTTCTTGGTTGTTGTTCAGTCACCAGAAAAGCACTCAAGTTGGGCTCACACAAAGTCAAGGTGTATTATACATACACAATTATGCATTTATTTTCCTTTAAACTAGCAAATTTTATTACTAGATTAAAGGGAGGGGGGTAAATGTATATACTAAATTTGAATTATATAGCACCCCAGTCTTGTATACTTGGAAAGTACTTATCATGGATGTACCCTTCAGTTCTTAGACCTTCTTATTGCCTAAAGGGTAACATATTCTATCTCTTATGCCTATTACTTATCTCTTAGTTTAACCCTATATTACTCTAAGGACTAGGCCTTCTATGCTACTCAAAATTCTATAAAACTTTTTATTATGATCCTCTACAAATTTATGACTTATACATGTTTTCCAACTTCCTATAAATTTACATCCTAGTCAAATGCCTATGTCGATACAAGTATCATGTGGTAAAATAAGTGTTCAATGCCATAAAGTCATCAAATTAACAATTATAAAATGTCCTTAGAGTCAGTTTAAGTGATTTAATGTGAGATATTTCTTAAAAGGATTGTGATATATGCATGATCAATTCTCATTCATTCTTCACTTAAAAAATTAGCACCTCTAACAAGGTAACTTACCAAAACCATTCAATCAAGCATTCAAGTGAGTACAGTTTTGCTATTATTTCTTATTTCAATATCAGTCATAGGGACAACCCATCTAAAGGTCTAAATAACTAAAGGACTACCCCATGAGTCTTATCTATCAAGTTACAAACTAGGTAATTATATGTGCTTGTTTTCCACATATTGCACCCTTGTGCACACACAAACCAGCACATTATGAGATAACTACATCACTATGAAGCCTTATTTAGAGTAGTGGCTATGTAGGTAGCACCCATTGACAAAGGGGTATTTAGGTTTAGACTGACACTGTGAGCCCACTAACCCATTTTTTCCATAGTCAACATGAAGATGAACAACTAGGGTTTGATCATTTTACAAGGAGCTGACAACCTGTGTATGAGATTTGAACACATCCAAGAAAAGATGATAGAAAATCCAGAAGGTTCCAGGTGTTCCATACAATTATTATTAATATTTCTTACTATACACTTGCACTATGTTATACATGTGCATCAAACACCTATTCAGATCTAATGCAAGAGTTTGAGGCCATAAAGTGTAAATTTCCAAAATTTGATGATTGATTTAAAATTAATATCCAATCTAACTCCAACATGTTCCATATTAGATTTGCATGCACATAATAAACTAGCCAATAATCTTATTTATAATCTATTTTAATATCAATCAACATCTGTACTTTCTATTTTTAGCATATCTCAACATTTAAATTCAAGATTTTATTTATCTGAGTTTGTAATTAATTACCCTATTATTGTATTTGTTTATCACCCTTGTGCTTATTCATTTCTATATTCTAAACCATATACTATATTTATCCATCTCAAATTATGTTTAAATAAATTACATGTATGATTCCTATGATCACCCCTGAGAGGATTCCATGCCACTTGACACCAGGAAGACATGACATCATATTTTATCTCACAACAAAATGTCACTTTAGGGCTGAAAATTTGGTCAGTGGGTAGCATATATTTTAATTTGCTATCCCAATTGATGAACCATCTATTTATATGTGTTTGTATTGGTATATAAACATTGGAATGGCATCCTTCCATTCTCTATTTGGGCCCAAGGTCAAAAGTTGTAGGTGGTCAAATGCATCCTTGAAGAGAAGTATCTCATCCCTAAGTGTAGAAAGAGATCAAACTTCTAACGAGTGTTTTAGGTGAATTGTGAGGGGTAGAGATGAGTCATAAAATCCTAAAATTACATGTGTGATTCCTGTTGACACAGGAAATTGCACCTGGGGCAAGGAGGTCGAACTCCTGCCTTCTCCTCGCAACATGGAAACTCCCCTCTTGCCTGTGGGACCGGTGAAGCTAGAGGGGAGAGTCTCTAGATAAGGGCTAGCTCCCTTTGATGCATCGTGTTTATTCCATCAAGTGCTAACATACATATATATAGATATTAAAGAAAAAGGGGGGGGATGAAAAGGGAGAAAGATGCAGGAAAACAAACTACTCTAAAGAGGTGATGCACCAAAATAAAGGCGACCTTCACACACCCACACTGAAACCAGACAAACACATACATACACTACACATTTTGCAGAAGGACCAGGCTGCTGGAAACTGGCAAGGAGGCCTTAATGGAAGATACAAAAAAGAAAGAGATCACCAAAGGTGCTGTGAGACGCACACTTATGTAGTAACTTCCTCTGTTTTGCGCTTCTCAAATACTGCTCTTCTCCTGTCAGCTGCAGAGATGGCACCTTGTAGATAACATGTATGTTGGTGCTGAACCTGTGAGAGCATCAAGAAAACAATGACTAGACATAGAACAAACACTCAAGACATACTCGAATATATCTATCCAAATGGAGGTAAAAATTGCTTTTATTTGATTTAGGTGGAAATTTCACCAGGGCTACGCCTTAGCAAAAATGTGGAAGATGATTACAAAATGACCAAGTTCACAATATATAGGAAAAGCAAGAAGGCCATTTGGCGCTCCTTCTTTTACAAGTGGCATACGCGTCCCTTCATGGGAAGAACAAGTTGCTCAAAACATTGATGAGCTATCCCCTTTGTCTATTCAAAATCTACATTCTCAGGGGCAATACACGGTTTGTCCACCTATTAAATGTAAAATGGAGAAACCGATTGCATTACTAGCTGTTTGAGTCCTCTCATGATAAATTTGCAAGAACTATTTCACCTACTGGAGTCACTTCTCAAATTGGCACTTCCTCTTGCCACTTGGATGCTTTGTCCTTTTCTACCTTTTGTCTTCTTCCTGCTCTTTCAACCCTTAGGGGTGATCTCTTGGCTGGTCGCTGCATTCCTTGGGCTTTTCCATGCTTGACGCTCAAAGAGTTCAAAAAACAAACAGCTAGTTCATTGCATTAAATTTGACAACCTTTGGGACGTCACTGTCTTTGTCAAAAGTCATTGAGTCTTTTCCTTTGAAGTGTGGCCTCCTTGAACTGAACCCATTGAACCAAAATGGTTCAACAGCTCAATGGTTCAACCAAGTGTGCTGATGAGCCTTTGAACTGAAGCCGATGAACCTTTCGCCTTTGAACCATTTGATCCTAGCTATGAACTGAATTCATTGAACCTGCTAAACCCAAAATAAATTGGCCTTAAACAGCAGGTGAGAAGTTGACCGAAATTTTGCCTGTGGGCAAAATTGGTCAACAGATTGGTGACTCACAGGGGAAGCATGCCTGCTATGCTTTAGAATCCAGTTGCCTTGCAGTCCATTGGGCACAAAGTCAGATGCAGCTTTGATGAAAGTTAACAACAGCCCCAAGAGATTCAAGAATCAAAAATGAAGCTTTTACCCCCACACGCAAAGGGAAAACACACAAGGCTAAAAAATACTACCTGTGCAAACTGCACTTAGGGAAAGCAGGAAAAGAAACTGAAAATAAACTACTATATACAGCTAACCAGGTATTCTCACCTCCCTCCTGGATCGAAGGGAAAATTTCTTAAGTCCCCTTCCTGGCAAGAAGACTTATGGTACCAGGCAAGTAGCTGAATGAAAAGGAGATTTGGTGACCCGCTCCTCTTGCCTGCCACCTGATTTGGCTTGTACCCAAGTGGAGATTCAAACATGCTTCCAATGTATACATACTCTATTTGTTCTTGGAAGCTTGCTTCCTGTTGGTTCTTCAGGCTGGTATATCCCATCAAGAAATTGATTGTTTCCAACTCATCACCATAAGCCCCTTGATACACACCCTTGACTGGCTTGCTCTCTTCTGCGTCATGCTCAGGTTCCATGGCATGACCATCTTCCTTGATGACTTCAATGGAGATATCTTCAGATTCACCAACCTCTCAAAGGGGTAAATCTGAAAAACTATAGCCTCTTTGCATGCTTGTTAGAACCCCAATGCTGCCTTCTCTGCTCTTATCCAGCTCGTAGCCTCCTTGAAGAACAGTGCAGCCTACCTCAATGACTTCAAACAAATCATTCAAAGCATGAACAAGATATTGTCCATGCTCTTCCAAGTTAGCTAAGGTGATCTCCTCCTCATCGGTACTCATGAAGTCTCCCTGATTAGTCATGAATTGAGCACACTCTTCTTCGCTTGCTTCCTTCAAGACAAGTTCCTCCTCAAGAAGGGGTGAAGTGGAACACTGATGGACGAACTCATGTGGAAGAGGAGGCAGTCCCTAAACTAGAATTGAATGATTCTCCTCTTTCCATTTGGTCAGCACTTCACCTATATTAGGCATGACCTGATAGTTCTCTTGGGGATGTGTAGGTGGGGTGTGTTCAGACATGGAATGTGATGTTGGGTCTGAACCATCCATCACACACTAGCTAAGGAATCTCTCTTTGGATTCCAATTCTGCAATCTGCCTATCTATATTCTCTTGGAAGAGCCTTTTCTGGAAGTCACAATCATCATCAAGAGCAAGAGCAGCCCCATCTTCTTCAAGGTTTTGAGCAAAACCTTTCCCTTTTTCCTCCTTTCCACCCCAAGATTCCACTGTTTGCTTCCAGCTCGTGATCTTGGGATTGGAATCTTGCTTCTGTAAATAGGCATCAACTTTATCATTTTCCAGGTCCTGAGCTGGTTCATGATGTTCCTTCTTCCAGCTTGGAATCTGGAGATCATGTCAAAAGATTTGAGGAGGTTGGGGAGGATTTGGGAGGGTCTGCTCATGTACAGGAAGAGCTGTCTAAAAAGAGGCATGTTGAAAAGCTAGGTGAACAAGATTGAGGGTAGGATCGATTGATGCATCGGATAAGTCAGAATGAGCAAGTGCCATCTGATAGAAAGGATTTGGCATACAAGAGGGAGTTTTCTCTAGAATAGGAGGGGGCAGACCTTGGGCCAAAATTTCTTGATTTTCGTTCCTCCATTTTACCAATATTATGTCAATATTGAAATTAGCTCATGGATTGGTGGAAGGGGTGCCTTTTGGATTCAGCTCCTCTACAAGGTCTAAAAACTCCATTTCTCTCTCTCCCAGTAGTCTCATCTTATCCTCTAATTCCTCAATCCACTTAGCTATATTATCCTTATTTTGCACTTCTTGGAGCTCGTGGGAAACACCATAGAGATGGGGAGTGCATGAAAATTGTTGTGAAATGCAAGGAGCTTCTTGAAGAAGGGTGGGGTGAACTTGAAAAGGACTAACTTCATCTTGTACCTCACACTCTTGGACAATGTCTTTCACCCCCTTGCTGTTCTGTGACTCAATCACTTGATTCTAGCTCAAGAAATTTGGACTAGGCATCTCCTTTGGGGGTGATGGGGCCACAATGTGAGAGGGCAACGAAGATTTAGATTCCACTTCCCTTGCTGCCAAGATGGACTGCTGCATCTGAAGATTTTCCAATTCAATCTGTCTATCAAGATTAGCCTTAAACACAAGATTTGTTTTTTTGGAACTGTCCTCAACATGATTGGGGAAAGGACTTTGACAGGCTTGATTTGGCTTATGAGCAGGCACCGTATATGATTGATATGATGCTTGGGGTAGTGAGTATGTAGGTTGATAGACTTGGTAAGGCTGCCTCTCATGAACACTAAGCTTCTCCTCCAAAGATGCGATCAAACCACCCACATCTAACATCTCACTTGCAAGCCTGTGCCAATTGGTTCTTTCAATAGGAGCCCATTCCTTTTTAACCTGAACCAATGCATTCCTCACTTGAAGGATGATATGATCAAGAATTTCTTAGCCACATCCTCTTATAGTGTCAAGATCTATTACATGTTTTTCGTATCCTAGCAGTGCTTGCTTGAAGGCAGAAACAGGTTGATTGGCAAAGAGATTGGGTTGAGTGGCAGAAGTGACGTAATGAGGAGACTAGGCATAAGGCTGATATAACTCATTAAAGGGCTGGGACTGGCCATATTGAAACTGATAAGGATCAACATAAGGTTGGTAAGGATCGTAGCCATGCTGGCCAAGGAAAATAGGGTCCATGGCTCTGAATGATGGGAGTATACATACCAGAATGTTGTTTCTTGATGGTATGGCACCAAAATTGCTTTACCAGTTGATTTAACTCAAAGTCGCCATTGGTGTTTGATGCAGAAGCCTCCAAAGGCTGGTCAGTTGAAGAACACACCAAAAATTCTTTAACTCTTTGGACAAAACCTGTCCCAGTTGGTCCCACCGGGCGTGCCAAAACTATTGACGCAGGAAATTGCACTCGGGGCAAGGAGGTCAAACTCCTACCTTCTCCTCACAACATTGAAACTCCCCTCTCACCTGTGGGACTAGCGAACCTGGAGGGGAGAGTCTCTAGATAAGGGCTAGCTCCCTTTGATGCATCATGTTTGTTCCAACAAGTGCTAACATACATATATATAGATATAAAAAAAAGGGGGGGGATGAAAAGGGAGAAAGATGCAGGAAAACAAACTACTCTAAAGAGGTGATGCACCAAAATAAAGGCGACCTTCACAAACCCACACTGAAACTAGACAAATACATACACTACACATTTGGCAGAAGGACCAGGCTACTGGAAACTGGTGGGGAGGCCTTAATAGAAGATACAAAAAAGAAAGAGATGACCAAAGGTGTTGTGAGATGCACACTTATGTAGTAACTTCCTCTATTTCACACTTCTCAAATACTACTCTTCTCCTGTCAGCTATAGAAATGGCGCCTTGTAGATAACATGTATGCTGGTACTGAACCTGTGAGAGCATCAAGAAAATAATGACTGGACACAAAACAAACACTCAAGACATACTCAGATACATCTATCCAAATGGAGGTAAAAACTACTTTTATTGGATTCAGGTGGAAATTTTGCCAGGGCTATGCCTTAGTAAAAATGTGGAAGATGATTACAAAATGACCAAGTTCGCAATATATAGGAGAAGGAAGGAGGCCATTTGGTGCTCCTTTTACAAGTGGCATACACGTCCCTTCATGGGAAGAACAAGTCGCTCAAAACATTGATAAGTTGTCCCCTTTGTCTGTTTGAAATCTGCATTTTCAGGGTCAATACATGGTTTTTCCACCTATTAAATGTAAAATGGAGAAATCAGTTGCATTACTAGCTGTTTGAGTCCTCTCATGATCAATTTGCAGGAACTATTTCACCTACTGGAGTCGCTTCTCAAATTGGCGCTTCCTCTTGCCACTTGGATGCTTTGTCCTTTTCTGCCTTTTGTCTTCTTCCTACTCTTTCAGCCCTCAGGGGCGATCTCTTGGCTAGTCATTGCATTCCTTGGGATTTTCCATGCTTGATTATCAAAGAGTTCAAAAAACAAACGGCTAGTTCATTGCATTAAATTTGACGGCCTTTGGGACATCACCATCCTTGTCAAAAGTCATCGGGTCTTTTCCTTTGAAGTGCGACCTCCTTGAATTGAACCCGTTGAACCAAAATGGTTCAACGGTTTAATGGTTCAACCAAGTGCGCCGATGAGCCTTTGAACTGAAGCCGATGAACCTTCCACCTTTGAACCATTTGAACCCGGCTATGAACTGAATTCATTAAACCTGCTGAACCTGAAATGAATTGGCCTTAAACAGAAGGTGAGAAGTTGACCGAAATTTTGCCTGTGGGCAAAATTGGTCAACAATTCCTTTAATCACCTCTAAATTATTTTCTCTCAATTGAGATAAGGGAGACATGGTAACATGTTTTCTTTCATAGCCAAATGTCATTGAAGGGACCAAAATTTAGTCAATGGGAAAGGTATATTTTGATTTGCTAGCCCAATAAATGAATTCTCTACATGAATGCATTCAAATGGACATATAAAAATTATAAATGCATCCTTCCACTCTCTATCGGGCCCCAGGATAGAAAGTTACAGGTTGCTGAATGCATCCTTAAAGAGAAGCTTCTCATCCCTAAGTGTAAAAGTGGAGTGACCATCTAACAAGTGTTGTAGAATAACCATGAGGGGAAGAGATGAGTTTTTAACTCCTAAATTTGATTGTATGAGTCCTTTAAATTCCCCTCAAAGGATTCTCTCCCACTTGGGATAAGGGATACAAGGAAATGAGTTTTCTATCACAACCAAATCTCTCTTAAAAGACCATAAGTTGGTTAGTGGGTCACGTCTTTTAAATCCCTAACACAATTAACAAACCATTTGCACAAGCACATTTGAATGGGCATATAAATTTTGGAATAGGCTCTTTATAATATCCATCAGTCCCTGAGGTCAAAATTTTCAAGTGGTTGAATGCATCCCTAAAGAGAAGTTTCTCATATATAAGTGTAGAAATGGAGAGAACTTTCAGTGACCATTACAAGAGAACTGTGAGGGGAAGAAATGAATCGTTAAATCCTATAGTTTTATGTATGAATCATATAAGCATCCATCCTTGATGAGGGAAACATGTCAATAATTTTTCTATCACAATAAAATATCTCTAAAGGGACCAAAATTTGGTTAGTGGGAGGCTTATCTTTTAACTTACTAGCCCAATCGATGAATTATCTTCACAGATGCATTTGATATGTGTGTATAAACATTGTAATGGTACCTATACACTCTTCATTTGGCCTTGGGGATAACATTTGTAGGTGATTAGATGCATCCCTTAAGAGATTTTTTTAATCCCTAAGTGTAGAAATTGAGTGAACTTTTCGGAGTGTTACACGAAAATAGTGAGGGGTAGAGACAAACCATCAACTTTTATAGTTAAATGGAAAAGTCCTATGAGCACCTCTTGGAGTATTATATCCCACTCAATATGAGGGAGACATAACAATGAGTTTTCTCGCACAACCAAATCTCTCTTAAGGGACTAAAATTTGATCAGTAAGAGGCATATATTTTGACTCGCTAGTCAAATCAATAAATTATCTTCATAGACACATCTGGATGAGAATATAAACATTAGAATGTCCCCCCTCTACTCTATGTTAATCCCCAAGGTCAAAATTTGTAGGTGGTCTAATGCATCCCTTAAGATATTTTCTCATCCCTAAGTGTAGAAACTGAATGAAATTTGGGTAAGCATTATAGGAGAAATGTGATAGGTAGAGATGAACCATCAACTCCCATAGTTGTATGAATGAGTCCTTTGAGCTCCCCTAGAGTATTATTTCTCATTAAATATGAGAGAGACATGATAAGGAGTTTTTTCTCGCATCTAAATCTCTCTTAAGGGACCAAAATTTTATCAGTGGGAGGCATATCTTTTGATCGCTAGCCCAACCAATGAATCATATTTTTAAACATGTCTAGATGGGCATATAAATATTGGAATGGCATAATCCAATCTCTATTGGGCATCAATATTGAAATTTTTAGGTAGACAAATGAATCCATTAAGATAATATTCTCATCCTTGAGTATAGAAATTGAGAAAACTTCAGGCAAGCATTACAGGAGAATCATGAGGGGTAGAGACGAACCTTCAACTCCTTTAGTTTCATGGGTGAGTCCACTTAGAGACCATATAGGATTCTCTCACACTTGGGAGAAGGGAGATATGGAAATTGATTTTATCTTATATACAAATTTATCTTAAGAGACCAAAATTTGCTTAGTGGGTCACTTATCTTTTAACTCGCTAATTCAATCAATGAATCATCTTTACAGACACATCCTGATGGGTAGAGACAAACTATCATCTCCTATATTTATATGGGTGAGTCCTATAAACACCCCCCAAAGGATTATCTACCACTCAAGATGATAAATAAAATTATCTACTCAACATATGTTATTTTTTTAGGCTTCTATTTGTTTCAAGAAAATAATCTTCTCTCACAACACCAACCACATGAAGGTGGAAAATCAACTAGTACCACTAACCTACATTAAAAAATTTAGTAAAAAATTCAAATATAAATAAACACATGATGATGAAATAGTTTAATATTAAAATACACAAAATCAAATAAGTTAAATTTATTAATTTGAAATGTTGGATGCATTGAATACTAATCTTACCAAGTCGATCAAATATAACCTCAAGATCATCTTTGCTTTTAAATGTTTCAAGAAACACTTCATGCTCAGATTCATGAATTTTCCATAAACTTTTGTTGTGAGGCTTTCTATGAAATTTTATCATTTGAATATTTATAGTGATAACTAAATATGAATAGTGAAGCACCACCCTATGTGTTTCAAAGTCCTCAAATAACCATTGCTTTTTTTTATGAAAGTATCTATGAAGCCAAGTTCATGTAACCACTACAAACCCAGTGGGATAAACTAGGTCTTCTCCATCCATGATAGTTGTGGCTTTTTTTGCCTCTACACAATGAGACAAGTAGTAGTTTGTTCCCTCATCATTATCCTCAAGTGCAATTACTACAAAAACTTGACTTGCATTTTAAGTATAATCACTTTTTAAGGACATGTAGGAAAAAAGTAAGATACCACTAATAGTTAAGGCTAAATTAAAATTATAAATAAATTATACATGGTTGCACAAGATCTGAAATGTGGTCAAAGTCAACCAATGATACCATTTTATGATCTCCTAGTGGTTGGAATGAATTGCTAGTCTACATAGGTGTTAGGTGTATACAATACCATTCATCAACCCATTATATTTACTCACATTCCTCCCAATTAAATTTCATACATCCTGAGCAAAAGCATGCCATATCCCTAGTGTAAATAGTCCATAAGTAGAATTTGAGATTCGAAAGGAGTGGAAAATACTTAATCCAAGTATTGTAATACAATTTTCATACATTAACTTATTTTATTCCTCTATTAACCAGAATAATATTTACACATGAGAATATTTATTTGATCTATGAGAAAAAAAAATTTACACCAAGTCATAATACTTACAACATTGATGAAATCAACACAATCCTTATGCTTTCCCTGCTCTTTTGTAAAGGATGTTTTTACACATGCATCTGCACCATCATGTTCACCTTTTCCATATCCAACCTAAAAGAAACTCCAAAAATGTTGAGCCTTGTTCTTCTTATGCATCATGTTCAACTGATAAAACATTTGAAAATTCTTAAATTGTCCTACATAATTATCTAGCCAAATTTAGTGTGTATTGAACATGATTTCTCTTGTATTCATTTTTATATAAATATCTCTAAACAACCTTAAAAAACTTTGTATAATTTGATATGTTATTGCTCATATAAAATTGGTACTCCATCAAAATATTTATGTTGTACTATGTGTTATCAGGTGCATGTCTGAATGTAATATGCACAAAATTTGCATCTTAAATTAAATTATAATATTGAGATTGAACCTCATTCGATGGTTGTAGTGTGTAGTTTTCAGTAATGTCCACAACTAAAACAATGGTCCCAACTAGGAAGTTATCCTTATAGAACTTGAATTGATTATCTAACCATTATGCCTTGTGTGTGTGTCTTGAATATTGGTAGATAATATTCTTCTTGAATTCAAACATGAAATCAAATACAAATACTTAAGTCGTAGCCAACTCATATTTTGATGACTCTTTTCCATTGTTTAATACATATTTGTACTTACTAAAATTAACAAGTTACTTTCCAAATTCACATGAAATTTCTTTGTGTATATAGCTGGTCAAATGTGACAAACCACCACAAGTGTTACATATTCCATCTAAACATTATTTTGCAAAAAAAATTGTCCCTCAGATATTTGACAACAAAGACTTGGGATTAAATCTCTTGACATTTTAGGTGGAGAAGCCACCATACATGTTGGGTATGGATCAAGACCACCAAAATCACAAAGTATATTTGGTTGGACACGTGTACAAAGTATATGATTTTATCTTTTGTATAGATTTTTAGATGTATACGACCTTGTAAGCATACTAAATAGAGTAGAGAGTGTTGGGTATGGATTGAGGTCACCAAAATGACAAAGTATAATACCTGGACATGTGTATAAAATATATGATTTTATATTTTGTAAAGTATTTTAGATGTATACGACCTTGTAAGCATAAAAAATAGATTAGAGAATACGAAGAGCCTTTCCTTATGACATATCAAAGACTAGAATGTAAAGAAATAGTGATTTGTAATGATCTATACATAATGCTCAGATGTGATGAAATATGGTTTCAATATGTGATATAAATTAATGAAATAGTTTTGTTATGGTTTTATTAAGAATCTGTTATCTATGTTCAATGCGCAGTGACTATTTTGTTTGCCTTTAAATCTATAATTCATTATGGTTATACTACCTAATTCTGTGTGTTATTTCCATGTTTTCATATAATAATGCACTTCTATCTTTATTAAATGTTCTATAAGTCTAAATTATTATATTTTATTTATCTTTGTTCTTTACTCCACAAGTTATCCCTGTAATTAACATGTTCTAGAGTTTATCAGGAACCTCTATTAACAATGGTACAATGAGCATGGAACCATTTGGATGAAATATGTCGAGATGGTTCCCAAGACAAAGGGATATAGAGAGATGGATGGATTAGAGAATCCAAAATTTTATAGAATAAAAAGCAAGGAGAGATGGAACAACTGCAAAGGATATTATCCAAGAGTATATCTATGGTGAAATATATGAAAGCTTTTGGTGTGAGTTGTCTAGATTGTTAGTCGTGTGGATATCTAGATTAAAATATTATTACTTCATCCCAAGGAGGACAAAATTTATAGTTTGGATAGAAAATAAGTTAAATAGAATATGCAACCTAGATATAGACTAAACCTGAGTAATAGACTATTCGATGAGGACTATAATTGGCAGTTATATTACCGAATTCATCATGCAAGGATACATAACTTTTGAAGTTGTATAAGACTGATTTGTCCAAGGAATCAGGGGGAATTTTTTTCAAAAACTACCTACTCTAATTAATTTTTGGATGTGGAAAAGGTTATGGTGCTTACTCTAGACAACATGGAGAAGTCACTTCGAGAACCACAGAGGTGCATGAAGGTTAGAAGTGAATGACAAGGAGATGATTAAAATAAACTTGAATCTGATCCTAAAAAATTGAAGGTGCAAGGACTCAGAGTGAGAATAATATTTTGGGATTAAAATGTGAACTATGACAACATAGATAGTGAAATAAAACAAGAAATCCATAATTAATTGTAGACATGATTAGAGGTAGGGAAAAAAGTTCTAGAGCTAGAACGATGAGGAAAGAAGATGCTGAGAGAAGATGTGAAAGGTGTGAGAAGCAAAGAGTGTGTAGAGTATGTATAAGGGACTGATGAAGATAAATAAATAGATATAAATGATGCAGATATAGAGATAGTGCAGTAGGAAAAGGAAGGTAAGCTAGCAATAGAGCAGCTAAAAGGTAGAGGTAGATTGTTGTTAATAAAAGGGTTTCTATTTGGAATTGGGAAGGAAAGTTCCTAGGAATAAATTAGATTCAAATGCATAACTATGGTAGGTTCAAGTTCAAAGTTAGAATAATTCAAACTAGAATTCATTCATTTCAAGAATACACATCCCCCAGCCTAATTTATTATTGGAAAGAAAAAGTGTAGGATAAGTGGCAAATACATATTGGTTTGATTCCTTTGTAGATAAATTTGGAAACCTAAGTGTAAAAACAAAGTAGGTAATAGATAAGAAGAAAATATAATAAGTATATTTCCTTTTTAAGACACCTAAAAATACTAGTGTGTAGTCAATAGTGTGCAGTCAACAATGCACAATCACCAGTACATAGTTACCTTTAGTCAAAGCTTTTACGCTTTCATAGTCCATAACATTTCATTACCTTTTTCTTTAAAAACTGTGTTGATTTTTTATGCTCAACATTTTGGATCCTCCTCCATGATACTTCATTGGGAGAAAATATTAATGTGGAATAGTAGGACCTATCAGTTCTTTAAATCATGAGGAATTAGTCGTTGTAAAAAGCTTCTAAATTAGTAAATTAGCCATTGTTAAAAGATTCTAAATTGAAAAATAAATGTAAAAAAGGAATTCACGTCGTTAAAAATCAAAGAAAGCTAAATAAATAAATTATTACTAAATAAATTAACAAATACCATTAAAATCATAATTAAAATTAAATAATTTAAAGAACATTAAAAACATTAATAACAACACAACTATATCTAAGTTTTATAATATGGTTGTAAATAGTTACTAGATAACTAATTATAATATTGTTGATTATAAGCAAACTAGAAATACCAAGACTCACAAAAAACACTTGATGATAAATAAAACATCGAGATCACAAAAAGAGGTCAAATTAAATATAAAGAAAATAGACAACCAAAGCAGTCTAAGTAAGAAAATTCTAACACCTATACATGAGAGGCTTCCAAACATGACTTATTCCAAGCCCTTCATCTCTATTTAAATTAGATAAGTGCTTCAAAATTTCAAGTGCCTCTCTAAGCTTCCATTTCTGAAAGTGATCTTCGACAATGATGACCTTAGCCTCTTCTATATTTATAACATGTTCAATCTTGCAAGAATGTTTAGCCAGAGCTGATTTCTCTTTCATTTCAAGATGAATATCAGTTGCATGCTCTTTAAATCTAGTGAAAACCAACCTTTCTATTTCCCCTATGTAAGGGATGCCACAAGATCATTTTATAATGTTTACTCCTCTACAGAGGTTAGGGTCCAAATGGTCATTCACCGAATCTAAATTCATACATAATTTGTTCACTGGAAGGAAAATAGAGTTAATATTTTGGTGTTTGAGAATTTTAGCTAACTTATTAGAAATGCCTTTAACATAAGGTAGATATGCCCTAGGTCCATTTATTAAGGTAACATCAATTTTGGTTCTATCAAAATTTTCTTTTACCTATTTAATAGCTTTAGTTATTTGTTTTCCTGAAAACCCATTTAACTTAAAAACCTCTTTTAAATGACCAATTTCATGATCAATGTTATCCTTATCATAGATTTTGAAAGCCCTCATGATCATATTTTTGAGAACCCCCATTTTATGAGTTGGACAGTGGTGGGAGGAGGCATGAAGGTAAAGGTTTGTGTGTACACCTTTCTTGTAAACCTTTCTAGCTAAAGTGCCATCATCTTTCCTTGAAATGAGGACATCCAAAAAGGGTAGGCTACCTTCTATTTCAAGTTCTTTGGTGAAGATTATTATTGGCCCCTCAATTTTGACCAAGTATTTCATCCAATTTTAGCACACAACATGGAGGGACCATTGTCTATCTATTTACAAGTACCAACATGACATGAGAGAACCATGGTGCAGGAGGACCATGGCATGACACTAGTAGCGTGAGAGTTGAAGCGCATGGAAGGAAAATGGTGTGGAAGACCTAACATGGGAGGACCTAATCAAGATAAAATGTGGCACGAGGAACCCAAGAATAGAGGACTCAGAACCAAAAGTAGAAGACTAAGGAATGTGGGAGCAATTAGAAGAATAAATCAAGTAGGACACTTCAACCCCATTGACCAGACGCCTTGTACCAGCCCACAAGGAATAAAACACTTGGATATGAATATATAACATAGAGTAAGCATCTACAGGTATAGAGGCCCGATTCTATAGGAATAATTAGTTATAAGAGCCATGACGTTTAGACTGTTAGGAGTCTGTGTGCCATTTGTCCATATTAATTTAGGGACTTGACATTTGGATAGGGAAAAATAAGTATAAAAACCCTTATTTTAATCATTTGTAGGGGGATTTTTGTGTGTGTGAACCTTTGGAGGAATATAGAGCATTATGTCTTGTAATCAGTATGCACTCTAATGAGAATTCAATGTTTATCATAGTGTACTTCAAATAATAAATTGTTATAAGTGTTGAATATTGAAATGTGGTTCATGATAAGGTCATGATTTCCCTTCTTTTATAATTAGTTAGTAATGGTAATATAATCTAAAATGTTAAAAGAACAAAATTAGTATATTTGAGTTGACACAAGAAATGAGTAAACACACATCATACTTCAAAGTCTTCAAGAACTAGTCTTTTGCTATGTACTTTTGGTGAGTGCGTGAGACTCATCCATCATGTGATAGAGCTAATGTGCTAGCTTATTGGGAAGAGGCTTCAACATTGATGTTTAGATAAAGAAAACCCACAATTTTGGTTTTGTTACTAGGACATAAAGCAATTGGAGCATAATTATGGAAAATGTTTGAGCACCTTATGCTAGAGAATATTGAAGAATGGGTTACCAGTGTTAAAGACAAATTTTTGGTTATGTATCTTGAACTAGGAATTTTTGTGTGATAGTGGGTAGAGCAGAATCTCTATAACTCATTATATGAGACTTTATTTTCTGAGGTCTAAGTTGTCTTGCATTCTTGGATCCTAGCATTCACTCAAGGACATTACAAAAATATCAAAAGAGGGCAGTCTTGGACACTAGAATGATAGAGGAGTTTAGCATAACTAAGAGTTTCTTGGACATAAGCAATTGACTACTAGTGGAAAGGCAATCAGAATAGTTACATTCTAGAATATGCCGTCACCACATATTCATGTCCTGAGGAAGTAAAGTTCCATTTTATATGATAACCAAGGGGGCATTATCTTTCATTATTTCCCATCGAGATTAAGAAGCTAATTGTTGATCTTGGGTTGGAAACACTACTCATGGAAGGCTAAAATATCCTATGCATGAGTCACACATTTGGAGGAGAGACTACTATTTGGTTCAAGATTGTGGGTTCAACATGGTAGCAAGCTAGTGAACACTATGAAAATGGAAGTATAATGAAGCTCGATAGAGAATCATGGGAGTTAGTGGCATGGTAAGGGATTGAGAAAACTTAAGGAGTGTTGTGAAGAGCTGCAGGGAGCTAGATGCACTTGAAGAATCCATCACTTTTGGGCCACAACCTTTGTTGTTTTTATCCTTCAAAGGAGAAATGAGCTGAAATGCCAAAGATGGACCAAGTATGAGTCAATCAGGATCCCCCACCATAGTGCGTGCTCATGTCTTTGAGTTAGATAGAGTACATATAAATAATTAGGATACAAATAGTACAGATTCAAAAACTAAAAGGATAAGGGAAACTGAGACCAGGTCATTAGGCAATAGTTTAGAATCTACATCCTTCTCTTTCAAGAGATGTCCATGACATAGCTTGGAATGCCTAGAAGATCTAGTCCTCAAGGCCAAAGTATAGTCCTAAACCTAGGAAGTCAACCATTCACCATGCGATCCCTATTTTATAGCAAGTAAATATTACTACTCATAATGGGGGCCAAACGTAATCTACATCCAACCCAATTGAAAAGGTACATTGAGAAGAACCATGGGCAAGGAAGTACCCTGATGTACTACAATAAAATGATGTCCTTCAAGATACAATGGCACTTGTGTAAGAGATCTAAGGCAAGATTCAATACCTAAAGGACAAGGATGTCACACATTGCAAAGGGAAACTAAACCACCAGTATTGCGGTAAAGTTTTTAGGAACTATGCAAACACATGCTCGATGAAGACATCATTCCCCAACTTAGAACCTAGCTTAAAGGCCAAGCCTACCTACTAAATGAAGCCCACACTCATCTCAATCGATAAAGTGAAGATCAATATTTCAATCATGCTTGATGCCAGGAAAGTCCTAGTTCCACTTCTCTAAAAGATGGAAAAATATTAGTTAATGTTGCTATTAATGGATGGGTAATCTAGGATATTCCAGTAGATATTGATGTTAAATTAAATGTTCTCACTAAAGATGCCTGGTAGAAAATATATAGTCTAGCCTTGCATCCGTCACCTCATGTCTTGTTCATGGCAAATAAGACTCACACACATCCTATTAGAGTCCTTAAAAATGCCACCATTAAAATACTTGGGGTACCCTTCAAAGCAAACTTTGAGTTTTTGGAGTTGGCAAAAGTTGATGACTAATTAGTCTTACTAAGAAGGCCTTAGTGCTACAAAATCATGCAGATTTAAGCTTTAGAAATTGATACATTAGCTTTGAGAATACTGATCAATGCATGATAATAACCTTAAACCAAGCATAGGGGCCACCCTAAATTGATCCCATGAGCATTGATGAAGACATCAACAATATGTATAATATGATTGCTCAACATGATGAGCAACATAATCCAATGTCAGATGGTATTCTTCGCTAGATGGAAAACCAGTCTATCTCAGATACTATAAGCAATGCTTGCAACTGTTGGGCCCATGGTGATTATGACCTCACTAGAAGATTGTGTAGCACCATCAACAGAGATGAAAACATCCCGTGCTAGTTTCCCAAATGTCACAAGTTTGTGCACCTCGTAGGTTTAGCAATGCAAATACTATTGGAGGGACCACTATTAGAGAGACTTAATGAAGCTTCATGGTTCCAAAGACAAATGGAGGTGCATGATTTTGTCTAGTACCTTAAAGATTTCTATGATATCAAAAATGAACAGATGAGGTCATTATACCACATTTTTTATGGCACCACCATAAGGTGGTGGCGTACACATAAAGAGTGTCTTTTGTATTGGGATAAATTATGAGCTGATATACATCATATATTCCACCATGATAATAAGATCAGAGGCATACTCAGTTACAGTGGTATGGGAGCACCTAAACCTCACCTTGAGGCTTGTGATACAATATGGTCAGCTGAGGAAACATTTTTACCAGAATACCTCTAGGTCCATGCGTTCTATGAAACTTTGTATATTTAGGCATGGGCTTGGTACATACATGAATAAAGGCATATGGGAACAAGGTTTTGGTAGTTACTAAAGGAAAACATGATGTCAGCACTTTCTTACTCTTCACCAAGGGTAGACTTATGTCTTACTCTTTAAACCATACGTGAAATAATCATTAGAGATCTGAGTCCTATTGAAGACTGCCTACATCATATTCATCAATAACTTGAAGAACCCTTACATTTATTCACTGAGCCTCTCAGATAATCAACTCTTTCACCATTAAAAATTCCTAGTGAAGAACACCATGAAGAGATCTGCCCATCTTTTAAGTAGATGAAGAAGGGTCTACTTCACTCAATCTGTTGAATAACAACCTGCATGTCCCTATGAGTACTAACTCATGAAATGTTTAATGAAAACTCCCCCATACACAACCCTTATCATGGGCCCATTCAAATGGTTCAACTTAACATTGGTACAGAGCAAGAACCTAAGATGGTGACCATTGGAAATTATTAAACTAAGACAGAAATTTCATAAATCTTTGACTTACTAAAAGAGTATCAGGATGTGTTTTTTAAGAAATACAATGAAATGAAATGGGTTCACCCTTCACTAAGAAATATGTATATAAATTTGATTAATGGCACTCACCCCATGAAGAAACATCCATATCGGATGAACCCTAACATCTGAGTGCATGTAAAAGAAGAGATTGATAACATGCTTCACACCAGATTAATTACTCCCATTGATGAATCTGATTAGGTAAGTCCCATGGTAATAAATATCAAAAAGGATGGATGTATATGAATCTATGTTGATTATCATATATTAAATGCATCCTATGTGACTGATCCTTTTCCAACACCATTCATGGAGGAAATCCTAGAAGGTGTTACTGGTTATGAGATATACTTCTTTATCGATGGGTTCTTGGGATATCACCAAGTCTAGATAACTGAGGAAGACTACTCTAAGACCACTTTTGCTATAGAATGGGGCTCTTTTGCCTATACCATGATGCCTTTTGGGTTGAAAAATGCCCTGATGGTGTTCTCATGGGTAGTAGTTGAGACTTTCAAATATTTTATCCATAAGTTTCTCCAAGTCTACTTAGATGACTGAAAGATATATGGGTTGATCAAGGACCACTACACCAATCTCAGTATCATGCTTGAGTGCTACTGAGTGTTACAAATTTACATACATTTGAAGAAATGCTTGTTTGTGACACTTTTTGGGGTACATTTTGGGCATATCATTTGTAAATGACTCCTGGTGGATCCAACCAAAGTCTCTATCATTCTCCATCTGTGAGCACCCAAAACTTAGTGCAAGGTATGCAGATCTTTAGACACATAGTCTACTACAAAAAATTTATTCAGGGTTATGTTAAGATTGTCACACCCTTAGAATAACTTCTAAATCATAATGAATAATTCATATGGACTAATTCTTACAAACAAGCCTTTCAAACACTCAAGGAAAGACTAGTTACCGCTCCTATCTTACAATTTCTAGATTAGACAAAACCCTTTCATATCCATGTTGATGCATATGGAACAATAGTCAACATAATACTCACATAACTAAGAGAAGGAAACTTGGACCATCCAATATATTTTTCCAGTAGGAAGCTTACATCAGTCGAGAGAAATTATACCACCATCAAACATGAAGCCTTGTCTATGGTTTACATGCTATAAAAATTTAGATAGTACCTTATAGCCACATCATTTGTATTCTACACTGACCATGAGGCTTTAAATTATCTCATCAACAAGCTAGTTCTCCATGAAATAATTTACCACTGGATTGTTTTCTTCCAAGAATTCTAGTTTTTCATAGTAGTAAAACCCAGGAAAACCAACTGTGGACCTGATCATTTATCCTGAATTGAAAATAGAGAACTTCCACATGCCACAGAAGATGACCTTCCTGACGTACAACTCTTTCAAGTAGCTTAGGTACCTAAATAACTAGAGGATATTATGACATTCCTTAAAACTAGATGTGCCCTTAATTCTCTCACTTCACAATAAAAGAAACAACTTGCGATCCGTGCCTCACCTTATCAACTAATAGCAGAAGACTTGAATAAGATGGGTCATGATGAGGTACTACATCACTGTGTAATGCAGTATGAATTCCTCGAGGTATTACGAGAATTCCATGAAGGTATTATCAGAGGACATTATGCTAGAGAGGCTACCATATGCAAGGTGTTGCTCATCAGACTCTGGTGGCTGACTTTATTTAAGGATGCAAAGGCATATATAAGGTAATGTGATATTTTCCAACATGTGGGAAGACCAAATAGAAGATATGCCATATCATTATACCCAATTTATTCTTAATAACCATTTGAAAAGTGGGATATTAACTTTGTAGGGTCCATCACTCTAACAAGATGATGAATAGGCTCATGATACATAATTATGGCAACTGACTACTTAATGCATTGGGATAAAGTAGGGCCAACCAAAGACTACCATAGTGACTACCATGCAGTTCATCTAGAAAAACATTATAACATGCTTTGGATGTCTGCTAAGCTTCACCAATGATCATAAAACCCACTTCTTGAATAAGACAATTTGAATCTTATTGGTTGAATTCATGATCGTACACCACAAGAAAACACCATACCACCCACATGCTATTAGAACAACTGAAGCCTTCAAAAATATCCTTGATATCATTTTGACAAAAATTTGCAATGTTGGTAGAACTGATTGGGACGACAGAGCATCTTTAGTACTTTGGGCATACTTGACCACATATAAATGCCTCAACAAAAGTACACCATTCAACTTAGTATATGGAAAGGAAGTGGTTATGTCAGTGGAGTCCCTGGTTCCATCTCTCTGGATATCATGTATAGAAAACCTTAATGATGATGCCTCTTTGAAAGCTCAGCTCGATGAACTCATGAAACTAGATGAGGCTCAATTCCTCACCCACTAGAATCAAGATTTTGAGAAATGGAAATAGAAAGCATGGCATGATCTCCATTTAAAGAAAAAAATCTTCACCCATGGCATGAAAGTTCTACTCTATAACTCTAGGTTCACACGCCATCTTAGGAAGCTCCATATTCACTAGGATGGACCATTCATAATTCATAACATTCAACCTATTAGAGCTTTTCAGCTAAAATGAAAAGATGGTCAATTCCTCTATTATGATTCAACCATATTATGATTTTGTTTGAGTTTGTGTTATTTTCAATAAGGCTTGAGGCCATTAGTTTAGGATTTATTAATTTCAATAAAAAGTGCTGCCATTTTAGGCATGCAACTCTCTTATGTAATTCTCAATCAAGATTAGTTTATTTTTTTGGAGGACCACAAACCCTATTTAGTGTGGGGTAAGGTATTATGCATATGAATACAAGACATAACATGTGGGCATGCAAGTTTCAATGGTGCAAGAGTCATATATGGCACATAAGTGATTAAGGGTGCATGAGTCATTTAATAAAGCATTTTTGAAAGGTTCCCACCATTTACATGACAATTAGTTTCCACTACTCTAGAAAAATGGGATAGTTGTCATCCACTCCCAAGAAAGGCATAGGAAGGAATGGACCATTAATGCAACAAGGTTAGTCATAACAATAAACATGTGGTAGAATAATGGGAAAAGTTTGTTAAAACACTAAAGTCTTAATGTAAGATCCAAAGTATGAAGATCATTAATAGATATGAATTTATGACCAAAAATGATAAGGAGAGGAAAGAAATTAATGAAGTAAACTGCCCAGAGGACCTATAAATAAATGAGTCAAACTCATTCTACACTTTACCTTACTATAATATTCAAGTGTTTAATGAACCAAAGAACTAGAGCGATGAAATTAAAATGTTTACAAAGCAGAAGTGTTTATAGGTTTTACAAAGATATGATGGTTGCTTCCAGGTGAAGAATAAAGGTTATCAAGTCTAGATTTACACATAAGAGTGGAGATTGTTGGAGTTACTGATTTTAGGTTCCACCATTATCGAAGCATGAAGATCAAGAGCCAAGGCAAGTTTGATTACCACAATGTATTCATTTGGGAATGTGGGATGGTTGTGGGTTAACCTTTGAGTGCCATGAAAGGTAATGCGATCAAAGAAAAAGGCCAAAAGAGTTGAAAAACTACTAACCTTACTAGAAGAGAGAGAGGTGAGTGGAGAAGCATGGTTCCCTATAAGAGAGGAGCCTTTGAAAGACCAAGAAGAAACACTTAGGCAAGTGTAGCGTGTGGGAGTTCAAATTGAGAGTGTAGAAGAAGCTAAGATGGTGAAAAAGGGAAAGCAAGCACAAGCCTCCTTACCATAAATTGCTCTACCATCTCCCCCTCAAACCTTTTACATAGAAGAGATGCAATACCCTGAGTCAGTCTTACACACGAAAAATTGGGTCTCTAAGGTGTCAATTACAACCATATTTTACTACAACCACCACCAACTGGGGAATGAGGTGGAATTGTATAATGACTATCAAGTCCAAACCATAAACATTAGAAACCAAGTGGTCTATGACCTCTCAATCAAGAACCAATTGGATAGAGCTGGCCTATTCCAACTATTTGAGTTGTCATACTTTGGAAAGCCTACTGAGGTGGTTCAGTTCCTCCTCTCATGCATTTATAAAAATTACATCCACTTTAAGGGACATAACATGAAAATCATCGTAGAAAGGATAAGCAAGGTTATAGGACTTCAGTGCTCAAGAATGAATGTCCTAGATGACTTAATGGATATGAAGGAGATCTGATAGACTACCATCATGCTTATGTATCAAAAGTAGGGGCACACAATGCACATTAGAAATTTAAAGGATCCCACCCTAAGAGTCACAGTGCAGATCATTTCCACCAAGGTTGGAGGGACCAACTAGTGAAAAGAGGTGGATATGGCCCACCTTCACATAACAAACCAAGTAGTGCAGGGTATACAATATAACTAGGTACTATACTTTACCTAAAAGATAGCTGAAGATGTAGAAAAGGTGCATAAAATGCCTAAGTACAAGTTCTCTTAAGGGGAAATCTTAATATTTTTGGTTTTTGATGAAATTGGAGTGCCTAACTATAGTTCAAGATCTTTGAAGTGGGTATACCCCCCACTCACAAGTCCCCAGTTGAGCGCTACAAGGACTTCACTTATCCCTAGCACATCACTCCAACTTACAAGTTAAAGATGAAGTACTATTTCGATAGGATGAAGGCAAATTTTGGGAATGAATGGTTCATTCTCAAGGATTTGCCCTCCCTAACCACAGATCAAGTAGAAATCATTATGAAGTAGTGCTACTCCCTAGAATGCATCTAAATGAACCCTTCAAGAGAACTATCAACATAGCTTAAGCTGCCATATGCATTCTTGATGTGCTACTTTATTTATTCTATCAATCAGATTTATGATGCATATCCAATCAATCTATAGGCCAATTATATTGACATGAAACACCACACCCTCTATAAAATGTTTGTATATCCTCGAAAAAAGGCCTATATAGAGAAGGGAGAAATAGGTGTAACCAAAATTAAGATTAAGGATATCTTAGTTGGGGAATAGGTACACAAACTATTCTATATGTTACACCCTGACCTGTGTCCTCAAGATGGAGACCTCAAAAAGAGGCTCCCCCAAGTACCATAGCAAAGGAGGCAACCTAAGCAAAGCACCAACATAAGTGGGCAATAGGACCCCCAAAATGATAGAGGATAGTGGAGGTGCATCCCTCCAAACCAACTCAACATCACCAATCAGAACCACAACCACCACTTCACACTTCACCTTCACCTTCACCTCATCCTTCATCTTCACCACCTCAACCATCTCCATGTCACATTTCATCACCACCTACATCACCTTCACCTCATCCTACTCCTTCCCACTTACCTACCCTACCTTCTCCACCCTAAGAAACTCCTCATCCAACTCCCCCACTTATCCACCATCAGAACCACCTTCACTTCCATCTTTTCCTAAGACTACTAGTAGATCAACAACTCAACACCCTCTAAGTCAAGTGGCCCAAAGGGACCCCTCTCAGGACTAGATTCATAATTTGGGATCAGATTTAGAGAAGAATCCATCCCCAGTGCAAGAGGACCCATCTAGTGGAAAAATTGATGCTAATATGGCAGTGGATGAGATGGCCTTACAAAGCCATCAAGAAGTTGAACTAGAGTGAGATCCAGAAAGAGCAAAGGGGCCAGTTGAGGGAGAATAGGAATAGAGAGGATTGTCCACTTTATGCAAATGATACTAGTTCAGTGTTGAATAATAAAATCTCTATCTTTAGAAGCATTTCCACCCCAATTTTGTGACCCAAGAAAAAAGGAAGCAATTATCCTTTCTTTTTTAGATGTATAGTGAAGATCCCCAATTCGATGTTCTATTGGATTGCATTTTTATGGCGTAGACACCCCAAGTCTGCCAAACCTCATGAAATTTGATCCACAATGGATCTCCTTGATAATGATAAGTGTCACATTTTTTTAACTTTCCATGGAAGTGACATGACAAAATATTTTATCAGAGTAAGATGCACTCACAACCGAAAGGAAACATGGCAAAGTGGTGAAAATGTAAAATAAAGTGTATGTTAAAAAGTAGGCACTAGTCAAGGAAGTGGCCTTCTTTAAGAAAAAACCTCAAGAGACCACTGAGGCTAAGGTAAGGGTTTTAAACCTTTGCAAAATAATTTTTAAAGAAGAGCTAGCACTAGCAGATGGTGTACCATTGGATGGGGATGTTATAGGGAAATCAGAGACATTGGTTGAGCTATTGATCAAAAAGAATAAGGAGTACCTCATGCCCAAAGATGAGTTCCAAGAACTACTGGAGAAATTCACCACTACAATAGATATCTACCATAGTACTTTGGAGAGAGTCAGAGAGGTTATCCTGATTTTAGATGGCATTTTTGCATGCATGGCATGCCTTAATAAAATAATAAAAGCTTGGATCAATGATGAGGAGGTCCTGAGGTAGTAAGTAGTTAATGTTTCCATATTAATAAAAGATCATACCAAATGCACAAAGGCATTCAAAAATTTAAAAATTATGAAAGAAGCAAGAAATAAATATCATCAACAAATAAATGCTAGTTTTGACACACTTTGAGGACAGGTTGACAAGGAGGTCTCTGAATTAGAGAACATCCAAAAGGCAGATAGCGTAGGCCTAGATGAATAGATGAAGAAGACTGAGACTCCAACTCAGCCTGAGGAGTTGAAAATAGTAAAGGAGTCCATTGAAAAAACAACTGTTAAAGTTCTCAATGCCTTATCCCTTTGGGATGAGCTAAGGAAAGAACTCGAGTTGAAAAGGCTTGAGTTCCTTGAGGATGCCAATACAACTTAGTCTGGGATGGACTAAGAACTTAGTGTGGGGTGATTTTGGCCCCTCAATTTGATTAAGTATTTGTTCTAATGTTGGCACGTAGCATGGACGGACCATTGTCCATCTTTTTACAAGTACCGACATGGTACAGGAGGACCATGGTAGGAGACTAGCAACATGAGAGTTGAAGGGCACAAAAGGATAATGGTGTGGCAGACCCAATGTAGGAGGACCTATTCAAGTTAAATAATGGCATGAGGAACCCGAGAATAGAAGACTCAAAACTAGAAGTGAAATACTAAGGGAGCATGAGAGAAGGGGAACATGAGGAATGTGGGAGAAGTTAGAAGAATTAATCAAGTAGGACACTTTGACCCCACTGATCAGAGACCTTGTACCAACTTGTGAGGAATGAAACACTTGGATATGAATATATAACATAGAGAAATCATCTAGGGGCATAGAGGTTCGATTCTATAGGAACAATCAGTTATAAGAGCCATGACTCTCAGCCTATTGGTAGTCCATGTGCCATTTGTCCATATTAAGTTAGGGACTTGACATTTGGATAGGGAAAAACAAGTATAAAAACCTCTCTTGTAATCATTCACGTGGGGATTTTTGTTTGTGTGAACCTTTGGAGGAATATAGAGCATTTTGTCTTGTAATCAATAAGCACTCTCATGAGAATTCAATGTTTGTCATATCATACTTTAAACAATGAACTGTTATAAGTGTTGAATGTTGAAATGTGGTTCATTATAAAGTCATGAGTTCCATTCTTTTATAATTAGCTATTAATGGTAATATAATATGGAATATTAAAGGAACAATAGTAGAATATTTGAGTTGACACAAGAAATGATCAAACACACGTCTTGCTTCAAAGTCTTTGTGAACTGGTATTTTGTTATGTGCTTCAGGTGAGCGTGCAAGACTCATCCCTCATGTGAAAAGGCCAGTGTAGTAGCTTATTGGGAAGAGGCTTCAACGTCAATATTTAGATAAAGAAAGTCCAACAATTATGCTAGGAAAAAGGTTGTTGAGATGGGAATGGAATTCCTATAGGCTTTTCATTCCATAGTGCTAACATAAATTTGTGTCATCTACAAATCTTTTCCACCATTTCCATTTCAAAGGAAAGAAGTAAAGAGCAAGTTCCTCAAAAAGTTTCATGAAAAGATTAGCATCTTATTCAAATAGAGATGAAGGGCTTGGAATAAGTCATGTCTAGAAGCCTCTCATGTATAGGTGTTATAATTTTCTTACTTAGATTGCTTTAGTTATCTATTTTCTTTATATTTAATTTGACCTCCTTTTGTGATCTTAGTGTTTTATTTATCATCAAGCATTTTTAGTAGGTCTTGATATTTCTAGTTTGGTTATAATCAATAATATTATAATTAATTATCTAGTAACTATTTATAACCATATTATTAAACTTAGATATAGTTGTGTTGTTATTAATGTTTTTAATTTTCTTTAAATTATTTAATTTTAATTGTGATTTTAATGGTATTTGTTAATTTATTTAGTAATAATTGCTTTATTTATCTTTCTTTGATTTTTAATGATCTGAATTCTTTTTTTCTATTTTTTTGGTTTATTTTTCAATTTAGAATCTTTTAACAATGGTTAATTTACTAATTTAGAAACTTTTTACAATGGTTAATTCTTCATGATTTTAAGAGCTGATAGGTCATGTTGTTCCACATTAATCTTTTATCCTAATGAAGGATCACAGAAGAGGATCTAAAACATTGACCATCAAAAATCAACATAGTTTTTATAGAAAAAGGTAATGAACAGTTGTTAGTGTTCAACAACCCATGATAGAAACTACAAGTGTACCAACTATAGTGCTCAATGCAATTATTTTTATTTATTTAATGTCATATGATGGGTCTATGGATCTAGAGCAATATTTGGTAACTTATGATATGAAATGGAATGTTAGAGGGATAACATTAGATGATGTTAAGAAATGTGAACTCATAGGGGTTTTGTCAAGATGAGCCTTAAAGTTCATTTACGAAAGGGATGTAAACACTCTGGACCTTACACAAGTTAAAATTTTGTTTATAATAGAGTTTAAATTGAAAAAATGTACAAGCCAAACTATTCAAGATTTATATAAGATTCGACAAAAGTCTGTATAATTAGTTGGAGAATATGATCAAATATTTTCTGATGTCATGAACAAAATTTAATTCATCCTATAGGAAAAAGATAACTTTGTTTAGTTCATAAAAGGGTTGTGACCAAGAATTAGATTTGTTATTACACAGACCTAGTACCTGAACAAAGTTGATACTTAATCTATTGCTTTAGTAGTGGAGTAAATAGAGGATTATGGGGATGCTCCCATAGTTGGTTCTAAATTTGAGGTAAAGATAGATGAATTCATAAGAATAATGGATGAGATGCATGAAAAAGATAAGCCTATACTAAGTTTATGGTGCACAGAGTGTGGATGGGAAGGACATCATAGAAATTATTGTCCTTAGCTTAACAATGTGTTTTGTGAGACATGTAGGGTAATAAGGCATGCAAATTCCAAGTGCCATCTTTTACAGAACTACATACAAAAAGCATAGGGTTTGTTTTGTAATTTTTGTAAGTCCACTAACCATAATGAAAAGAATTACCAAGCATTACAAGAGTTGAAGTAGGATATTACTAAGAATGTCTTCGTAGTTGTAGCACAATAAATATCAACTACAAAGTAGGTGATTATAGGACTAAAAGAAGAGATGATAAGTGCAACTCAAGGTAAACCTGTATGGATGCCTTCATAACCCCGGTATCAACCAAAAGCTCTAAAAAGTTATAATAATAGATCATATCCATCATATCAATATTTTGGTTAGTATATACATCCGTGGACCAGTACAAACCTCCAATAGCAACAGTCAAATTGGGCTATAAGTTCCTCTCAACACTAATATGGGGGGTATAATGCATTGTAAAACTAATAATGAGGGTATGTTGGACTAAAGACATAAGGTTTAGGATACCAAAAAATAGAGGTGGTTATAGGGGATAATATCGAGGGGGATACCAATGAGGTTGTAACAATGATAATCAACAAACCTGACCACCTATGCAATGTTATTAATGTGGAGTAAACAATCACTATGCAAAGAATTTCCCTAAAAATATATAGAGACAAATCTACTACATATAATGCAATGTTCAAGGTTAGCATCAACTGAAAGATTGTCCAGTGCTTAAGAAAAAAAGGAAAGAGAGGTCAGTACGCAACATAAACATGATAAATGTGCAACCAAAGGATAATCTATTCGTGTAAGCAATTACCAAGCAACAAATAGAAGAACAAGGGTTACCACCAATATAAATGCCATAGGATTAGAAAAGTATAATAGGACAAATATCTCGATCTTGATATTGAAAACAATTTGATTTACTAGCTACATAGGTCTTGTAAGAGATTCAAAAATAACCAACTTCTAAAGGTGATAATACAGCCATTGATGCTCAAATATAGAGACAGATTGTAAGAATAGTGAGATAGGAGGGTGTTGTGACTGCCCTAACAAACTTGATGAAGTTACTTATCACCTTATGAAATGAAGATATTTTGAAAAACATCACTAATCTCTTACATAATCTTCTAGAGTGCACACAACGAGGTCAAAAACATATTGACAAAGTAGTATGATATGTTAAGACTAAAAAACCTATGGATGTTGATTCTCATATGGATGTTGAGTTGGCTGGATATGAGATTTTGAATGAACTATTTGATTTTGGTATCATGATCAATATGATTCTATGATCAACTTGGGAAGCCATTAGTTGACCAATCTTGAGCTACAGTACAATTATTCTCAATATGGTATATTATAGTAGGGTGGATCCCATTGAAAGGCTAGAAGATATTGATATTATAGTCAATCTCAGTTTGTATAGAGATTTTGAGGTCATTGATATGAAGACAATAGATACCCATTATCATTCCTTAATTAGTAATAAATGGGCCTATGATGGCCAAATGACCATTAGCACTATGCACAATCATCTAAAGGCACATCAAGGGGATAAGATAGTGGTCATACCCCTTAATAAGTCTAAACAAAAACTATATATCATCCCAAAAGAGCCTGAGTCCCCTTATGCCTATGGGAATAATACTTAATTTAATATCAATGTAGATGAAATTCAAACTAATTTGTGACCCGTAGAGTATCAAGCTTGGAAACATACACTATGCAGGAGGAAGAGCGACCAATGTACAAGCCTATTATAACAAATTCTCCAACCAGGCAAGTTCACATAGAAGAATGTGTTTCTCCATCAATGCACTCTCTAATAAAATATTAAGTAGATTTCATGTATAATACAAGTGAAGTAATGATGGATTACACATAACCTAATCTAGAGGGTGTTACACCTTGGGAAATAACATCATCCATAAGTAGTGACTCAAACACTCATATGTTGAACTGGGCTCAAAGATATCATGAGATATGGCCTTTGCACATGGTGTTCACTACTGAACACCAAATACCTTGATACTTTATGATAGAGGACCTTAACATTAATCCATTCATATTGAGGCTTGAACACCATGTGTTAAAGATGGATCAATGAGTCAATGCACTCATCTATGCACTAAAAGGGATTGTTGGAACTTGGTGGGTAGTGCATAGAAATATGGGAGGAAGCATATGAATTTTTGTGTGCAAGATTCTAAATACCAACTACTATTAAATTACAATGGCCTTTCTTCCAATAAGGTCGATGCCCCGAGTTACACATTCATCAGTGTGTGGATATATGGACTATATAGGGAGTAGAGCTAAGGTATTGGGTGTAAATTTTTAGTCATATGTTAGCACCTCTTCTAATGACCTAGTATATGTACCAAGAGCATAGGAAAGAGACTAAACACTGGGTGTGAGTGCAGCAAGACTTCATTAAGAATTTTGTGTTTGAAGATGATAACCCATTGGTGCATAATGCCTTACAAAACTCAAAATATTTATATGTCATGGATGAGCAGAAGAGTTAACAACTATAAATGAATCATCATCTCTTTAAGAAGCACCTTAGGATTTGAATTTAGCAATTCATAATTATAGGAGTAGTCAACAAGAAAAAGATCTTGTTAAGCCATGTAATAAAAAAATAGATGAACTAGTAAAATCTACTTATAGTGATGGAGATCTAGATCTATAAGTTTTATTTTAACCAAAATGTGAAACTAAACCAAAACTAGTTCAAACCGCATAATAAGTTGAAGAAAAAATACTATGCGATATAAACATTTAATAGCGGGAAGGTAAGTGCATCTTACAAGAAGATCTACCTAGTGGATCTAACAAAGTATATCAGGAACCCTTGAAAAATATTGAGGGAACACTGGAACAAAGGAGCTTCCTAAGTTTGTGACTGTGGCTGAATACTGGAGACAAAAACAAATCTTAAAAACTTTACAATTACTCTAAGACTATCAAGATATATTTCCAACCAAGTTTTATGATGTGAATGGTGTGGATCCATCCTTGAGCATGATGAATATAGAATTGAAAGAGTGCATTGACCCATCAAAAATCACCCATATAGGGTCAACCCAATATGAAGATTAACATAAAAGCCAAATTGGATCTTATGCAAGAAAATATAATTATTTATTTAGTTGAAAAAGTAGAATGGTTAATCCCTATAGTTGTGCATCCAAATAAAATAGGAGAATTTTGAGTTTGTAGAGACTACCATGTACTTAATGATGCCTACATTAATGACCCATTCTTGATACCCATTCACAGATGAATTCCTTGAGTCTATTATAGAGCATGAAGTGTACCCATTTATAGATGGATTTAATGGGTACCATCATATTTCCATCACGAAGGAGGATCGATATAATACTACCTTCATAATTTAATGGGGATCATTCACATATAAGGTAATGTCATTTAGCCTAAAGAATGCACTAGTAATGTTCTCTACGGCTATAGAAAATTCATTCTAAAACTTCATTCATGACTTTCTGTAATTTTATTTGGATGATTGGGCTATGTTCTCTTTATTTAAAAAATACTTGTCAAAGCTATGATTAATATTAGAATGGTGTTGCACTTTATGCATTACTTTGAATTATAATAAGTGTTCATCCTTCACACCTTTGGGTGTTCTGTTAGGCCATGTCATATGTAATGATGGTATTTTGTTTGATCCAGCTAAGATTGATGTGATAGTTGGGATGTTACCTCTAACTAACACTACAGAAGTGTGCTCATTTCTTGATCATATGAGATACTATAAAAAGTTTATAAAAGGGTATGTAGCCATATTGGTGCTAATGGAGAAACTACTATGCAAAGATACAAGGTTTGAGTGGATAGTATAATTCCAAGTAGTATTCATTGAGATAAAAAAAATGCTATCGATATATCCAATTATATTTTTTTCTAATTGGAAGAAGCCATTCCACATAAATGTGGATGCTTCTAGTACCACATTAGGAGTTGTCTTAGCACAACCAAGTGAAGGTGGGTTAGATCATCCCATACATTTTATTAGCTAGAAGATATTAGTTGTAAAAAATAATTATACAAATAGAGAGAGAGGCATTATCTATGATGTTTTTGCTATTAATTTTTTGGCATTACTTGTTAGCTACACCATTTGAGTTATTTACGAATCACCATTCATTGCGTTACTTGATCGAGAAGCCAATGCTGGGAGGATGGATATCTCGATGGATTATGTTATTTTTAAAATTTCAATTTTACATCAATGTTAAGCTAGGTCGATAAAATATGGGTTCAGATCATCTAATCAAGTTACACAATGGAGAGGAGCCATAATAAATAGAAGATGAATGCCAAGATGCATACTTATTCAAGGTTATTGCAATCCTAGATAATATGGAAGATATTACAAACTTATTTGAGTAACTTTCCCTATGTACTATACAAAATGGGATAAAAATCAAATGGTCACCTGAGCTACACCATATAGTCTCATCAATGGGTTTTTGTATAAGGTGGGAGAGATGATGTGCTATGCAAAGTAGCATTAGAACATAAATGACCATAACTTCTTCAAGAAGATCATCAAATAATTATAGGGGGTCACTTCACATGTGAAACCAATACCATAAAAATCCTACAAATTTGTCTTTGGTGGCCTACCATATTTTAGGATGTGCACAGAGTAGCCAAGCATTGTGATGTCTGCTAATGAATGGGCAATCCAAATCAATGTGATGAAATGTCTTTGGTTCCCATGCTCACACAACAACCATTCAAACAATGTGGAATTGAATTTATTCAACCTATAACTCCTAACAGGTGAATTCATGCATGGTATATCATTACTATTACTAATTACTTCATCAAATGGGTGGAAGCAGTTGGGACCCCAAGTTATGGTGCAAAAGATGCTACCAAGTTCCTATATGAAAATATCGTCACAAGGTTTAGGTGTCCAATCAAGCTTGATAGTGACAAAAGAACACATTTCCTCAATAATACTATCAAAACTCTCACTGAAGAGTTTATGATATTGTACCATAAAAGCATGTTTTATCATCTCCAAGCAAATGGGCAAGTTAAAGCATCAAACAAGATATTGGATAAAATATTGATAGAGATTTGTAATGTGCAAAGGGATGATTGGGAGGATAGCATTCATATGGTTCTTTAAGCATACAGAACATGAATGGGTGCTGAGTGGCACCATATAGTTAAGTTTTTGTGTAATTTTGTTTATTTATTTTTATTTATTTTGTTTAGGGTCATGTTTTTGTACAGTGTGATATTTACATCACAACACATCATACTTAATTAGGATCAGTTACAGTTGTAAGTTATGATCAAATTCTAAAGATAGCCTAAGGAAAGATAGTTGGTACCAACTACCAGAGGTCATGAAATAAATCCAGAAAGGTGGAAATGACAATACAAGTATGGTGAAATGAAAAATAATGGTCATTCAAGACCATTAATGATAAGGCACTTGAATAGATTACATTCTTCCAAAGATGGATTATGTGGCTAATTTACAAATGCCATCATAAAAGAAATAGGGTATATGAAAAGAGATCACATCACATCAAATAACTACCAAGGGATCAATCAAGGATTCTAGATGAAAAAGGGTCACTTTTAGATCAAATTATACCAAGTAAGATTAAATTTGGGAAGGAAAACTTTTACGCAACTAGTTAACACATTTAAAGTAGTCGGTGAGACACAATTGATCATTAAAAGCTATATAAGAAGGGGAATGGACAACACACAAACATTACACACTTCTGAAAATAAGTGAATTTTGTGATCTACTTTTCAAACATATTCAAGTGCATAGATTACATCCTAGAGTTCGAGCAAACAAGTCCACTCTTCATCTTAGACAGTAATTACAATGATGGAATGAGGTTCACTATTTATTCCACTTAAAAATGCATAGAAGGAGGAGATTGGAATTGGCTTAGGTCTGTGACAAACTAAATACAATTACCCTAACCCTTTAAACTTCATGGATCAATAAAAAGTGACTTTGTTTACTCTTGGGCCTCAAATTACTGACTAGCTAGAGCCCTAGTGCTCCCACATCCACTACGAGGTTCATACATAAAAATATTGATCAAGTTACCTACATTTGGTCAACTTGAGAAGGTGATGCTTAACCTCTTGATTAGATATAAGCAAGGGGATATTTATTTGTCTCAACATGTTACAATTTGTATCAATGTCCAAGCTCTCGCATGAGCTATAGGTCTCCCAAATCATGACAAATCCCTTCTCGCATACAAGACCATCACTTATCCCATTCATTCAGACACCAGAGGGAAAGGAATACCAATTAAGTCCATAATGGATACTTCAGTGCACATTTTGGTCAAATACATCACAAAGAGGTTTTAGAAAATAACAAAGTATGCCAAACAAGAAAAAAAATGGGTCATCAATATCATGTATCACATGATACGCTTACATGAAGATTTTGATTGGCCCAAATTTTTAGCATTAAAAGTTAACTACTACTATTAAAAATGTATTCATAGGTACTTCATAGACTTTCCAATATCATTTTTGGTCTTACTTTTGTGTTTTACACAGTGGAAATCCCCAGAAGGACCCATTGATGTCATTATAGATTTTTGGCATGCCATCACCTTAACAAATATCGTATGGACCAGAACAGGGCAATATTATGAACAATTGGGTAGATTCAACTCCTATTGGATTTAGGCCTTAGCCTTAATCAATTTTCACCCCTAAATCCCTAAGGATGTCATGTATTATCTAGGGTAGCATGCATCTATAATAAAACTACATAGTGGGACGCAAATCAAAGTGCATGAGCTAGCAATTCCAACTACAACCACAATACCATTTTCCACAAAATGTTGGATGCACAAGTAGAAGTGTGGAGGTAGAAAGCTTTAGCTATGAGGCCCATACAACCCTTATGATCTATTCCTTTAGAAGGACAGTAACCAGTACCATAATAGGCATAATCACAACCATAAGCCCCACTACAAACATAAACAACCTCATCACAGTAAGATAAAGGTGAAAGAAAGGCCCCTATGTGGTGAGCCTCACCACCACCACCAAAGAAAAAGATGCATCACACAAATTCATAATTGGACAATCCAAATGTCCCAAGGATAATACATGAGTGTGACCTAATAAAACTGGGAATGGATGAGCATGAAGTCTTAAATACTATGTTGGAAGACATCGATAATGATGTATATGACAAGGAAGAAGAAAATGAATTATTTTTTTGGAAATCAATGTGCACATGCCAGGTGTGTAATCAGGTAAAGGAGGATCTCTAGGTTGATATTACTCAACCCCCACTCTCTATTATTGTTGATACCATAGGTCAAGAAGTAGTGTAACACAAGTTGGTAGCCAAAATATTTTAAGTATACCCAACTATAGAATCATCTGTTATGCAAATGGATGATATAACAAAACAAGAAAGCCTAATTTAGCCATTGATGTATAGATTGTACACACACCCATCTGTCACACCATCTCAAACTACAAGGAAAAGGATGGTGTCTTTTGGGGAACTAGCAGTTACAAGTAGTGTGCAGACATCACAAACAACACAACAACAACCTCCAACTCAGGCTACAAAGAAGCAAAAATGGATCCTCACTCATCTAGCCACTTCTAGGAAAAATACATTTGTGCATAGAGGTATAGTTATGGAATCAAAGTCTTTTGAAGAAACTGAATCAAGCACCAAACTTTACGTCCCAAAAGCTAGGGAGGAGCCTCAAGAAATAATTATGCTAGAGTCAGTACCTAAATAGTAAACTACGTAGCAAACATAGGATCTAGAGGATGCACAAAAGAAAGAAGAGAGGAAGTATAAAAAATAAGAGGAGAAGTGCAAGAACAAAGAAGATAAAGAGCAAGAAGTTACACAGGAGGTGCATTGTAAACAATAAGAAGATGCGTAGGAAGAATAGTATAAATAACAAGTTGTAGAGGAAAAGCACCATAATCAAGTTGAAGAAGTAGAGGCTTCAAAGAATCAAGTCAAATAAGCAAAGGCTATGAATAATTAGGACAAGGAAGCAAAGGTTGTGAGGAAGTAGGTTGAAGAAGTGGAGGCAAAAAGGAAGTAGTAGGAGTAAGCATAAAAAAATAACAAGAATCATAGGATGTTCAACAAAAGAAAGATGAAAAAGAGATAAAATCTAGGGCTCGGGCCGAACAAAAACCCAAAGATGAGAAATTTAAATAAGTATCTATCAAGCAAGAAACTAGAAATAAAGCTAAGGATGAAGAAGAGTAGCGTAATAAAGAAGAGTATGTTACATCCTGATTCTTCTCCAAGCAAACTTAATAGATTATTCATGGATATCTATAGCTGACAAATTCAAATTTGACTATTTTTAAATAAACTTAGATATATACTATTATGGGGCAGTAGGATATTACTTAAGTTACATGATCACACTACTATGATCTAGATGTAAGTATATGTTTACTTTATGATCATGTTGATTTGTCATTTTAGCTATATTTTATGATGAATGTATATCATTATTGCTATGGTCTAACTACTTGTTTTGCTATGAGATGGACACAGAAAAACTCATCCCTCAGATCATGCTAGAGAAATAACATCATCAAATAAGGTGATGTAGATCACAATATCAGAGGATGACAAAGAAACTAGTTAGTACTCTACACACACCACATGAGCCAACACATGATTAAATGCATAATTGAATGGTTAGAAAAGTGTGTTTAATGTTGTTTACATTAGATAGTCATTTATACTTGGTGGCTAGTATAATTTAATGGTTTATGCATAATTAGTTGTTTATGACACCTTATATATATGCTTAGATAAGTTAATCTTGTGTGACTAGCAGTTGGAACTATCATATGTGGATCAACTGACATATTTTGGTCATGTTGGGAATATAAGCTTGTTATCATTATTAGGCTTAATTATTTACTGTTATTAAATAACAACTTAATATAAATAAATTGTCATTATTCAAATTGTGTTTTAAATTATTAAATATGTTATAATTATCTACTAAAAAAAATTTAAAAAAACCTTTCAAAGGGAATAAAGTGAATAAAAGCCAAAAGGAGAAAAATAAAAGTTCAACTTTAAATCATTCCAATGATGGAAATTTAATTTTTCTCATAAAATTAAAAAAATGCTGATAAAATAATGAGAAAAACAAAAAAATAAAGGATATATATATATGTTTTAAATATTCTTAAAAGTTGTGCCATATATTTTATAAAGGGAAAGAAGAAAATCATAAAAAAAGAAGGTACTCAGATGGGAGAAGAGGAGTCATGAAATAAAAAGGATGCAAGCACCATCTGCCCGATAAGTAATGTACTTAAAATTTGTGTATTTATGTATGAGTTTGAATCTATAATTTCATATGGTCCGGTTGTAGTTATAATGGATGTATAAAGAAATGTATGTGGACCTGGTGTATATATATATGTGTATATATTCATTAATATATATAAAGTAATTATGTTTTTATATATGTATCCATTAACCAAAATCCTGTTATACATAGATATATAATAATTATTCTGATATATGTTAATGTAAACGATATGTATATGTTGCCACGATGTATATAATGCATCGATGTATAAGTTGATTATGCTATAATTATTTAATAGTTTATACTACTATATGTGACTATAGTTCTTTGTTACGGTAACAGAGCTCACTAATCAGGAAGATGCTTGTATATTGGATATTACACCTAGAAAATTTATATATCCGAATAGTACGAATTATAAAATAAAAATCATTGAACTAGATGATAAGTCCAGTAACATATATAAACTGATTATTTATTTATATATATATTGAGATGTTAACTCATGATTTTGTAGATCTGGTACTTGGCCAATGAATTCATATTTAATATAGGTTGGCCATTGGATTTGCAATCTCTGGTGTACTATTGTCTTCATTTCTAGGTTTCTAGAAGTGTACAGAAAATCCTAACACCAGATTTTAACATTGTATATAATAATAATGAGTATTTCAGGGTAGAGGCATCTTATATTTAATTACAGTGACTTATGTCATAAAGACAGTGCATGATATGAATATATAAGACGTAGGGAATGTTGAAGAGTCTGTTAGCTTAACATCCCTTGGCGTCATTGAAAGACCAGTATCTACTATGATAATTTTTCTTTATCTGTTAACCAAATGTACCTGTATTTATATAAGCACTACTAAATTCTGAACCGTTGCAATGAGTTTGGCATCGCTGCAATGTGTCTTTACATTACCATATAATTCACATACCAACTTGATGAGAGAAAAAGTCATTGCAATTTCTGTTCAAATCAAGACGACGTAATTTCTGTTTAATTTAAGACTACTATATATAGACAATAGTCGTTGTAAAAGATATTATACATAGTCACTATTTATGAGCTATTCCTTTCGTTGTTAATATATATAAATAATAATATATTGTGACTCTATAAATTATATAATCATTGTTAATAATATAGCCACTATTTATTTTAATAGTTCACTACAGTTTAGAGGCTTACTATATCGATGTTAATATATATAGTCACTTATTTCTAAGTTATAAAGTTTGGCTATTTAACCGGTGAATACAATGATGTGCATTGAGAATTATAAGGTTATAAAGCTTGGATAAGCAATTTAGTTTCGTAAGATATATATATATATTAGATATATATATATATATATATATGCAAGTTAGTTATTGTAAATAGTGATTTAGTTTATATAATAAATCAGGATGTAAACTTAGCATTATATACTTAGAGTAATATTTGTGATAATAGCTTTACAGATTTATTATTGGTTATAAAAATGAGTAAGTGTCTACCATATTGATTAGATTCTCTGCTTTGACTCTACTCTAGACTAAGAGAATAATAGTTAATTAAACTAGCAACAATGGTAGACAATATAGACTCAATGTTATAATATTTGAGGTATCTAAAAGCTATGTAGCATTGAATATTTTAGAATATTCTCTTTTTAAGTGTGTGACATTCATTACACATGTTATCTACAATTAGGTTTGTGTATTTAGTGTTATCTTTGTCGGACCTAATGTGTTGTAGTCTTTAGTGTAAGTGTCATTTATAATAAGTTGACGGAATCAACTTACAACAAGTCTATAGGATAATGAGTATAGACAACTATAAGGAGCTATGTGGCGAACTGATATGAGTATAAATAGTTTGAAGTCTATGATAATCTATTAATTAATATTCATAAAGTATTAATATCTTTAATAGTTGGTTAATGTATTTTATGAATGAAAGTTATAATGAATAAGTCATTGATCAGAGTTCTAACGACCATTAAGTTTTGCAAACCATGTTTATATTAGTAAGTACTTTTATGTAAAACACAATATGAATACTAGTTTGGGGTGTGTTAGTCTTGTTTTGCTAAATATATACATGAATTTAAGTTTACAGTATAAGTACATAATGTAAATGGCTATGTTGGGTTATATGCCTAAGATTATATCTAGGAGAATGATTTTACCTATTCCTTAGATGTCTAAGAGACCAAAACTGTGACCATATTAAAACAGTCTTTTAGAAAATAGAACGAAATGTTTAAGTGAGTGTTATAGCAGCTTTATGAGTTTTATATTTCTCTGCAAATGGTTAATTGGTTAGTGTTAAGTAATTGTGTGCAATACATGATTATGTGAGTGTTTGATTATATCTATCAAATATTGGTGCATCGTGATGCATGATTATAAAGTTATGTTGCTTAAATACTTGGGTAGTATAATTTCATACTTGATTGTGATATATATGTGAGTCATGTGATTCTTGAAAATATAAGTTTAATTATATGTATTTATGTAGTTGTGAACTATGATAGTATGAGATATCATAAAGTACTACAGTGTAATGTATGTTAAACCCAGATGGTACATACTATAATTGATATGTTTAGACTCACACTTACATTTGACTTCTTAAACATATATGTGTTAGTTATTACTATAGATGGTATGTTTTGTGATAGTTAGTGGGATTTTATATTTGCGTGCATACAACTTTAAAAATTTAGCAAATGTTAGAATAGTATATTATTGTGTTCCATGGGAACTATGATTTGCTTCGTTATATCTTGTTACTTAAATATATGTTTGTGTTTCTCTATAGTTATGACTAATTTATTATGATTTATTGTGGAAAACTAGTAGTTACGGCTTAGAATACTAGACTATGGCAATATGGGTTATCATAAGGTGTAGTATGTTTGGAAACTAATTGTGGTAGTGGAAATATGTAGTTAAATGTCTAATTACCTAGGTGGTATAAACTATATTCATTATTTCTAGTATGAAATAGATAATAATTTAAGATTCATTCATACATTTGATGGAATAAATATATGTTTGGATTACTCTAATGTTTCGCATGTTATATGATGTGCCTACTAGTAGGATGTAAATTAAATAAATCTTGTAGTTGAATTGTATTTGACCAATCTACATTACTGATATAGAGTAAGGAGTGAGATGGACTTCACTGGCTTACTAGTATCACCATGACAGATGAAGGCAGTCCGATCAAATGGTGTGTATGAATTCGATTGATCTATAGATCATTATTATTTATTATTTATAAAACTATGGACTAAAGTATGTCCAGTAAGACATTATCATTTCATGAGTATGATTTACAAATTTATGTGATATCTTGCAATAGAACAATTTTCTATGATACACTGCATGTTTAGTTTTAAAATCATATAGTACACAAGTACTTGCTTATCTCTCTCGATTCTCACACCATCACTATCTACTCATCTGTGAAGGGAGGGCCATTTTATGATGAGATTAGTGTGTGGGATTGATGGTCTATGGTTGGTGTGGAAAAGCACTCGAATGATGATCTCCCTTCACATAGTAGTACTATTTATCGAGATGACACTTGGGATTACCACATATACTTCAGTTCAGTAACTATGCTCTAAGGGAGCCATGTATCTTATATGTACATTATATTATATTATACTTACCATTGATTATTGTCATAAATATTTTTAGATAATTATTAATGTACTTTGACAGTGATGTATATAGACCTGTATCAGTTGTGGCTGAATTAATATAATTACTTTCCTTGTTTGCATTTTGATGTGCTTTCATGATATTTGAGATCAATACTATGTGTTTTAATATGCTTGTTTGTTATTATCACACTTTGAGTAATTCGTATAGTCTTTGTAGATTTTCATGATGTAATCTATTTTTGGTAAATGTCTTAAAAACAAATTCATGTATTTCTAGTTGGACCTCAATGGGGTTGTTAGAGAACAATTCAAATGTGTAGTTGAACCCCAAGCAACTAAGGATAAAGCTAAGGCTAAAGATGATGCCAAATCTAAGGAAGATGCCAAATCCAAAGCTGAAGCTAAGGTTAAGGTCAAGGTAAAAACTAAATCTCAAGTTGAGGTAGATGTTAAAGCTAAGATTGACATTAAAGTTAAAGCTACGAAAGAAAAAGAGGCCTAAGATAAGAAAGACGTAGAACACGTAGCACAATGCAATTTCAAAAATCAAGTAGGAGCACAAGAAGAGGCTTCATACCCAAAACCTTAGATTACTATCCAATGGTTGTGGGATGTTCCCACAACATCCAGTCAGTGCACCATTTTCTCACTGCCTTTGGCTCAATTCACACCAGCTCTTGTAACAGTTCTAATTACATCTATGGTACTTACGAGCACTATAATGGAAACATATTTAGATGTTTCTCAACTACCCCTATCCAAGCAAATCAAAGGCACCTTTGTGTTTCAAGAGTCAATTTAGAACAATGCCTTAGATCTAGAGTAGGAAGTCTTTCAACTGTGTGAGGAAAAATAATAATTGAACAAATGACTTGTAAAGGCATGACATATAAACAATAGCACTTGTCCCATGTTGGTTACACAAGTTTTTAGTGACCATGTCATTTATGAGGATAAGCAACTCATGGCCTTATTGACCTAACTCACTAAGGACTAGTTGGTAGCCTACCACCTACATACACTAAGCACATAAGGGCAAGATCTAAGGATAGAGACATACATAATTTGTGAGTTGTTAAAAAAATATGAATTAATGGATGCTATTGTTAGAAACACAAAAAAATAGCTCAAATAATGTTGAACTGGAGGTAACATCTCAACAAATCCTTGACTACTGTGCAACTGGAGTTCACAATAGTAGATAAAGCCAAAGCTATGATGGATGATCAAATAACTACTACAAAAGTAATGGGAAATGCACTTAAGAAAATTTTGGATTCTAGGGACACTACCATACAAAATCTTCAGCCTTGGCATAATGAGACAATGCACAACATATTTATCGGCATTTAAGCTCAAAGGTTTGTAGACTGATTGGATGAGTTGGTGTTGGATATTCAGCTGAAAATGTCAAATGCAAAAGCATTGATCTCCATTACAAAAGATGGTGATGTGTAAAATTTGATGTTAATCTAGATTCTACTACGCATCTTGATTTATTTGGTGCATGAGGCCCTGATAAACTAGAAGATGTTGAATCAAGATCTTTCATATATTGATGTTTTTATTACTCAACTAGTGGATGAACCTCAATTTATTCCACTTCAACAACTCCAATAAGTCCCATAGAATAAGAAGATAGTTGTACAGACATAAATATCCACCCAATAGTAGCAGACCCCACCATCAGACCCTACACACTCAATGGATCCAACCTTAGCACAAGTAGAACCAACAATAGAGTAACCTCCTATGCATCCACTTCAAAGCACACCACCAACCTCTCAGTAGGTACTATGCACCATAATTTTGAAAATTTCACAAGTTTGTCAAAGTTTATAGATAGTCTTAAGCATTAGGAGTGGGGTCAGGTTGGTTTAAAAAAGATAAAGGGTGACCACGTGGTTATTATAGTCTATTAAAAACCCATAAGGGAGGTAGGCTAGTATGTTACTTAATTGAAAACTCTAAAGGGTGGCTAAGTAGTGCATAATGGGTGAAAATTGATAAATGACACCTAGAACAATAATTATGACTAATGTTTTTGACTCATTTTATTAGCTTCAGAGTAGACTTCAAGGTGCGACTTTGTATCAGAACAAAACAATAATTTAAGTCTAGAAAAGTGTTGGGTATGGATTGAGGTCAACAAAATCACAAATTATAATTGGTTGGACATGTGTAAAAAGTATATGATTTTATTTTTTGTATATTCTTTTGGATGTATGCGACCTTGTAATCATACCAAATAGAGTAGATAATATGAAGAGTCTTTCCTTGTGACATATCAAAAGATTGAAATGTAAAGAGACAACACTCTGGGATGCTTTATATATAGCACTTAGATGTAAAGAAATATGGTCCCAATGTGTGATAGAGATTAATTAAATAATTTTGTTATGGTTTTTTTAAGATTTTTTTAATCTATTTTTAGTACATAGTGAGTAGTTTTTTTCCTTTAAATATATAATTTATTATGGTTATACCACCTATTTTTATGTGTTATTTATGTCTTTTCATGAAATAGTGCACTTCCATTGTTAATCAATGTTCTGTAAGTTAGAATTATTAGATTATGTTTATATTTATTCTCTACTACACAAGTTGTCCCTATAATTAGCATGTTATATAGTTTTCCAAGAACCTCTGCTAATAATACATTCTTACATAATCTTCTCAGTATGTAAAGTACAATGTGTAATCGTACTTTCAATGACTCTACTCCTCCCTATGATTATATATCAACTCATGTGTAGACTACCAACCTTAGACATTATAATCTAATACATCTACCTTCTTGGACCTATCTCACATCATATTCCTACTCCCCATACATCCTTAGTTCACATTGGGCCTTTTGCATGCAAGACAAGCTTTTTTGGAGACCCCCTGAGGCCTCTTGGGAGCCTGTTGACCAACCCCGATCAAAGTTTGACCTAGACCGTAGCTTGTGTGAAGGAAACCCATGGCCTAGGCCATAATTTTCCTTCACCAAATCCATGGCCTAGGTCATGGCTTGGGCATAACATTTCAAAAAGCCCCAATTTGAAGCCAAACAACCAAAAATAGCTTTTTTTAGCTTATTTAGTAGATTTAGGTGGGGATATATGTCTCTTTATCATTCATTTTAGCCTCTCTCTCTTCTCCTTCCATCTTTATTGTGATTTTTCTTCCATATTTTTACTCTTATGCCTTATTGAATCTCTCTTGGTTCATTCTTGGCACTCTTGAGCTTGATTGGGGATAGAGAATCCCATATGCTGCTACACTCTTACTTGGAGACTCCATTGCTGCTCTTAGTTGTTATTGATTCCCTGTGGATTGATCCCAAGCTCCTAAATTTGGCATTACGCCTAATTTGTATGCTTGGTTAGAGCTCTTACACCATTGCATTTCTCACTTTGCCTCCTCCTTTGCTCTTGGCTCTTGGTTTGGACTTCAGCTTACACCTAGCTTGGTCTTTCTCCTACATTGCTTTCTAGCTTGGATTCTTGTTTGTTAGAACATATACACTTCATATTTGAGATTTATTTAAGCACACTTTTCTATGCAAATTGAAACTCCTTTGTTTTATGTAGTGTATATGATAGGGTTTGAATTGTTTTAGTGAAATAGTTATTTTGTATGTTGCTTAGAGTAGTTTCCAAATCTCATTGCATTTGTATATGTTCAAAGAATAATTTCATTGCTTAAAATATTCCTTTATCGATTACCATTGCTCTCTTTGGAACCCTTTCTCATTGCATAAGTAGAGATATACATGTTCAAAACACACTAGAAAACTTTCTCAAACATTCTCTCCCTCTCTTGCTAAAAACTAGAACATTGCATTGATAGACAACAATAGTATTGAAATGGAAGGATAGCTCAAATCTATAATAGGCATGCTCTTGAACCTTCGCTTGAAAATGTCTTTGTTACACAAAATGTCTTTTATTTGGCCTCAAAGTGCCTTAATAGATAGAATTACATTTCATTGGTTATCTCATTTCATTCAGTATTATTGTTTTCATATTGTTTATGCAACCAATAGTATAGTTTTAGCCACTTGTTTTACTATGGTTGGACCTGTTAGAGTAATTAGCACACTTTGTGTGCCTATTAAAGCTAGCCCCAACTTTGTTTGAAATTTTTCCTATAGCTTGGTGTAAGTCAACAAATCGGATACCCACTATAGACCTCATGTAGACCATAGAACCCCTAAGCCTTCTAGCCTCTTAGTGGTTTGCTTTAGCACCCTGCCAAACACTGGTGGTTCCGTTCAAATTCTTGGAGATACATTATGGCATGTTAAGGCACTTTGAGGCCAAATGAAATATGTTTTGTGTAACAAATATGTTTTCAAGCAAAGGTTCAAGAGCATGCCTATTATAGATTTGAGTTATCCTTTCAATTCAATATTATTGTTGTCTATCAATGTAATGTTCTAGTTTTTAGCAAGAGCGGGAGAGAATGTTTGTGCAAGTTTTCTAGTGTGTTTTGAGCATGTATATCTCTACTTATGCAATGAGTAAGGGTTCCAAAGAGAGAATTGGTAATTAGAAAAGGAATATTTCAAGCAAGGAAAATATTATCGAACATATACAAATGCAATGAACTTTGGAAACTACTCTAAGCAACATACAAAATAACTATTTCAATAAAATAATTCAAACCCTAGCATATACACTACGTAAGACAAAGGAGTTTAAATTTTCATATCAAAGTGCCCTCAGATCAAGCTCAAAGATGAAGTGCAGATGTTATACCAACCAAGAATCCAAGCTAGGAAGTAATGTAAGAGGAAGATCAAGCTAGGTGCAAGTTGAAGTCCAAACCAAGAGCCAAGAGCAAAGGAGGAGGCAAAGTGAAAAATTGCAATGGTGTAAGAGCTCCAACCAATTACACAAATCAAGTGCAATGCCAAATATAGGAGCTTGGGATCAATCCACAAGGAAGTAAGAACAACTGAGAGCAACAATGGAGTCTTTAAATAAGAGTGTAGCAACATATGGGATTCTTTATCCCCAATCAAGCTCAAGAGTGCCAAGAATGAACCAAGAGAGATTCAAGAAGACATGAGAGTCAACAGGAAGGAAGAAGAATCACAAGAGTGATGAAAAGAGAAGAGAGAGAGGCTCAAATAAATGAGAAAGAGACATATATCCCCACCCAAATCCACCAAATAACCTAAAAATAACCATTTTTTGCCATTTGGTTCAAATTGGGGATTTTTTCAATGTTCATCCTAGGCCATGGCTGTGGTGAAGGAAATGTGTGGCCTAGGCCATGGATTTCCTTCACACAAGCCATGACCTAGGTCAAACTTCAATTGTGGTTGGTCAACAGGCTCCTGAGAGGCCCTAGGGGGTCTCTAAAAAACCCTGTCTTGCATGCAAAAGGCCCAATGTGAACTAGGGATGTATGGGGAGTAGGAACATGATGCATAGGGTCTAATTAGGTGGTGTATGTTTCAGATTAGGATGTCTAAGGTTTATAGTTTTCACATGAGCTGATATATAATCATAAGGAGGATTAGGATCACAAGAAGTATGATTACACAACATATATGATGAAAAACATTAAAATGCATATAAAATTCAACGCGGATCTTACAATAACATATGGTGCATGTTTGGTTGATTTTTAATGTAGAAAGGCTTACACACCTAAAATGACTTTCGAGTAATTATCAATTATCCATTGAATTTTTCAATAAACTTTTTATAAATTTATTTTTATGCTATGTCAAATAAATGTTTTGCATGTGACTCAGTTATTTGAACCTTTTCTACTTTTAACATGTTTTACATTAGATGAGACCCTTATGTTAGCATGCCTAAAAAATTCAATCAAATGTATTGTTCCTTCAACTAATACCTTGTATTTTCATGAGAGTCTACCACTAAATGCCCAACAATATATAAGTAAAGGGTCATTAAACCTTGTTATTCTTTTCATAATATTTATTAAAGTTTTCTTATTCAACTTCAGGAATGTACTTGTTTGACTAAGAAATCAAGCTCTAAATGTTAACCTACTCACTATCGATTATGTTATTACACATCTTATCACATTACCATCTTTCTTTTAAAATCTATTACTTATTGCATTAAATACATTAAATATATTATTTACTATTGCACTATTTATTTCCTCTTTATTGCTTGTTTCGAACCCTAAATTATTCATCACATAGTACATTTTTTTCATTTTCATTATTTGAGCAAATAGTAGACATTGTTTTGTATGGCTTTTATTCTTAAGTGCAGAGTCACATACACATTGAGCATGATGTTGAGTTGTTCTTGTTGACATTTTACCTTCTATAGGTTCTATTATATCCTCATCTATTTTAATCAAATACCTTAGTTTTCATCATATTATCCTTGGAGGTGTGGGTCCAGGAGATACATTTTTTATTAAATTGGATGGTGTTAGCACTTCAACCATAAAAGGGATATTACAGTATTAGTTAACATTAGACCCTATAGGTGAAGTGAATTCCTCTTCAATGTGAGAGAGATGAATTGGAAGAATGTTTAATTATAATGTGTTTCTCCAAGTATTTTTCCACTTAATGCAAATTCATTACTTAGATGTTCTATGTTTTGAATTTAATCATTCAACAAAGATTTATTAAGTTTTTCTTATCTCATTTGAAGACATGTCTAAATTAAATTTCATAGAATTGGGCTTATTATTTTTTATTTAAAATATTACTTGGTGTGGAAGAAGTACCTTCACCTTGTCTAAAAGCTCTTATGGATGCTCTCCTATCTACTTGTCATTTTCTTTGTTTTTCTCTATTGACTTCAATTTTCTTATTTGTTAGTTCCTTAATTGGTCTTTTGAAGTGACTACCCGACCCCGTAATTTATCTTTATGTAAACAAGTCCAAATCTAGAATAAAAATTGAAGAATTATAATAATTAAAACAAATTAAATGGAGATTTTGTAAAATTTGCATTGTCAATAGTAAAAACCAGCTCCAAGTTGATTAAATGTAAAATGAATGAGTGAATTTTGTGGGAAAACAAGTAAAATTATTGAACTAAAAATGGTTTTTACCCTTTTTAAAACAATACGTGCCATGTTTGGAGGTATTTTTGAATGGCCAAATACATCTATTACCCTCTTATGGTCTTCCACAGGGCATACACCCTTTATAGAAGTGCTTACACCCTTTCAAGAAATCTATGTTTTGACTTTTCCATTTTCCCTCCAAAATTGGTTCAGGTTTAGGCTTGGAAGGGTCTAAACCTAGCCTAAAAGCTATCATGGAGCAACCCACATGATTTTGAATAAATTTACTTGTATTTTATATCTTTATCAAGACATCTAATCAGACGGATTTTATTATTATTTTTTAAATATATTATATGGGTTTGTAGAGGAGAAACGTAGTTTTGAATATATAATTTTTTTAATATTAAACTATTAATTTAAATTATTACTTATTCACAACATACTTCATTATGGTCTATAAACGTATCATTAAAAATACATTTATAACTTTTTTACCATTAATAGAAATTTTATAAAGCTTATAGCTCAACAATCTACACATCATTGATAATATTTTTTTAAAATGATTTTCATGAATTTAAGGTTAAAAAGTTGTGTTTATACACTTGTAGTTTCAATTTTCTAGTTGTCTTGACTTGTAAAATTATTTAAAATATATATATTAAAAAATAAATAAAAAATATTTTCAACAATCTTTGACATTTCCTCTATTCATATATGAAATTTCATATAAAAATTAATTCAGAATTCCACAATTCATATTCTTACATTATTGTCAAAATATTTTTCCAGGTGTCTCTAAAATTCTCTCAAAGTTCAACTATTATTATTTTTAGAAAAAAAATGTGTCACTTTAATCCCCACCTTTTGTCCCCCATTATCCAACATGTACCCATGTATATTTTATTCTATTTTTTAATAATCTTGATAAAGTCATATATTCAATATGTTATAATGATCAAAATAAGATAAGATTATAGTAATGGGTTCTAAGATTTGGGAGGTTTTTTTTGAAAAATTGATCAATGTTAGAAACCATGTTCTCGAGGTTTTAAATTATTATATAAAGTTTTCATTTTTATAATAATGTAATCATGTGTAAATTGAGGTGCATTCCATCAATACCCAGGTCTTTGAAAGTGTTATTTACGTATTTAAGCTTCTATGTATCTGTGATTTGTCAAAAGTGCCCTAGGATTTAGGAAAAACTTAGCCATAAGAAGCCATCAACCTTTTGTTTTTTGTGGTGCACTGGTAAAGTTAACCCCAAAAATTAATTCTATTCATACCTCAGGGATGAAATATTATGGCTAAGGGTAAGGTAAACCCTTTGTAGTTATATCTATGAAATATCAGACCAATTCATTATTTAATAATAGAATAAGTATATCAAAGCACCCACTTAATGGACACACCCGAGCCTAGTTATTCCTAATCAATCTCAGCTACATCTGATAGTAGAGTGGTAGATCAAAGTGTCATCCAAATTTATTGCAACCCATTAAAGAACCAATGCATAAAACACATTGAAATCTATATGCATCATATCTAGCAGCTCATACAAGACAAGGTTGTTGATCTTAAGTATTGTTGGTTAGATTAATAGGTTGCAAACATCTTCACAAACCCTTTACTTGAGGTTCAATTTTTTAGCTTAATTCTAGGAGTGAAGGAAGGTGTTGTCAAGGGGGTAGTTATGTGATTTTGTTGTCCTTCCATTAGTTGAGTACATTTTAAGGAGGATGTTAATGAATTTAATACTCATACACTATTGTATTTTTACATAGTTACACTCTCATTACACATACAACATGGAAGTGGAAATGTTTATGACAAGGGATGAGTGCATCAAGGTTAACAAAAAGAAAATGAGGCACTTTGTTGGTAACAAGTAGTGTTGTCAAAACACTTGTAAAAATTTAGTCAATGGCATGGACTGATGAGGTAAGTATCTATAACACCATATATCCATTTTCATGTTTGAGTAAAGATTTATGAAAATCAATTAAATTGAATATGTGTGTATGTCATATTTTTAGGTTTGTTGAAAATGTTGAAAGTGTTTCACTTGGGTTATATTAAGTTTCTTGTACTGACCCATTGCACCCTAAGAATATCAGTAGGAAGTGTTAGATATAAACTTACAAAAATTCCATGGTAAGGGTTAGTGGAAAAAATAGAATGCAATTGATGAGGGTATTCCTACTCATTTCCTTATTATTTCAGTCTAACCAATACAATTTTTAAAAAAGGCATAAACTCGCATGAATGGCATGTTGACAAATTAATTTATTTTACAATGGGATGAAAAAATAAATTAATAACTTAATGATAGTAATTTAGAGATGGACATGGTAAATAGGGAAAGTCTTGTTGAAGAAGAAGCTAATATGGTGGATGAATACGTTCAACGACACAAATTTTGATGCCCTAAAAGTCATGTAAGAACATCTGGGTTCACATGTAATCTTACATCAACAAAAAACATAAATAGTTAGCTAATAATAATTTGTAGTGAAGTATTTTATTGTTTTGATGTTTTATGGTATGTTTACAAGCATCACACTTCTTATTCAAATCATCACATGTTCTATTTCTTTCCAAATTGGCTTATGGGTAAATGTGATTTAGGGGTTCTTTGTATGATTTATTTTCTTAATGTAAAGGATCTTCAGTAATCTAAAACAAGTATTTATCTAGTGTTAGCTTTAGTTGGTTGTGCATCTTCAACAAACATAGACCTTAGTTCTCGAGATTCTTCTTTCGCACCTCGTATAACTTAACGTCGGTCATTTGGACACTTTGTGATGATAAAAGGTAAGTTGATTGTTTGGATAAGGCTTACGATTATCTTGAATAATAATGAAAGTGTTGAGTTGTGGAGCCAAAAGCTTCACCAAATGAGCAAATGCAGAGGTTGCTGGAGCTACATAGTCGCCGACATCAGTCAAGATCGACCAACATCGGTTAGGGATCGGCCAACATCGGTCATATGCAGACAGACAGAGACCAATGTCGGTCATCTGTGTGTTCCCAGAATTCTAATTTTGAGGAGAATAGATTATTTGCATGTAAAGACTAACTATTAGTCTTGTGTCCACTTTTCTATTTTTGGCAGGACAGATTTGAAGCTTTGATTAAGAGGTGCATCTAACGGTGGAGAATGCATGGCTCATGAATCCTAGTTCTATATAATAGGGTTAGATCCTCATAGCTTGTAAGGTGAATCAATTCAAGTAGTGGAGTTGGTTGTAATTAAGAGAGTGAGAGATAACTCTTGAGGGAAAGAGATCTGTACATCTGAGAGGTGTGAGAAGAAGAGATTTTTTCATTGTATTTTTTTCTGGAAGAGTTTAATACAAGATTGGTTGTTTCTTGTGTCTCCTATTATTTGTTGTTTCTGATTTCTAGTTACTTATTATTTTTGGTTTAATTCTGTGTTTAGTTGCTTATACAAAAGTAATCAATTGTGTTGTAAGATCCTAACAATTGGTATCAGAGCCAGGTTCACTAACAAGTGGTATCAGAGCGTGTTAGTGTTTGTTGATTACAGAATTCACTCACAGGGGTTTTTGATTGAGTGGGAGTAAAGCAATGGTAGAAAAAAGTAAGCTAAGAATGGATAAATTCAATGGCAAGAATGATCAATTATGGAGGATGCAGATAGAAGATTATTTGTATCAGAAAGATTTGTACTTACTGTTGGGTGGGGTTTCAAGAAAGCCCATAGATATGCAAGATGAAGAATGGAATGTTCTTGATAGAAAGGCTCTTGGATCTATAAGGTTGAGCCTGGCATCTTCTATGATTTCCAACTTATCACAGGCAAAGACAATGGTAGAGTTAATGGATACTTTGGCAAATTTATATGAAAAACCCTCAGCTTCAAATAAGGTATATCTTATGAAGCACTTATTTAATTTGCAAATACAGGAAGGTGGATCGGTATCTAGTCATCTTAATGATTTCCATGCAATAGTAAATCAGTTAAATTCAATCAAAATAGTTTTTGATGATGAAATTAAAGCTCTCTTAATCTTATGCTCTTTCCCTGAAAGTTGGCATAGTTTGGTAATGGCAGTTAGTAATACTACATCTGCTTCAAATATCTTGAAACTTGATGGTGTTGTTAGTGTAATCTTGAATGAAAAAATTTGTAAGAAAAGCACAGAGGAAACATCAGGTAATTCTTTAAGTATTGAAAGCAGGGGAAGGCAAAGAGAGAAGGGCAAGCAAGGGAGATCAAGGTCAAAGTCAAAGATGAGAAGTAAATCCAAATCCAAAAATGGAAGAATAACCTGCTGGAATTGTGGAAAGAAAGGGCATGCAAAGAAATATTGTTGGTTGAAGGATAACAAAGAAAATTAGCATGAAGGTAATAAAGAAGAAGCAAAAGTTGCATGTATTGTTGCACAGGATGCTCTTATATTTTATTTGGATAATAAAATAGAATCTTGGGTTTTAGATTATGGTGCCTCTTTCTATGCAACCCCAAATAGAGAATTTTTCAATGATTATGTCCATGGAGATTTTGGAAAAGTTTATTTAGGGGATGATGAGTCTTGTCAAATTGTCGACAAAGGAAAAGTGTAGCTGAAATTACAGAATAGAAACACATGGGTGTTGAAGGATGTCATGCACGTACCCATCCTGAAGAGGAATCTGATTTCTACAGGAAAGTTGGGTGATGAGAGTTGCACAGTAACTCTCACAGCTGAATCTTAAAAAGTTTTTAAGGGTGCACTTGTATTAGCCAGAGGTAAGAGAGTAGGTACACTTTATCTATCCACTTGTATTACTGATCATTCCCTTTCTATTTTATCTACTTTAGATGTAGATGCAAAGTTGTGGCACTATAGGCTTGGTCACATGAGTGAGAAGGGAATGAATGTTCTTAAGTCAAAAGGTAAGCTTTCAAATTTGAAAAGCATAGATCTAGATTTCTGTGAGCATTGTATTTTTGGAAAATAGAAGAAACTGAGGTTTCTCAAAACTAGGTCAACAAAGAAGAAGCACAAGTTAGAGCTTGTTCACACAGACGTGTGAGGACCAACTCAGGTAGCTTCTATAGGAGGATCACGGTATTATGTTTCTTTCATTGATGATGCTATAAGAAAGGTATGGGTTTATTGCATAAAGAGGAAATCTGATGTTTTTGACACATTTAAGAAATGGAAAGCTTTGGTTGAGAATGAAACAGGTTTGAGATTGAAGTGCCTTAGATCTGACAATTTTGGTGAGTACTGCAACAATAAATTCAACAGTTATTGTTTTATGAATGAAATACACGAGGAAAGGATGGTTCTAAGGACACCTCAACAAAACGGAGTTGCTAAAAGGATGAATACAATAATAATGGAGCGTGCACAGAGTATGAGGTTGCATGCTGGTTTGCCCTTATAGTTTTGGGCAAAAGCTGTAGATATTGTAGTTTACCTGATTAACAAAAGACCTACTACACTGGATGGTGGAATTTTAGAAGAGGCATGGACAGGTAAAAAGGTAGATCTTTCATTTCTCAAAGTTTTTGGTTCTGAAGCTTTTGTGCACATTGATAAAGAAAATAGAAAGAAGTTGGATGCTAAATCTATGAGGTGCACTTTCATTGGTTATGGTTCTGGAGATTTCAGATTCTAGTTGTGGAATTTAGAAACTAACAAAATTATTAGAAGCCGTTATGTAGTTTTCAATGAGAAGGTGATGTACAGTGATCAGCTCAAAAGGCTGAATAATTCTGAGCAGGGCAATCGTGATTTGGATGAGGTTATGATCCAAAATGAGCTTGTGGGTAAAAATTATCACTCACAATAAAACACAGATACCGATGTCAGTCAAGCAAGAACCGATGTCGATTAGGCAGGAACTGACGTCGATCAAGCAAAAACTGATGTCGATCAGGAAGAAATTGACATCGATCAAGTGGAACCAATGTCGATCAGGTGCAAACTGACATCGACCAGAGATGACCGAGATTGGTCACTGACAGAAAGAAATTTGGGTGGATAGCAAGCTGTAAATGAGTCTCAAACACCCATAAGAAGGTCTAAAAGGGTAAGTAAACCTCCAATTCATTATTTCCCTTCTTTATACTACTTATTGCTCACTGATGGTGGAAAACCAGAAAGTTTTGATGAGGCAATGCAGGTAGAATCCAGAAAATAGTGGGAGCATGGCATGAATGAGGAAATTGATTCCTTGGAGGAGAACCAAATGTGGGATTTCATTGAGTTACCAGCCGGAAAGAAAGCACTGAAAAACAAATGGGTTTACAGGTTAAGGGAAGGAGAGAATGGACAAATGAGACATAAGGCCAGGTTGGTAGTAAAGGGATTTGCACAGAAACTAGGTATTGATTTTGGTGAAATTTTTTCTCCTGTAGTAAAGATGATTTCTATTCGGACTGTATTGTCTTTAGTTGTTATTGAGGATTTGCATCTTGAGCAGCTTGATGTTAAGACATCATTTCTTCATGGAGATTTGGATGAAGAGATATATATGGATCAGTTGGAAGGTTTTGAGGTCAAAGGTAAGGAGAAACTTGTGTGCAAGTTGAAGAAAAGCTTATATGGTCTTAAGCAAGCTCCAAGACAATGGTATTTGAGGTTTGACAGGTTTATGATAGAGCATGGCTTTAGTAAATATCAATCTGACCATTGTGTTTATTTTAACAGATTAGATAATGGTAGTTATATTATTTTGTTACTGTATGTAGATGATATGCTTGTTGCAGGTTCACACATGCAGGATATTACTGAGCTTAAGGTAAAATTAGCTCACACATTTGCCATGAAGGATTTAGGAGCAACAAATAAAATCCTTGGCATGAGTATTAAGAGAGACAGAAAAAATCACAGTTTGATTTTGTCTCAAGAGGATTATGTGAATAAGGTGTTGGAGAGGTTCAATATGCAGGATGCAAAATTGGTAAGCACACCTATGGCTAGACACTTCAAGTTGAGCAAAGAACAGTGTCTTAAATCACATGATGAGGTTGAGTACATGAGTAGATTTCCATATGATTCAACAGTTGGGAGCTTGATGTATGCAATGGTATGTACCAGACTAGATATTGCCCAAGCAGTGGGAGTTGTCAACAAGTTTATGGCCAATCCAAGAAAGAAACACTGGAAAGCAGTTCAGGGATTCTCAGATATCTGAGAGGGACCAGCAGTAGGCATTTATGCTATGGAGGGTCAAACACTTCTTTACATGGGTATGTAGATTCAGATATGGCAGGTAACTTGGATGGTAGGAGAAGCACCACAGGATATGTCTTCACTGTTGGTGGAACGACGGTTAGCTAGATTTCAAAGTTACAGAAGGTTGTTGTCTTCTCTACTACAGAGGCAGAATACATTGCAGTCACAGAGGCTAGCAAGGAAATGATTTGGATGAATCGGTTCATGAAAGAGTTGGGAAAGGAGCAAAAGAGTTGTAGATTGTACAGTGATAGTCAAAGTACAATTCATTTGGCAAAGAATTCAGCCTTTCATTCAAGAACCAAACATATATAGCTTAGGTACCACTTCATTAGACAGGTATTGGAGGATGGACAATTGAAGCTGGAAAAGATCCATACAGATGAGAACCTTGCGGATATGTTAATAAAGTCGGTAACAAAGGAGAATTTGAATCTTCATTCAACTTTTGTTGGTCTTCAAGATTGAACTTGAAGATGGAGAAACAAGCTAGAGGATTTTGCTGTACAGGTATAGGTGTAGCTATTTATCTCCAAGTGGGAGATTGTTGAGTTGTGGAGCTAAAAGCTTCACCAGAAGAGCAAATGCAGAGGTTGTTGGAGTTACACAGTCGCTGACATCGGTCAGGACCGATCGACATCGGTTAGAGATCGGCCAACATCGGTCATATGCAGACAGACAGAGACCGGCGTCGGTCATCTGTGCATTCCTAGAATTCTAATTTTGAGGAGAATAGATTGTTTGCATGTAAAGACTAACTATTAGTCTTGAGTCCACTTTTCTATTTTTGGCAAGATAGATTTGAACCTTTGATTAAGAGGTGCATCTAACGGTGGAGAATGCATGGCTCATGAATCCTAGTTCTATATAATAGGGTTAGATCCTCATAGCTTGTAAGGTGAATCAGTTCAAGTAGTGGAGTTGGTTGTAATTAAGACACAGAGAGAGAGAACTCTTGAGGGAAAGAGATCTGTACATATGAGAGGTGTGAGAAGAAGAGATTTCTTCATTGTATTTCCTTCTGGAAGAGTTTAATACAAGATTGGTTGTTCCTTGTATCTCCTATTATTTGTTGTTTCTGATTTCTAGTTACTTATTATTTCTAGTTTAATTTCGTGTTTAGTTGCTTATACAAAAGTAATCAATTGTGTTGTAAGATCCTAACAGAAAGGGCCCATGATGTGTTATGGTGCATGAATTAATGTTGTAATGCAATGTGTTATCTTCTGATGTATTGTCATTGGGACTTGTGTTCATTTAATTATTGTTAGTGGGTTTTTTATAATTAATGTAATTTAGGAGGATCATGTATCTATATAAAAACATCCTCTTCATTTGAAAAATCATTTGATTCCATATTGAGGAAGTAGTCTAGAGTGTAGTTACAAGGAGTTTTATAGTTAGATTTGTGCACAAGTCTAGGAATAACTATAGGAGTTGAGTCATGGGAACCAAACTATAGTGTTGGATTGTTATTTGAAAGCATGCATGCATTTGAAAGGTTTTTGTAGGGTTTTATCATTGTCAATGTGTCTATGTTTGCAGATCTTTGTTCTAAGTAATAAAACTAAGTTGTTATTGTATTATCATTGCATAATTATGGGTTGTGTGGTAGAAGGCATCTCTTAATTGAGATCACTAACCATGGTTGCATCAAAAACTAAATGTTATAACTCCATTGTGTTATTTTTATTACATGCTACTTTAACATTATTAGACTTAAAAGCAAAATATGGATGGACTACGAGAAGTGTTACCATATTGTTGAGGTTATCCAAATATCAATTACGTCTAGAAGGAAACTTGCTTACAACTACATATAGAGATGCACACAAAAATGACAGATCTATGGATTAGCTACAACAAATACGATGCTTCTATTAATGATTGTAGGTTATATATGAGAGACTATGAAAATGAAAATGTGTTTCACATTTATGGGGAAGCACATTATTGAAAGGTGTGAATGGACCCATAATTTCACAAAAGGTATTGTGCCATTATTTTGTTATAGATGCATTGAAGAATATATTTGGTCCAAAGACTTGGAAAAATTAATGAATTAGCATTACGATAATAGAAGCAAATAAAATGATATAATGTGTGTACCAAATGACTAAAAATTAATGAAGCATATTAAAATAATGTGGTCGATGAAATTTCATAGAAAAATATTGATGTGAATAGGGTTATGTTTCTAACTAGTTTTATTGTTAAGTACGAATGAGATTGTTTCCCTAACTAGTTCCATTCTTGGTTTTAGTGTATGTACAATCAAGTTAATTTTACTTAGCTTTTTGGACTAATGTCTCACCTCATATGATATTGAAACTTTTCAAAATATTAGGAATTGATGGTGAGTGGCATTTTCCATAAATACCCCCTTCGTAAGCTTATTTTGGTAATCAAGTCATGCATTTGTATTTATGTTACACATGAATTTTGCATCCTTGATAAGTATATAGTTTATTCTTATCAAGTTCGATATTTTTATTAAGAGGGATTCATTAGGTCTTTAGAATCATGTTAGGTTATCTATAGCCAAATCTCACATGGTACCAAAGTGGGTTGAGTGTATTAGGTAGCTTCTTAGAAGATTGAGATCTAGTATGCATTTCACATAATAAGTATACTCTTCTCTTGCATCCTTTTGAAGTTGATCCTAAGAATTATAAATGTATAAATAAGTATTATATTTTGGGGGAGGGTTCCTCCTTAAGTGTATTTTGGCAAGTACATTATAGATATTAAAGGAACAAATCATAACTCATCATTACATTCAGGGTGTCAAAGACAGCCAAAATCACCTCATCATTTATCTTAGTTAGATATCAGAGGCTAGATCTAAATGTTTTTTTTGCAAAATCTCCATGTAGATATGTGGTTACTTTCTAAAAAAATAGATTTTTTTAGCCATGCAACCATTAGATAAAAATTATTATTGTATTTGTACAAAAAAACACTCTCAGTTTTAGTATAAGCTCCCCAAAGATCTGGGTTTGATACTAATCTCATTGTATTCTTTTAATTTTTTGGCGAAAAAGTAGGAAAATATATATATATATATATAAACTCCTTCGTCAAAAAATCAAATATAAGGAAAAAAAACAAAAAAACAAATCAAATCAAATTTTATTTTATAAAAAAAAAAATATTAAAAATATATATATATATATATAGTTTTTAAGGCTTACGATCTTTTGTGCAGATCATGGTCTGCTCTACATCAAGCAGTGACCTGGTTGGTGATCGTGACCTTCACCAAGGGCTTATCCCTTTGGTCGGAGTCACCCCTACCATAGCCAGGCCTATGGTGAGAGGCTTGGCCTCCAACCAGGCCATTCATCCTTGAACTAATTCCATTCAAAAAAATCATTATGTTTTTTTAATATCAACAAAAAAACCATTAAAACACTTGACCAATGTGCCTTTGCCAAAGTCAATTTTTGAGTTTTTAAATATTATTTTTCTCAAATAATAAAATGTATATTTAAAAACATGACCAAATGATGTGGTCAAATATGTTTGACCATTCAAACAAGACAAAAAAACAAAGATTCTGGTCAAACTTTGCAACAACACTAAACAACATTGGCAATAACTAAATTTGGCAGCTTATCCACACTTGAGAGTAGTACTGTTAAACTTGGTAGAACCACTAAGACCATTTAGAAGTAGGTTATTTTAGTGGGCCTTTAAAATTGATGGTAGTTCTGAAATTTGGTGGCTGGCCCTTGACCAATCAAAGCCCTCTCCATTGTAAGTGGTGACTTTATAGTTTAACTTCAATGATGGATATCTTGGGCTCATGACCTCCATTTCACAAGTTTTTTTTTTAAATTTCAGCTATGTTTATGCACTCTACATGGTGGTATAGATAGTTTCTACTATTGGTGCATAGTTTCTCCACAAATTTCAATTTATCACAGGCATTATGGAGACATTATCCATCTTGAACCGTCTAAGTCTCCTTTTGGGCTCATCCAGGATCTATTTTAATTAAAAAAAATTAAAGTACATTATTTATCATGTACTTCAAAGTGGTGCTATCAGTTATATCATTGTAATCAATAATTTTATATTTTGTACCTAGCCTACTTTTGGCAATTGTAACTACAGTAAATTTTAAGTTATGAATCATATTTGATTTGGGTTTCTTCATTAAGTACTTTTTTGGGGGGGGCAGGCGTGGTGGTGGGTAGTCTTTGGTCATTTCACTTCTTTATAAAGTTCTCAAATCTCATTTTTTGGTTTTTTAGACTACTCTAATTGTACATGAGTATCGTAACAAGCACTTTATTTTTCAAAACCCATATAAAGATTTTTTGTCTCATTTCATTGGCCTTTTTTTAGTTGCACTAAGATAGTGTCATATGCTCTTGCATTCATTTCTACCTTATACATGTGTGATCTCTTCTTGGAAAAATTTTCACTATTTTATTCTTGTCTCCTCAATTGTATCTTCAACATCCTTATGGCCTATTGATAGTCTCTAACATTTGTGAAATTATTCTATTGGATTCTAATGCTTGTAGGATGATATCAAGTAGTGGCTTTGACCACATATTTAGTTTTTTAGAGTAGTGTGCAGACACTAAAAAACCATACACTATGGCTCTAGATGTCGCATTAGCCTTTAACACACCCTTTCACCCATTTACCCTTTTAGCTAATTAAATTAGTTAAATCTTATTTCCACCTCACCTACCCAAACCCATGGCTAACCTATTGACACCTAGCCTAAAGACCATTTCTATCCTGGAATTTAATGTCTTAACTCCCTAGACTTCTTTTGCATGCATGCCTTTAATAACCTTGGACCATTTCCTAATGTCTTAACTACCAATCATTAGTACAAATGGCTAATTTATCCATTTTTGACCTTTTTTCCCTAACCAATGATGGTCACTCCTTGACTAGTGCCTGTTGACTATGACCATCGAAAGTTACATAACACTAGCCCAAGACCCATGCTCAAAATTTGGAATCATAGAAGATGAAGTTGAAATCATTGATAGAAAATGATTAATCATTCTTGGTGAACTTGAACCAAACCAAACTAGATAGAGACCAAGGAGACACTCCAACATCTCATCACTGAAGATTCAAGTACTGTCACTCTACCTGTATTGTTCTAGTCTCCCAAGTAGCTTCACCTCCACTCCAAGACTTCTCTAGGCCATTAAGAACCAAAGCCAAGTATTCTACATTGGTTTTCAATTAAGTTATTTGGTTTTCATTATCTTAGAGCCCGCACCCACTTCTAAACCTTTTCCCATATCCCTCTTATGTTTAGAGTTTTGCAATTCCAAATGCCCTCCTCTCCACCAAAGTACCCATTGACCACTCTTATCCAATTGAATGTTAAAACCTGGACCTTGACATCTCTGAGGCTCCCTCCTATCTTCACAACCATTAACCCACCTCAAGTAACCTACCAAAACCCTTTTGTAACTTACCCTCAGCCTATTACGCTCAAAACCAACACCTTGTCAAAATCCACAATAACTATCAACGGTCATCTTCGACCATCAACAGTCACCTATCGATCGGAGATGGCCATCCCTGACTACCAACGGTCATACCCTAATCAGAAATGATCACTATATAACTTATTTCACCCAAAATAACAAGCTAAAAACACCTATTCACCTCAACCAAAAACCTTATTTCTTAACCTCTGTCATTACACAAACTCAACAACCTGAACCATACCTTATCAGTTTAGCATTTATCTTTAATGTTATTTTATTAAAACAAGCATTTATTTTTAAAAGTATTTATTTCATTTATGATTAGATACTTTCATTCTTTTATGTAACCTTTCTTATTAGCACCTTGCTTAAGATTAATTTGTCTAAAGGTGGATTGATAGCCTCCAAGGAACTCTTGTACTTCTTGGATCTAGCTCACGCTAGGCAGTCTACCCACCTACCTTACTAATCAACCATTTTCTAGTTTTGATCTTATCTATAGGTCATCCTCCCTAGACAAAGAGGAGTTATCAATAATCGACAGGATTATGCATGCACAACAAAACCAGGTTCTTCTACCACACCCTTATTTAAAATTTCTTCTTGCTTTCTAAAAGGAAAATAAATGAAAAAAATAGTGAAACATAGTGTACTTCTCGACTATTTTTTGAGTTGGCTTCGTCCACTCATATGGTTTTTTGGTATATTTTTTATACTTTTGACATATTTTAATAGTCTTCTTAGTTAGAAAATATTTTGGTGCATACAATGTCAATTATGTTATGTTATCGAGTAGTGGATCTTTATGACCACTCATGCAAATCGGGTTTGTGAGACAGTTTTTCTAGACACATTATGGAGCCATTATTTCTTGAAGTATACTTATTTGCATCTTTGGTGACTTTTGTTTAGTGACACCATTGTGGAGTTCTCACCAATATTTGTGATCACTTGTCACCATTTCAACTAGCTTCTTCAATAGAGACATCCATTGGGACACTACTTCATGGGGGTTCACCTAACATCATCATCCTCTCATGGGGGTATGGAATTTTTTCATATGGGTTTTTTCCTTCACTTTTAATCTTATGGGGTCATTTTTTACATGAATACCTCATCAGGCTTGTTGTCAAGGCCTATTTTATTGCATCTTTGCATTTCTTCCCCCTAAGTTTTACTTAATGGGGGGTGTTAGTGTGAATAGGGTTATTTCTCTAATTGGTTCCAATGTTAGGTGGAACAAGGTTGTTTCCCTAACTGGTTCCACTCTTGGGTTCCATTCACACTTAGTCAAGTTAATTTTACTTAGCATTTTTTTACTAATGTCTCACCTAATATAATATTGATGCTTGTCAAAATATTACGAATGGTTGGTAAGTGGTATTTTCCCTAAATGATCCCTTTTTAAGATCATTTTGGTGATTAGTTTAATTAATTCATGCATTTTCATTTATGTGGCACATGAATTTTGCATACTTGATAATAATACAATTTACTTTTATCAAGTTTGATCTCTAGGTTAAGAGTGATTCCATTAAGCCTTTAGAATCATGTTAGGTTATATATAGCCAAATCTCACAAAAACCATCTAATGTTTATCTCAAGCTATCTATGGATGGATTCAATCCCTTAGGTAACATGGCCACAAATTATTTAGGATGGCTTATAGTTCTTCTTAACTATAATATTCCTCCATGGTTAATAATACAAAAGAAGCACTTCATCATTTCACTTATTGTTATACGTAAGAATCAAGTGTAAAACATGGATAATTATCTTGCACCCCTTATAGAGGAGTTTTAATTTCTTTGGAATGGTATGCCCATGTTTGATGTCTCAAGACTAGTTGGTAGTAGAGCATTTGTATACTTATAATTTTATCTTGGTGTATTCATGACTACCCAAGTTTTTCAGTATCTTTAGGTATATATAATTTTTACGATTCAATATCATGTAAGTTAGTTTTAAAATTACAAATATCCTTGTCATACACACACACACACACACACACACACACACACACACACACACACACACAGAGAGAGAGAGAGAGAGAGAGAGAGAGAGAGAGAGAGAGAGAGAGAGAGAGAGAGAGAGAGAGAGAGAGAGAGAGAGAGAGAGAGAGAGAGAGAGAGAGAGAGAGAGAGAGAGAGAGAACATGTTTTATGTCTTAAGACCGATTGGTAGCAGAGCCTTTATATATTCACGACTACCAATTTTTTTCAATATCTTCAAGCATATAATTTTTATGATTTAATTTCATGTAAGTTATTTTTACAACTAAAAATATCCAAATCATTATATATATAAGTGAAATGATAAAGTGCTTCTTTTGTGATTCTTTTGTATGATCGACCATGGAGGAATATATATATTCCTCCACGGTTGACCATGAAAAATAAGCACCTCATCATTTCGCTTATTGTTCTAAGGAAGAATCAAGTGTAAAACATGGATAATTATCTTGCACCACTTATAGAGGATTTGTAATTGCTTTGGAATGGTATACATATGTTTGACATCTCAAAATCAATTAGTAGCAGAGTCTTTTTATTCTATAGACTTTTATCTTGGTGTATTCACGAATATCCAAGTTTTTCAATATCTTCAAGTATAGAATTTTTATGATTCAATTTCATGTTAGTTAGTTTTACAATTATAAATATTTTGTTGTGTGTGTGTGTTTATTTTGTATAACTTTGCACAAAGGAAAAGTTTGCATGTCAAAGATGCATCGATCAATTGAATTATATATGGTCAAAGGGCCTGCATAATTTTGTGTATGAAGGGAATGATATATTCCTACTAATGTCCCACCCATACCAGGATTTTAGAAAACATAATTTTGATGGAAATTTTGAAATAAAGGAGCCTCCAAAGATGTTATCATCAAGGGATTAGTATAAGTGTTGTAAATAGGTGCACCAATGAGCATATGATGAATGGAATGTCATAATGTCAAATGGGATGAAGAGATTGTCCATATTTTATGACATTCCATGATGGAAAAATATCATCACACATATTTTTTAACCAATGAACATGTTGAAAAATTGTGTCTAATCTTTTCAGAAACACATAACCTTGAAAGAAAAAGACAAATTAGAGATAAGGATGAACCTGAAAGTGTCAAACATGAAGAGAAAGTATTGGCCATGGAAGGGCACAAATGGTTGCGTGGGTTATGAAAAAGTAAGGTGGGTACTTTGTTTAACCAATAAAGATAATATAAGAAATGTGACGAGGAAAATAAGTATGCAAACAAATAATGGGTCATATTTTCAATAGACATTCATGATTGATGGACATATCATAGCTCTCTCATGATTGGCACAACATGTTAAAGGTATGCATGTTGGCCTTTGATTTTTATGATAGGTTATGATTTTTATTTGCATAAATACTAATGACATGATTTTTATTATTTAATAGCGTATTTTTCAAATACTTTAAGGAGGGAGGATTGTCTCACCAAAAACTTACACAAATATATATATCAATTATTATGCTTTGTAATGTATTTTGAAATCATTCTATGTTGACACTAATTTTTTAATGAAATTGTTGACATTCAAGTTTATTTAATAATTTTTTTTCAATAAGTGGCTAAAATTGAAGGAGATAGATGAAGACAAGAATGCAATGTGGAGAAATAGAATCATTGAAACCATTTTCCTTTTTTAAAAGGAGCTCCCCAAAAATTACATGGACGTAATTGTGCATCTTCTAATCCATTTAGTGGATGGCATAGTGCTAGCCGAGATCGTAAGTACAAGGTAAATGTCTTTCCTAGATAGGTACATGAAAACATTAAAAGTGTTTTTTAAGTAATTTGTTCATCCAAAGGGTTCAATAATTGAGGGACATATCTTTCATCAAAATCTTCTTCTTTGTCATTGAATATCTATCCAAGGAAAAAAGATCCACTAACATGCCACATATATGGGAAGAGGATCGTGGATCTAAGAGATTGGTATAACTATTGTTGGGAAAGGGTGTAAGTAAGATAATTGTATGTGTGGAAATTTCTTGTTTAATTTATTATTTAGTAGATGCATTAACATCATATATGATTTTTTTTATACATCTAAATATTTGTTTTGTGTCTTAAGCAACAGTTGATGATCAAATAACAATTATACTTTTTATTCTCCATAATAGAGAATTAATGAAAAGGTGGCTTGAAGCATACGAAGTGAAAAAAAACATGAAATGAAAGAAAGAGATGAACTCAGGAGAATCTATGTGCATAAAGAAGGTTTATCGAATACTTTACAAAAGCAACATTAGCCCCGAGAGTGCACAATTAATTGTCTATATGACTATCTCCAAGATGTAACAGATAATGGGGACCCAAGCAATGTAGTTAAATAAGACTTTGACATTATAGAATGATGTGAAGAAGTTTTAAGTATCCTTTAAGATAAATATTTTTTCCAAACCATTTTTTATAAATATTATCTTCTTTTATCTCCACCATAGTATTAGGTTAGGACATATGATAGGATGTAGATTGATGGACAATACTTTTATGTATAAAGTGTGGACAATAAGAGAGTTGACTCTAATTGTGGAGTTGTTGACTTTGAACAAGTTAATCATGCAAGCTCCAAAGCCAAAAAATATATTGAAGATAAATTATATTATGTTGGGTTGATCCAAGAAATAAATGAGTTGAATTATAGGAGCCTCAAAATTATGTTTTTCAAATTTAAATGGTGTGAGGCTTTCAAGGGCACTAAATGTCTAAACAGATGTAAAGATAGTGATTTATATACCATATACTACATTCAAATTTTACTTGAAATCAAGGAACCCTATGTGTTACCTCAACATTTTTCACAGGTTTAATTTGTATTTTTAACTTTAATAAAAAAAATTAATTTGAAGGTTCAAGTCCTTATAAATATATTAACTTCATACATTATTTTCTCATAATGCAGGTTTTTTTTTGAAGATGTAGAGGAGCCACACAAATGGAAGTGGTATTACATTCTCATTGTAGGTCACTTCATGTCTATGATACTCGATATTTATGGCAAATGAATAACCATCCATAAGATATTCTAGTACAAGCTGATGAAAATAATGAATATGAATAAATGGAAGAAGATGGTTCTTTTCATGTAGATCATGGAATTATTAGTCAATAGGTGGGAATACACATAATCTATCAAGGCTAAAAGGAGGAAAATGCAAACAATGATGAACAATTTGTTCAAAGTGAAGACCATAATGAACCCCCAAATGTGGATGAGGATATGAAGTAGATAATGATAATACTACATGGACTCCTTATTTTTCTCAAATTAATAGGCATGGTGAAATTAGTACATATCATGTATATAATCATGTTGATGATAAAATTGCCTCTTTTTTTTCCAAACTTAATAGAAAATATTATCTTACATATTAATAATGTAAAGATATGTATTTTAGAGCTCTCACTATGTTGATGATTATGTAATTTAGTCTTACTACAATACCTATACTGTATAAATTCTCGGGTGTAGCTAAATGATGAAAGGTTAATATACTAGCCAATACTGTAGTAGATAGTTGATACAATCTAAAATTCTCATGAATGGTCGATATAATATGATTATGTCCAATGCAGTAGAAATGATCTATATGTCCAATATAGTAGAATGAGAACTGCATGGTTGATACCTATAGATATGGTTGATATAGTAGCATAAAATTACGATCACTGGTAAATTATGAAATATGGGTGATTTTTTATTCTTTTGTTGTTTTTAGGTATAGTTTTGAGTTGATTTTGGTTTTTTTATTGAAAACTAACTAGATTTTATTGTTTGGCATAATATAGACAATACCAAAATAAAAATACACGTATTAATAGTAAATACAACAATTAGATCAATAAGAAAAGAAACATGCATGCATTGTTTTGTTTTGTTTTGTCTTCGTATTCTCATTTACAATAACTACCTCATATGTTAAATTTTTTGAATTATTTTGACACATCTTTTGATACATATTCGACTATTACATGATGAGCAAGTTGGTGGCATTTTTACTTTGGGTGACCAGATCTAAGGTAAATAACTTCACACACTTGAAAGACACTTTGAAGTGTCTTTGGTAGACTATGTAAGGGCACAAATTAAGAGCTCCACACTAAAAGCATCTATAGTCACAAGTTTTTTCCACAATTAGTTGGCTATGAGAGTGAAGCTTTATTTATTTTACATCATACCCCACTACAAGCTCCATCATTGTAATCAATGCATGATATTCAAATTCACTGAAAGTTGTCTTTTTGTATTGACCAGCAACATTTCCACCCATCCACGTCATACAATTCATAACCAATGGCTGCCCATCCCAATTGTTTGTCAGACATATCATTGATGTATACAGTCCACATATTTGATGACATATTTAATGTAACACATTACTGCAATAACAACACTTCAATTCACATACTGGGGTATTTATATCCAAAATAAACAAAACCATACAAATTAAATAGCTTGAATGAAATTAACACAACTGATCATTGAAGAGATAGTTTTACAACTAAAAACTGAATGATGAACACACTGCAAATGAAATAGGAAAACTAATCACTGATTTTTCTCACACCTTCACTCCAATATAAGGTAGGTTTTAACTAACTTTAAAAATTGGCAATTATCAATGATGTGACTCAATTGTTTGGGCAAATTATTTTTGGGGTTAGTGTGAAGTGTGTTCAATCCCATGCATATGTCAGTCCGATTTGTGTACTTCTTCCTATGATTGGTTAAACTAGACTTTAAAAATATGTACAATGTGACTAAATTATTTTGGGATTATTGTATTCATTCCAAATGATCTATCAGTTTGGTTTGTGTGCTTCTTCCTCCAATTGATTGGATTAGACTTTAAAAATATTTATGTAGATGTGACTCAATTATTTATGGGTTAATGTGAAGTGGATTAGTTTTAATGCAACTAAAAATTCAACTCGTGTACTTCATTATACAATAAATTGAACTGCACTTTAAAATATGTCAATGTGACTAAATTGTTTAGATTTTAATGTGAAGTGTGTTCATTCTATTGCATATGTTTGTTCAATTCATATACTTCTTGTAATTGATTAAACTAGACTTTAAAACATTGAACGATGTTATTCAATTATTTAGGGGCTATTGCCAATTGTATTATTCCAATTTATTTGTCACTTTAGTTCATGTACTTCATACAATTAATTGGAATAAAAAATAAAATAAGAACAATGTGACTCAATTTGATCCATAAACTCTACACTATTACCGTGTGCAAAAAGTTTACAATGGATACTTCTGTCAAAACACTCAATTTCCTAAAATCAAAGGAAATGAATCAAAATTTGACCTTTAAAAATATGTTTATCTCAAAACCTGAAGTATTTTAAAATCTCTGTTAATTGTCATTATGATTAAATTTTACATTAAAAATTATTAATTAACTAATCAAATACAGAAAAGAAAGTGCAAAAGTCAACTCATAATAACCAAGTTGATAACAGAGTTCACTCATTGCTCAGGTTACGTCTTCAGGTTCGCTTAAAACATGAATCGACCCATTTCCATGAATTACAAGTACATGGCCAAAAGTTTATAATTATCAAATGGAAACTCTAATATTGCATACAAATCAGCAACATACCTTTGAAAATTCCCAGTACTCTCAGATGAACTTTCCACCTTCCTGTCGTGAAAGCAATCTTACGTCCCTGAAGTTCTCTGCTAAAAGTATCTCTTCAAGGCTTTAAAAAGTGGCTCAAACAAAATCAAATAAGGAAAATTCACATATAAACAAAAGTGTCTCAGAGTCTATAACAACTCTTTAGTTTACTCTGAAGTCTGAAAAGCTCTCTAAGTCCTTCAAAACTAAGGATATATACAGACTACTCTCTATATAGGTCATTACACAATCTGTAAAGCTTCACTTTGAAGCATTAAAAATGGTAACCAATGACCTAAAATCCAAACATTTATCATATGGATGGAACCTTCTCTAAGTCTAGAACATTTCATTAGTTCACTCCAAAGCCTGGAAATCACTCTAGGTGCCTCAAAACTGAGGAAACATGCAAATTGGTCTCTATTTTCTTTTACACAGTCTGCTGAAAGGTTGTCTTCAAATACAAATTCATGGGTTTATATAGCATTTTCACAAGCAACTCAATCAGGGTTGGCCACTTATCCTTCTACCAAAATGGGCATGGTTCGATTCTCGTTGGCTTTGGTTTAGGGATTATTCATTATCCCACATTGGCAAAGTAAGGAAATGGTTTTGGTTTTAAAAGCCTTAGTCCTCGTGATGTATAGTGCTAAGAAATCTTTTTGTTAAGCAAGTGGCATCGCATAACATTGTTGGTGAAGATGCTCAACCAAACTTGGGAGATGCATGTTAGGATCCTCTCCTAAGAGCACAATTGATTACCTTTGTATAAGCAACTAAACATGAAATTTAACCAGAAGTAATATGTAACTAGAATTTAGAAACATCACAAAATATGAGAGACAATAAAATCTTGTATTAACACTCTTCCAGAAGGAAATACAATGAAGAAATCACACTCTTCCCACACCTCTTGGGCGTACAGTAATTCTCCCTCAAGAGTTCTCTCTCTCTCAATTGATTAAAACCAACAATCAACTCAATACCGAGTTGTTGTTTCCTCCAGTCATTGTGACAACCAACTCAACCCATTGTTTTGCCTACAATACCAGTACCCGGTGACAATCAACTCAATGGTTGTTTTGTCTACCTTACATACACAAGTAGATCTCCTTGATCTTGCTCCTTGTTGTGTTGCAGATATCCTTGATCTTGCTACCCTGCAGATCTAACTGACCTTACACACACACACACACACACACCCGCAGATCTCCTTGATCTTGCTACATCGTAGATCAACTGACCTTGCTTACCATGTAGATCTCCCTGATCTTGCTACCTACAGATCAATTGATCTTACACCCCTTGAGACAACCAACCCAATTGTTGTTCTTCCTTCAAGTGAAGGATCTAATCCTTTTGTCCTTAGACTTGTCCTTGATCCTTCTTTCCTTGTGTTGCAGATCTTCTTGATCTTGCTACCCCACAGATCAACTGATCTTGCACACAACCTTGGCACACTTGCAGATCTCCTTGATCTTGCTACCCTGCAGATCAATTGACCTTGCTTTTCTGCACACTTTATAATATAGCCCCATGGGTCTCTTAAATAGATCCCAAAACAAACAATAATTAGAAAAGCAGACTCAAGACTAAAATTAATCTTTACATGCAAACTAACTATTCGTCTAACTAACAGTTCTGGAAATGCACAGGCGATCGATGTCGATTCCTGTCTGTCTGGAGATGACCAACGTCGGGCAATGCCTGACTGATGTCGATAGCTTCTGGTCGACCCCTGACCGATGTCGGTTGGTCCTAACCGATGTCAGTGACTGTCTAACTCCAGCAACCTCCACATTTGCATAACAATGAAGCTTTTAGCTCCACAACCTAATAATGCACAGTTATTGTTGGCATTGTGACTTAGATTTCGTGAGTCGACAGTCCTTATTTGGGCTTGACCATGTGGTAGTTTGGACTCGGTACTGTTGATTCGAACCTTTAATTCAATGAACCTGAGCTTGGTAGATAAACTCCATACGCTATCAAAGATGAAAACCAAACCAATTTTTTTATGAACTAACTGCCACATGTCACATCCTCATTGGTCTACATTTATGTCACGTCATCACTTTGACCAAGTTCAATCATAACTTTGATTGGTCATAACTTACACATGCGGTATATACGCTATCAAAGATGAAAACCAAACCATTTTTTTACTAACTAATTGCTACATGTCATGTCCTCATTGGTCCACATTTCTGCCACGTCATCATTTTGACCAAGTTCGATCGTAACTTTGATTGGTCATAACTTACACATACAGACTCGAATTTGGTCTGTTCAAAATACGTCAAAAAGCTTGAGACAAGCTCTACGTCATGGAACTAGTTCAAAAATGTTATAAGACATTAATTTTTTTGGTTGACCATCTTTGACCCTTGTTGACCTACTTTGATCAGAATGACCCATGTTGACCTACTTTGACCAAAACTTTGATTGACTACATAAGGAGCAAATGAGCTCTATTTCTAGAATTCTACATACCATTGGAAAGCTCTCAATGAGCCCTATGTAATGGTATAGATCTTAGTCTAATTTGAGAACTTTTTGAAATGACTTTTGGATCACACCTCCCCATTAAGAAGGCTTTTGATCCACCAAATGTTGGTACCCAACTTGATCCTCTGAAATGTCAGTCAATTTTGAAAATACTATGATGAGTATTTTCAATCTACTCAGGTTCTGTAATTGTGCCTACAATGCTTGGAATAACTGACTGATCACATATTTTGTAATTCCTCTGTTGTTGCATGATCATCAATAGCCTCTACATAGAACTAGGATTCAGAATGCGATGACTTCCTCTACTCCATGGCTTCACAAGAGACTCTACATATAAGTCTAGTGATCTCCTCTATTGCATGGATTCAATGAGCCTCTACACAAAAGTCTAGTGATCTCCTTTGTTTCATGGCTTCAACAAGCCTCTACAAAAATCTGAGATCCTGCATTTCCATTAAAATGCTACATGGTTCTCTACAACATATCAAAGTATAGAACCCAAATCATAGCATATGATAAAAATGGAAAAATCATATTTATTCATAACTCAAACCATAAAGGCCTAAAAACAAGGCATGAGTCACACTGAATATTTCAACTGCCAATAAAGATCACAACATCCATCAAACTATTTGCCCAACTGTCACATCCTGTAAGTGGTGAACTATAAAACACTACAACAATCACCAATGCAACTACAAAACAAGTTTGTTAATGCAAACAAAATACATTAATTATTGTGACCATGTCACAATACACCACCCAGACATGGGTCTTATAATGCTAAACAACTATGAAAACAATAAATAGTGTATAATGTTTAGCATTACAAACATTGCTAAATAGGTTCTTACAATGCATCTATATATATGCATGCCAAAATAGATACATTCCCAAAATAGCAGTTATTCTGAAACAAGTACTTTAGGAAAACTAAATCCTACCCAACAACTTGTGCAACTTCTATCAAATCTCTCAAGCTGATCAGTGAGTTAAATTCCTTAACAATTTAAAAGAAAACTTATAAATCTAACACTGGAGATTCTAAAAATAGAGCTTTCCAAAACATAAGTGAGAGAATCAAAAACTTCATATGATGAACATGTCTCGAAGTGTTCCCACTATAGTAGCTCCAAAATACATATATCACAGTGTGGGTAAATGTTATTTGTTAACATACAATAGGCATTCCCAACAATGCTTTGAAACATTAATCCACTAATCATGACATCATGAAATTCAAAAACTATTTACTAACCTTTTTTATTAGATTCTCCTCTTTATGGTGTTTAATTTTCTTAGTGGATTTATTGACATCTGCATGGGTTGATTGAACAAAAACTTTATTAATTACCTTATCAATAGGTTTATAAACCATCTTCTTACCATTACCAGGATGGTGGGATGGTCGAAGTTTTCAACACTTCTCAACCTGATGTTAATTCACGTGACAATGAGTGCAAACATCCCTCTTCTTAGGTGAGGTCACCCATTTGTCATTTCTTACTTTGCCAGTACAAGAATGGTCTTTAACACCTACAAGTTGTTTTAGTAAAGTTTATCTTTTCCAACAATATGTGGCACAATGGTTATTCAATCCACAAAATGTACAAGGAAAAGAATACAACATCTTCTGAATATCAAAACCAAATTTTTTAAATGACAGAAGTGAATCAGAAGTCTTAGAATTCACATTCCTATTGGATTTTTTAGAGTGTAAGAATGAGGAGGTGCAATCTCAATACCTCTTTACCCTGATTTCTTACACCGCTCATCATTCCTTCGCAGGGAGGAATTCTCTCTACTAGTGGCCTTGAATCTTGGTTGTTAGAAGTTTGTCTTCTTTCAACAATGGAGGAACTCTCTCCAGCATCCACTTTCTCACTAGCATAACCCAATCCTGCATGGCAAGATCTATGCTCTACCTGTATTGGGTTAGAAATACCTTGGCCATTTACCAAGGCCCTTTCCATCAAATCCCATTTTCAATAACAGTTTAAATCCAATGCCCTTAGTGTGTTTTTCAAAACTACCAAAAGCAACATCTAAAACTGAATGAAAGGAAGTCCCAGATGAAAAACTTACATTGCACTCAAGCGTGATAGTGCTTGCATATATAGTGGAAGGAAATTGGTGAAGATTATGTCTCTATTGACTCTGCATTTATGCCAAGAGCTCATCCTTGGCTTGCAACTCGGATTTCAAATGAGCAAATCTCTTCATCCAAGGAGTACAATGAGCCCTCATGAAAGCATTATCTTCCTAGATCTACTGGTTAATTGCTTGAAGCTCATCAAGCTTAGCTTTGTTTGACATCTTATCCATGTTTTCATGTTTATTGTAAACAACCTAATCCCACAAACTGCACACTGCAAATGGAATATCAACATGGCCAAAATTTTTGCAATACCACAGAAAACCAAAACTAAAAATCACTGATGTCAAATCCACACAATCAGAAGCTAACCCAGCATACTAACTAATCTGATACCAAACTTGATTCGTAAACTCTACAATGTTACCATGCACAAAAATTTTATGACAGATACTTTTGTCAAAACACTCAATTTCTCAAAATATTCAAGGGAAAGGAATCAAAATTTGACCTAAAAACATGTTTATCTTAAAACCCAAAGTATTTTAAAATCTCTGTTAATTATCGTTATGATTAAATTTTGCATTCAAAATGATTAATTAACTAATAAAATTCAGAAAACAAAGCGCAAAAGTCAACTCATGACAACCAAGTTGATAACGGAGTTCACCCGCTGCTCGGGCTACGTCTTTGAGTTTGCTTAAAACATGAACCGATCCATTTCCATGAATTGAAATTACATGGCCAAAAGCTTAAAATTATCAAATGGACTCTCTAATATTGTATAAAACTCAACAACAGACCTTCAAAAAGTCCCGGTACTCTCGAACAAACTTTTCACCTACCTATCGCGAAAGCAATCTCACATTCCTGAAGTTCTCCGCCAAAAGTCTCTTTTTGAGACTTTAAAAAATGGCTCAAACAAATTCAAATAAATAAAATTCACATATCAATAAAAGTGTCTCGAATTTTAGAACAACTTTTTAGTTTACTCTGAAGTCTGAAAAGCTCTCTAAGTCCTTCAAAACTTAAGATATATGCATACTGGTCTCTATATTGGCCATTACACAATTTGCAAAGCTTCACTTCGAGGCATTAAAAAGGGTATCAAACTACCTCAAATCCAGATGCTCAGCATATGGATGGAATTGTCTTGGAGTCTATAACATTTCATTAGTTAACTTTGAAGCCCAAAAATCAATCTAGGTGCCTCAAAACTGAGGAAACATACAAACTGGGCTCTATTTTCCATTACACAATCCGCTGAAAGGTTGTATTCAAATAGAAGTTCATTGGTTTGTTTGACAGCAGCCCAATCAGTAGGGCACTTATATTTTTGCCAAAATGGGCATGGTTCAATTCCCATTGTCTTTGGTTTAGGGATTATTCATTATCCCATATTGGCAAAGTAAGGAAACGGTTTTGCTTTTATAAGCCTTGGTCTTCGTGATGTATAGTGCCTTGTAATTTTTTGGTAGGCAAGTGGCATCGCATAATGTAGTTGACAGAAGATTAATGTAGCTCGACAAAACTTGGGAGGTGCATGGATATTTTTGGCATTGTGACTCAGATTTTGTGAGTCAAGATTCCTTGTTTGAGCTTGACCATGTGGGGGTGTGTTGGCTCGAACATGTGGTAGTTTGGACTCGGTACTCTTGATTTGAACCTTCAATTCAGTGAACCCGAGCTCCGCAGATCAACTACATATGTTGTCAAAGATGAAAACCAAACCCAAATTTTTTACGAACTCACTGCCACATGTCACATCCTCATTGGTCCACGTTTTCGTCACGTCATCACTTTGATCAAGTTTGATCGCAATTTTCACTGGGCATAACTTGTATCTACGGACTCAAATTTGGTTCATTCAAAATGTGTCAGAAAGCTTGAGATGATCTCTACACCATGGAATTGGTTCAAAAATGCTCCAAGCCCTTAATTTTTTTTATCTGACCAGCTTTCACTGCTTGTTGACCTACTTTGACCAGAACTTTGACTGACTGCATAAGGAGCAAACGAGCTCTGTTTTCAGAGTAATGCATACCATTGGAAAGCTCGCAACAATCCCTATGCAATGGTACAAGTATCAGTCTGATTTGAAAACTTTTCCAAAATGACCTCTGGATCACAATTATTTGGGGGTTAGTGTGGAGTATGTTTATTCCAATGCATCTGTCAGTGCTACTCATGTACTTAATTTTCAAATTGGTTAGACTAGACTTAAAAAATATATGCAACACGACTCAATTATTTATTGGTTAATGTGAAGCATCTTCATTTTAATGCATCTATCAATTCAAATCATATACTTCTTTATACATTTTTTTAAACTATACTTTAAAAACATATACAACATGGCTCAATTGTTTAGTAGTTAGTATGAAGTGTGTTCATTCCAATATATTTATCTTTTCAATTAATATACTTCTTCCTAAAATTGGTTGAAGTAAACTTTATAAAAATATATAGCGAGACTCAATTGTTTAAGGGTTATTATCAAATGTTTTCTTTCCTCTTTATTTGTCACTTCAGTGCATATACTTCTAATTGATTGGACTAGACTTTTTCAAAAATATATGATGTGACTCAAAAATTTTAAGATTAGTGTGAAATATATTCATTCCAATTTATCTGTCACTTTGGTTCATGTATTTATCCATGTAATTGATTGGACTAGACTTTTAAATGTGTACAATTTTTTATATAACATTTATCATTTTTTTCAACATCTCTTCAATCAAAAAAAATTTAACACTGATGTTAGATTGTTAAATCATAATTGCATTGAGTTAGAATGTTTTTTTGTTTATTGTTTATATATAATAATTATTTTTTCTCAACATTTATTCGAGGAAAACTATTTTAATATGGTTGTTAGTTTTTCAATAATAATTGTACTATGTTGGTGAGCTTTGTGTATGCAAATGCATTTCTTGATGCAATCCCTGACTTAATTACATCAAAATTTGTGTCAAACATAGTCGCAAAATTTAAAAGCTCACCCAAAAGTACGTGTTGACACTAAAATAGTATTTAATTTATACATTAATAGAGTTACAACCTATAGAATATAGAAATATAATTTTAAGGTCCAACCATAATTGATAATGAGTTTTCAATAGTCTAATTTTTTTTTAAGGGGAGAGAAATAAAGGGCATGGAAATAAAAACCCAAAGAGAGAAAAATTAGATAAAGAAAATCAACAAAGGGGGAAGAAAATCAACAAAAGGGGGATGAATATCAACAAGAGAGGAAGAAAATCAACAAATAGAGGATGAATATCAATACAAAAAAATACATATCAGTTGTAAATGGAAAAAAATCAACGACGAAAGAGTAAATATCAACAATGGATATGGTAGTCATTAAATTATTTTTTTGACAAATTTTAACAGAAAATAAAAGAGATAAAAATTAGAAAAAGGATTTTTAAATTATTTGAAAATTAGAAAAAGGATTTTTAAATTATTTTTTACATATAAAAGGGATTTTTATTTTAAATTTGTACATTTGATTCTTTATATTTTATATTTAATATATGCACATATTGAATTTGAAAAAAAAATAGTGTTTCATTGTTACTTTTTGTAAAATTTCTAATTTCCAATATTTAGTTTGAATATGTGTGTGTGTGTGTGTGCATGTTTTCCTCTAAGATTAAGCTTTCATCTAAAGTTTTTGCATAGTAACCCTAAAAGTATTCAAAAATTGTACAATAACCTTCATAAAGTTAAAATATTAGAAAAAATTTAAAAAGGTGATCAAAAATTTAGATCACGTTGATCATCAAATTCAGTTGATATGATAATTGAATGTCAAACAAAGGTATTTCCGACATGCCAAGTCTTAGAAAAGAACTAGTTTATGCTGTACGGACTTAAATAGCGTATAATTGGCATCAAAAATATCGTGAGTACATATTTTAATTCCTCTCAAAAAGAAATTCAATTTCAAAAAAAGGACTCAATTTTGAGTTTGTATACAAAAATTATGGGCCCCAGAAGTTAGAGGATTTTATGATTGTGAAACCACCGGTATATATAGAGTGGAAATTTTGCAACCATTGGTGGCATTTTTACAACCGTTGTGATGGTTTTAGTCTAAATATTACAATGATTTTGTAAACAAGAAAATTTGAAAGGACATTGAGGCATTTTGGCTTCGGATTTTGATTCTATAATTATTTTTAGAGTCTAAGGGATGTTCTTGTGCATATATATGAACATTTAGAGTTTTTAAAAAGCAACCAAACATTCAAACAGAGGTCTTTAAGAAATTTGTTCAATTATCCCTTCATCAACTCATGGTTTTCATGTATGAGATTGAGTTGAAGACTATACAGTTGAGATGATTGAGCTCAGTATTTTTTTTTTTGCTTGAGAGGCACATATTGAATTTGAAAAAAAATAGTGATTCATTGTTACTTTTTGTAAAATTTCTAATTTCTAATATTTAGTTTGAATATATGTGTGTGTGTGCGCGTGTGTCTGTGTGTGCATGTTTTCCTCCAGGATTAAGCTTTTATCTAAAGTTTTTACATAATAACCCCCAAAACTATTCAAAAATTGTACAATAACCTTCATAGAGTTAAAAGAATAGAAAAAAATTAAAAAGGTGATCAGAAATTTAGATCACGTAGATTGTCAAACTCAGTCAGTAAGACAATCGAATGTCAAACAAGGGTATTTACGACATGCCAAGTCTTAGAAAAGAACTAGTTTATGTTGTACAAACTTAAATAGTGTATAATTGTCATCAAAAATATCTTGAGTACATATTTTAATTCCTGTCAAAAAGTAATACAATTTCAAAAAAAAGACGCGATTTTGAGTTTGTATGCAAAAATGATGGCCTCCACAAGTTAGAGGATTTTATGATTGTGAAACCACCAGTATGTATAGAGTGGCAGTTTTGCAACCGTTGGTGGCATTTTTACAACCGTTGTGGTGGTTTTGGCCTAAATATTATAGTGATTTTGTAAGCATGAAAATTTGAAAGGACATAGAGGCATTTTGGCTTCATATTCAGATTCTATAATTATTTTTAGAATCTAAGGAATGTTCTTGTGCATATATATAAACATTTAGAGTTTATAATAAGCAACCAAACATTCAAGCATAGATCTTTAAGAAAATTGTTCAATTATTCTTTCATCCACTCATGGTTTTCATGTAGGAGATTGAGTTGTATACTATAGAGTTGAGGTGATTGAGTTCAGTATGTTTTTTTTGCTTGAGAGGCACATATTGAATTTGAAAAAAAATAATGATTCATTGTTACTTTTTGTAAAATTTCTAATTTATAATATTTAGTTTGAATGTGTGTGTGTGTGTGTGTGTGTGTGTGCATGTTTTCCTCTAGGATTAAGCTTTTATCTAAAGTTTTTGCATAATAACCCCAAAACTATTCAAAAATTGTACAATAACCTTCATAAAGTTAAAAGAGTAGAAAATTTTGAAAAAGGTGATCAGAAATTTAGATCACGTAGATCGTCAAATTCAGTTGGTAAGACAATCAAATGTCAAACAAGGGTATTTATGACATGCCAAGTCTTAGAAAAGAACTAGTTTATGTTATACAGACTTAAATAGTGTATAATTGTCATCAAAAATATCTTGAGTACATATTTTAATTCCTGTCAAAAAGTAATACAATTTCAAAAAAAAGACACGATTTTGAGTTTGTATGCAAAAATGATGGCCTCCACAAGTTAGAGGATTTTATGATTGTGAAACCACCAATATATATAGAGTGGCAGTTTTGCAACAGTTGGTGGCATTTTTACAACTGTTGTGGTGGTTTTGGCCTAAATATTATAGTGATTTTGTAAGCATGAAAATTTGATAGGACATAGACGCATTTTGGCTTCATATTCAGATTCTATAATTATTTTTAGAGTCTAAGGAATGTTCTTGTGCATATATATAAACATTTAGAGTTTATAATAAGCAAACAAAGATTCAAACAAAGGTCTTTAAGAGATTTGTTCAATTATTCCTTCATCAACTCATGGTTTTCATGTATGAGATCGAGTTGAAGACTATACAGTTGAGATGATTGAGTTTACTGAATTTTTTTTACTTGAGAGGCAAGTCTTCCAATGAACAATGCAGAGATCATTACGAGTATAAGATTCCATAAGGTTGGTATCCTTGTAAGCCCAAGAAAGCAAAATCTTGTAAACTATAAAACATGGTGGAGATGAGCAATCATAGCTTCACTCTTACTAGAGTTTTCTCACATTGAATTTCTCCAAAGTATGTTTTGTGTTATCTTTCTCTGTTGATATGCTTGTTTCCTTTGATTGCATGTTTTAGGTCCTTGCAACTAGTTTATTACCACAAGCACTTAAGAGAGCTCAAGACTCATCTATCACAAGCATAGTACTTGTTCATAAAGATTAAATAATTTACATTGGTATTGCACTTCTATATAAGCACTTCAATTGAAGTCATGTATGGAGTGGTAGCATGTTTAGAGTGTGAAGGAGTGTATGAAATGGATGTATCATGTAGATATTGCATGTGAAGTGTTGCATATTTTCTTGTACATTATAGATGTCAGTCATAAAAGTTGGGATACATCTTAAAACATCATTTTTATCATTGTTCTATGGCATAGAACACAAGGACAACTCCTTGTCTTTGAAAGGATTTATGTTAGTGGAGCCTATAGTGGAATACCCACCTAGTTTATGGATCAAAGAGTTAATGCAAGATCAAGTGGTATAATTTCGACCAAGTTAAAACCAAAACCTATTGACGTCCTTCTAAATTACCATATAAGTTCTCTATACAAATCACAAATGTAGCCATTTACCTAAATGAAAACGATGAGGTTTGGAAAAATAAAGTTAAACATCAATTTTTATCTCCCTTGAAAGAAGTAATTAGGAATTTGGACAATCGTGAGTGGTTGACTCATTTAAAGTGACTCAATTTTCCTAAAGAACAAAAGCATTGTGCAGTTTGAAATGATGTAACGAGATTATAGGGAAGACATTAATGAGAAAAAAAAACACTTGGAGAAATGGGCAAGGCTCTTAGAAGGATAATATATTCATTGTCCAAAATATTAAGGAAAACCCAAGAGAAGAGTAGAAAAATCTTTGTACCACAAATTATATGAAGGATTGGTAGAAAATTTTGATAAACAAGTATGAAAAGAATGGAAAAAAGAACAAAAGACCCAAAAAAAAAAAAAAATGGTTACCTTAAAGTAGTAGAAATGAGGCTTCATAGTAACCCAATTACACATTGCACAAGCTAAAACTACCTACAAGGAGTGAACAATAGTTTTGTGATCTTACATATCTGTCATGTTTTCTTTTTTATAATTTTTTTATTATTATTTGTCAATAGTGTAATTTTTATACTATTGTTATTCAAAATGTCTAACTAAATATTTATCTTTGTATATTATCAGCGTAAGATATTTTAGCATAAAGCTAACGAAGAGGATATCCATCTCATCAAACATAATGATATGCACAAATATATCATGATGACTTATATAAACTTTGATATTAGTAATTGATTATTTGGAGTTTTACATTTTTTGTTTGATATTTTTACTTTCTTCTAAACCCTATTTTTCTTGTATTTAGTGAAAAAAATTCAAAATCAAACAAACACATACAAATGGCATTAAACAAAGTGTGGAAGACATTCAAGTAAGAAATTAATTGACAATTATAGTCATATCATATAAGTATCTTAATATTATAATTTATTTATTTTTTAAATTTCCTTTACTTTTAAAATTATTAATATATTATGTTTAACTTAATTAACCTTATATAACTAATTACAATATATTATATGTTTGATTAACTAATTAGTTAATTGAGTTTTTTGTTTTAAAGGGAATCCAACTCCTATTATAGACCTCGATGTGTAAGTTATTTTTGTACACTGAAGTATTACATCATACCATAACTATACTAAAGCTTTAATTATAGTGAAAAATGCTTTGCTTTTTAAATTAATCAATAGTGATCTTAATATTTGAATGAGTTGCAACAAGGACAATAGAGAATTAAAAAAAAATTACTAGAGTGTCAATAATGATGATGGTGACAAAGATGACAATGATAAAAATAATAACTAGATATTAACAATTTATACATTAATTTTTAATATTAACTCCATTATGAAAATGATGTAACCTCCATAAATATTTTTAAAGTATTGTGTTACACAACTCAAAATTAATCTTTATTCAATAATGGAGAGCATACATATAGGCAAATGATCTCCTAGGAAGGAGTCATGTCTTATCGAACCCCTATAAACTCTCTTCTAAACTTATCTATATGTGAGTTGTCCCAACAACTCATTACACACTTGCACGCATACTTAACTTACTAAACACTCTTAACAATTTTTAATGATAAGGATTATATTAAATTTTAGCATAATTATTATATTTGACAATATGTATTTTTATTGATTAATGAGAGATTGATTGGACCCACATCCATATTAATACACAATCAAGGGGTCCACCCCCGAATCTTCTATCTTCTAATATGTCAAATATGTGTCCTCTATTGTAGGTTGTCAGAGTATTTGTGAGATTTTAAAGTGGGTTGTTCTAATATGAAAGCATTCATTTAATTGTTCCACCATAACTTGGCGGACCTAATTATTATTAATTGATAATATTTAAACTATTTTTAATATTGTATTAATTTATTGTTATTTACTCCAATAATAATTACTGAAATTTCAATCGCATAAATTACGAACACAATAATTTTTTTCCAACTATGAAAAGTATGTAAGTAACAATATAAAAAACTAATCCATTAAAAAAACTAAAATTTAAAAAAAAAATGAATAATTTTGAAAAATGCGACATGAAATACATGCCCCTAATGTCCAAGAAATTGCCGAATTTCAAATTTTAAAATAAACCCTGACACAGAGAATTCCCACCAAATTATTTTTTTTTTCAAAAACACCCAAATGATTTTGTTGATGCAAAGTTTAATGCACATTGAGTTAATAAGAGCTTTGACTAACTACCTAACACCAACCGTTGTGTTTTGTCAACATACTAGATGCAAAGTGCATCATAAACATCTACGTCAGGGCCCAAAAAAATAAGGGAAAAAAACTCTTGATATACACAGATTCTAATGCAAAACCATGGAAATCTACTAATTAATGTTTAACAAAATGCTTCAAAATCCACAAAGCTTTGAAGCAATATTTACTCTTCGTCAATGCTCAACAAAATTTTATTTTTGTAAAGACAAGCAACACATTGTTTATTATTGACGACCTTTAGGTGCATTCTTTTGGGATAATCTCAATTTGTGGAATACAGAGTATCTATAAGAACACTACTATAAGAACACTTGCATCATTTTAAATTTTCCCCTACAAGCTCCATTGCCGTAACAAAAATTATGTCAACTTAGAAAAAATTATATAAATTCATTTATGATCTATGTCAATGTGTATGTGATTTTTAATGTGTTAAGTCATTTTGCACCAATAAACTTGTGGCCATCGGCCGTCAACAAGCATCTATGAATGATGTTGCTTAGTATAATCTATTTGATTTTATTTTCTTTGGATATAATATATTTGGGTGTGACCACCTTTTTATGTTGTTTGGTCACTACATGTTAGAGAATCATGAAATCGCGAAAATTCAATGCTACCTACAACACCCATCACATTGCCATTTCACTATCATTCTACCAACTCTCGACACATCACTGACATTGGTTGAGTGAAAATATATTGCATATTCGATGATCCAACTTCAACTCAAAAAGCCAAGCAAGAAACATCATGACATCTAGAGAGCATACATCACCACCCCCAACTCTACGTTAAATAGTTCATCTCATTCTCAACTCAAAAACAAGTTCAAGTTCTAATTTTATACCAATATACCTTTATACTCATATTTTACTAATTTCGTACCAATATACCTATGTATAGTAACCTTTATACTCATATTTTACTGATTTTATACCATTATACCTATGTATGTGTTTACTAGTTCATGTATTACCTCTATGTGATATTCCACCTATGTATGACCACACACGCATCAAGGAAACAAACATCTAACAAATAGTGTGTTACCCGTCGCTATAACCTTCGTGTTCCGTGTAAACCCCCCTCTACATGTAGGCAAAGTAATGAATATTGAATAAGTTCTGCCATGAACAAGGTGATCTCTCATTCAATTATTGTCAGTGTTTTTACCCTTGACGCTGACTACTGATATGTATCACTTCTACAGAGAATTGAGACAACACACCTTGACTTCCTTTAATGTATGGTCTAGTAATGTCAATAAAAACGAGTTGGCTTGACATCACGATAGATACTAAAAATACACCAATACAACAATGCAATACACATTGCGGAAAGGAGTATCCTCTACAGTTTGCTTTGGGTCACAAACATATAGATGTTGTACGTTAACGTAAACATTAGCACAATTATAATTTCGAAAATCTTGTACCGCTATCTCATGCAATTTTTTACTGCGCTTCATATTGCTTTCCAAAATAAACCCAATGTAAACCTGTTGTCATATATTTTATGATAATATAAATTCCCGACTTTAACATGGGCTTTGGTAATCAACTATGCATTGGAGTGGGGCATGAGTTTTGGCCTTGGGAGACCAAAAGACCAAATGAAACTTTAACGCATACAAAATCAAGTGGCATGAGTTTTACTCTTAGAGACCCAAAAAATCATACATACAAAATCAAGTGGCATGAGTTTTTAGTCTTAGAGACCCAAAAAATCATACATACAAAGTTGAGTGGCATGAACCAACCTTGAGACCCAAGAAACACTTTAGCTGGCACTCCTCCAGCTCAAATTTCCAATTTCCAATTCAAAATGTGAGAAGACATTGATCCTAAAATTGGATGATGTAGTAGTGGGTTGTATGAGCATTTGTAAGAATAGCATAGTAGATGTTTTAATAATTGATTTAAGCAGTCGGTTAAAACAAGGATTCCATTCAACATAAGCAACAAACGCCCGTCTCTTTTCTAGCTACCAGAAATCACACACATGGGCTTGGGCTTTCTTAAAATATGAACGATGGTAAATTGCCACCAGCTTCCACCCAAATAGAAGCAACGAGACAAAAACTTATCTGCCGTAATTTCAAAACAATCCACCCAAAGATTAAATTCCTTTCGAGGAATTTAAGAATTGCTTTAATCACGGGAAGCACAAACAATGTCAAAAGTTGAGATCTAAGATGCGCAATGTATAATGTAGTTATTGAGAACTAACGGACTTACGATAAACAATAAATCAAGATGCAGTACATTAAAAATTGAGCCCCAAAAAAAATACAAGCGTCAATTACAAATACACCAATACTTAAAGAACTAGAAAAATTCCAAGCAGCAACTAAATAAAGACTTGCTCGGAATGAAAACTTTCCTGTTTCACGATATGATCGGACTGATTTGCAAAAGTATGCCCTCCATAACAAACATAAAGACAACACACAGACAAGACCAGACAACATAAAAAACAGCTATCTAAAGAACTGTTGCAACCACAATGAACAAAAAAAGCATCACCTGGTCAAAGATGTTAAGCTTTCCAGAACATCGAACAGTCCAACAAAGAAAACAAAATGGTTATCAGGGAATAGTTTTGATATTTTGACATGACTCTACCAAAATGTGAGTAAATATGAGAAAGCGTAGTTAGAAATGTTTGGGAAGTTAACAAACATATAGACACATCCAAAAGCATTTTGTGAAGGTGTCTAACAATGTTTTCGTCTATGAAAATCTGAGACCATCTAGAAGACTACCCCTCTTGAAAAATTGGAAGTCTATTAAATTCATAGGATGCATTTGCGGCCCTATCAGATACTGTAAGAATGAATAACTCACACGTAAATATGTTGTTGGAAAATGTACAAATTGCCCCACAAAAACGCTGATGACTTCCAACAAATACTCGGTGACTATCAAAAAAAAAAATCAAATCATCTTCAAGAACAGAAATATGTGCCAAATACAAAGGATAACAAGCAGAAAGATACAGACCTGGTAATTTACACTATACGATATTTTCACACGATATATTGTACCATGATAGAACATAAAAGGGATCCCACTTCTGGGACATAACACAAAGGCTCCAAATTTTGAGGCAACACGGTGGATCCATAATACAATACAAAAAATGTACCCATCTGATACTTCAAGTTTTGGTACAAAATCATATAAATGAGAATTACACTGATAAAATAACATTTATTATTTACTGGTTTGCCCTTCTTTCACTGAAACCTTACTGTGCAGCCACAATTTAAAAAATAATCCAAACCCAGATCATGCTCGGCATTGTTTCTTTTCAGTGGTAGATTTTCCAATTACCTTCCAACCTTCAAAACAGATAATTTAAAAGTCATGAAAACGTTTAGAACAGAATTCCTAAATAGTGTAAGGTAACCAAAACTATCTCAGGCCCTTACTAATAACCTTCAACATGTCAATCCCCAGGAGCTTGAAAAAAAAACAAAGACCTGCAGATGCAAAATAACCCCACAACTTAGACCTCACCATGTATTATTATATACAATTAAGCATGATTCCCATGTTGTTTGACTTCCCACAAAATCAGCAACTTAATTTTGTACATGCTAAGCTGCAAACTTTAGATTCTGGACACTGTGACAGCCAATATTACACTGCTAATTTTCTATGTATTGCCCTTCTCTAACTTCTCGTTTGCATGGCCTTCTGATGCAATTTGGAATCCTTCAACTTTCCGTATAACATCATCACCCACTCTGACTTTGCTGCTCAGTCCATTCACACCGTGGCTTTCATTCTCGTCATGATTCGTGTTTAACGTCTGCCATATTCTGATTGTTCCATCTTCAGATCCAGAGGCATATGATTCACCCCCAGGTGAGAAACGCACACAATGAACTGGACCATGGTGTCCCTTGTTACAAACTGCATAATAGCAACCACTTGTTTACATACAAGATACTTCCAAATATTTATAAGAAAAACATTATGTCAAAGACTCAACTATTAAATTCTATGAAATGGAAGAAACTACAATATTGCAGAAATTTTCCATCAAGTGGTAGGAACTTATGCTTATATGTTTAACTTACCAATTTCCTCTCCAGTGTGAAAATCAAAGAGGCGAACCCACATATCTTCCCCAGCAGCCACAAACTTGTTGCCTATGGTAGGTTCTAATGAAGCAGACTCCACCGTGGATGGCATTGTATAGCTTTTCACCATCCCAAAACTGGCAACAGAAACATAAACTGCTAATCACACACTGTCATCAAATTGAGTTCACTAAGACATCAATAACATGAATTGCATAGTGGACGTATAAAAGCGTCCTAAATATGTGGACTATACCATCACTGACATTTTTTAGTCAAACATTCTTAGGCAATGTTCCACCCACTGATGTACTTACTGGTTGGCATCCCAGAACTTTACACTATTTCCATCTGCAGTTGTAATATATCTTCCATCTCGACTCACTTCTGCACTTGTGACCGGTGATTTTGTCTCCAAGGTGCGAACTATCTTTTCTGTCCTCAAATCCCACAGCCTGCCAAAAGATGGGAACAAATAATAGTAACTTATAAATTAGAAAAAACGTATAATCTCAACTAAGAAACTGTCTATTCATATGTGGGAGACGGATTCTATAAAATCAAGTACAGCCATCAGGTGCGTCAGTTTATCTTTTAATTATATAATACACACTAATAAATAGAAACAAGTGTGACCAAAATTATGAAATTAATTGTCAAATTAATCAATTTTACCAATAATCATGATATTTTGACTCAGCTGGTCAATTTGATAACACTGCCAAAAATGTCCATTTTAGAGAGAAGCAATTTTTGGGTAAGAAGATAGAACCACAAAACCGTCAGAAATTACATTTGTGGTAACCTAGTGATTTTCAAAGTGCCCTGCAACTCTAAAATGCATTTGCACAAAAGGTCATAAAGCTTGATGAAAAAACATGAAATGACCAACAAAATTCGTTATAACAATCAATAGCTATAGGTGTCACACTTTCAGAAAATCCTGCATGGTCTAACTAAATCTATGACAGTCAAAATCTGAAACTCCTGACATTCATCGCTAATCAATTGTTATTGATTGTGTGTTCTTCAATCTCAATATGTTAGACGGGACAGATTCAGAATTTAGAAAAACAACCCCTTTCATAAGCCAAATATCTGATAAACTGTTCGTACAATAAGAAGTAAAATGTATAACCAAGTACAATAATCTAAATAATGGTATAATATAGAAAACCTGAAGGCGATGAGTTTCATACCTCACTCCTCCCGAATCAGAAGAAGAACTCAAGATGGTCTGATCACTATGAAGCCATGCTACCGTCCTGATAGAACCAGGAGAATTGTCAACTTCTTTTGGAGGTGCCTCGGGATGGTTCAAATCAAAGATCCGAAGGATTTTCTCATATCCTCCAGTGAGCAGAAGTGTTGTGCTCTGACACATTATAAATACATTAATTCATTAAATATCAAATAAAAAACCAAATTACAAATATGACTTTAGGCAAGTAACTTTTAGTATCCCGAAAGGAAAATCAAAGTTTTCTTAATTTTGGGAAATCAATGTTTTATTTTGTAATTTTGAAAAGTGTTTTAGAAACCTTTACCCTTAAAAATTTGTGATTATACTTTTTAAAATATCAAAACATTTAAATAGGAGAAACTGTATTGTGAATATAACAGGCACTAACACCACCAGGAAGCTCAAACCAATACTCATTGATTATGAAACATGGTTGTTACTCAATTCTCATGTTCTCAGTCACAATGTTGGCCCATTATCAGACTCGTCACTCTTTATATTGTTCTATAATTTCGTGTATCCCTTTGCATTGCTAATAAAGAGATCTGTGTATCCCTTAGCATTGTTAAAAAAATGTCTATCATAATTTATCAATATTGTGATGAATGCTAGCACCAGCAGCACGTGAAATCATCTCAAAACAAATGATCCAATGCAAGGAATTTTAGGTACCTTGGTGAATTTGACTTTTTAAGGCATCAAGACGAGCATTGAAACATCAGGCACAATATCACCATGACAACAGGAAATGCTTAATGAAATCTTGTCCATCTCTATTTGTCAACTTCATGTTTTCATGAAGTCTTGTTTTCATATCAAACTGAAAAATGCAATCCAAGGAGATTTCAGGGACTTCTGAATTTAGCTTGTAAGGTACAAAACAAGCAAAGGGCCATCTGGCACAGATAATAGTTTTTCAAGAAGATAAACATCACTATGTCAACAATACATGGTCAATGAAATCTTGAGACAAATGATCACACATTGCCTATCTCTGTATGTCACTTCATGTTTTCACAAAGGATTTCCCATCTCTATGATTCATTTGCGTGCTGCCATCTAGTCATTTAGGGGGACTCATCCTATTGAAGCAAACCGTCCTTGCATTGCTATGCTAGCTGTGCTCATCCTAAGCTATCGATTGTTTCTGTGCTCAACCACCCCATATGGCACCGATGCACAAAGTCAATAAATAGACAACGAACAGTGACGCATGAAATTATCTCAAAACAGACTGCAATCCAAGGTACATTTGGTTACTTCATTGAATTGAAATTGTAGGCTATTAAAACAAGCAATGAGACACGAGGCACAAAGAATTTTTATGGAAAAAGAAAAATAATATCACTCTGCCAAGAGGAAATGCATAATGAAAGCTTGAGAGAAACATTGTGAGCTAATAAAAAAATTAGTCATCTTCCGAAAATGAAATCAATTGGAACCATAGTTACCATGTTCGTATGAAGACAGTGGTTTTTTGATTTGAAACGAATTTCTAAAGCTGATCGAAATTATTCTACTGAGTTTAAAAAATAAATATTTTTATGTTTTGAATTTAAAAAAATGTTTAAAATATTAAAAAAATCATACGAATATCAAAAACAACATATATTCGACTGTCAAGAAAGTAGAAATTAGAGATTTTATGCTTCCACAATCCATAAAATATATCTAAAGCTTTTCGAATAAACTATGTGCCTGTTTTTACCTCGATGTTTCGGATCACCAACCGTGATCCATCATCAGAAGTAATAGACTTACGAAACAGGCACAATTTATTCCAAAAGCTTTAGATATAAGAAAGTAGAAAGTTAAAAACCCTATTCATTAAAATTAAAACTGAACTCATAAAAAGTAAAGACAAGAAGGAAAACAGGCGCTGACCACCGTTTGAGCTGTGCAGTCAGTGATCACATAGTGTGCAGCAGCACAACCTGACCAGTGAGCCATTCAAGCTAAACCTAGTTACAAAACCATCGACTCTCAAGCAGTGGTTGTAAGCCTGTAATGCCAAACTTCACACTGCATCAGCCATTCAAGCTGCATCCGGCATCAGAGGGAGACCATTCAAGGCTCGAACTGCTTCATTAATTGTAAGCGGCAGCAACAAAGTTTTTATCCCTGCAAGGTGCAAACCAGTCGAGCCCTTGCAGAGAAGCAGCATCCATAACATATACAAGGTGAAATGAAATGGTTATATCAATTATCGGGGGAGAAGATTATTCAATTTATATTGATTATTGTTTGACTTTGAAATATGTATTTAGTTTTAACTATATTAATTTGTATTTTACAATTCTGTATATGGTTTAAGATTTTTTTAAATGGTATTTACTATTTAGTTTATTTTTATTTTAAGATACAATATTTTAATTTATAAGCTTGCAGTTAAACTCATAAAGTATATTTATTGTTGCTAAAGTAACTGGCATATCTTTTTATTATATAAAAATATTAAAAAATTGTAATATTTGATTTATCTTAAAAATGCTAATATTTGCAGGTCAAGAGGTAATTTGAGTATTTAGGAAGCCATTAAATTTCAGATCTGAAATCAGAACGGTTTCAAAATATGCAAGGTTGAGCAGTGGACAGTGAGGAAACCATTGAACAGCAGAAAGCAAGATTTTGTTCTTCCCAGCAGCAAAAAGAAATGTTTCAGACCATCAACTTGTTAAGACTCCTAGTCACCTAATCAACACCAGCATGTCTAGCCATCCATTAAAAATGAAATACATTGCCCAGAGAAATGGTAAAAATTAAAAAGTTGTGAAATGCACCATGAGTGATGGTCATATCACGGGAAGTGTAACTAGAGTTCAGTACCATTACCTTGGAGGATTCCTAAATGTGAAACGTTGTGGCGTAGCAAATAAAAATTCAAATGAACCAGTATATTAAGATTTTAAAAATCGAATGCAAGTTAAATTTGATGTGTCGTGCTGAGTCATTAGCTCCAAGAGCAAAGAGGACTTAAAACTCAACACTTCTTCTCACAAATGAGATCCTTCAATAGTTCAACTTGCTCTCCATCACCATTTGCCCAAGGAAGTGGAAGAAGTGGAAGTGGAGTTGGAAAGTCACAAGGTTCATTGAAGTCCATGTCGAGGCCACAACAAAAACATGATGTAAGCAGGTGGGCAACGAGTTTGTTTTATGCAGAGGCCATCCCTTTCAATGTTACCCATTCTCCACATTTCAAATCCTTCCTAGATGTAGCTATTAAATTGAAAAGAATTACAAATTGCCTTGTCATGAAAAATTAATAACTACTCTTCTTGAAGAGGAGGCAATAACAATATCCAATGACGTAGACGATATGAAAAAAATTTGGTAAAAAACAGGTTGCACAATAATAAGTGATACTCTAATTTAAAACAAAGGCCCTTGCTATGTATTTAGGGACATGATATATTAATGTATATGAGTTGATAGAGATGTCAACATGTAGCGCACATCCCCTTAGTTATATAGGTCCAATATATGAGGATAATGGAGTAACTTATGGAATTAGTGTATTAGGTAATGGTCAGCTTACATTGGGATTAGAAGGTCACCCATCCATTGTTATTTAAATAGAGGTATATATAAAGGAGATGATTATCATTGTAAAGGTATTAAATAAACATTGAGTCTTCCATTGTAAGAAGATATTGGAGGTTGTCCCCTCGAAGAGACATTGTAGAGTTATTATTTCCTAAAGGAATATTGTATGGTGTTGCCCTACCTTAAGGGTATTCTATTTCTGCATATATTGATCACTTGGACATCTTGGTCCACCCATATCTATCTGGTCCACCCATATCTATCGTGTTGAGTTGATCTACATTATTTTCGAATATTATAAGTGTGGATCATAACAAGTGGCATCAGAGCTTCGATTTAGGCAATTTGTGTAGAGCGAACCCCTAATTTTTTGGAATCATCTATATTTTTCAATCAGTTGCAAATTTTTGCACATATTTTTTACTGGATATGAAGAATATTTCAAAGAACTCTCAGTAAAAAAATCGAGCTTTTTTATCAATTTTGAGGGAGTTATTCATATTTTAGGGTTTGTACTCATTTTATCATATCTTCTGAAATATAAAGAATTTTTTGGTGAAATATAAAGAATTTTTTGGTGAAATTTTTACTGATGTATCATAATACAACAAAGCTATGGACAAAATTTCAGATTTTTTGATATGTTTGGAGTGAGTTATTGCAATTTTAGGGTTTTCAATATATTCGCTCTACAGACCGAAATTTGTAAAATTTTTTCACAAAATTTTTACTGGAGTTCCACTATCATAAGGCAAAGCTACAATCAAAATTTGGAACTGTTTTGATCAGTTTTAAATGAGTTATTGACATTTTAGGGTTTCGTGAACCCTAATTTTTTTTGTGGATCATGAAGCTGCACGTATTTTTAGGGGAGAATGATATTGATGCTAGAGAATGGTGGCTCCTTTTTAAGGAGAATAATACTCATTCAATTTTGTGGCAAACACACTTCTCTTTCTTTGTCTAGGCCTGCACAACATTGGTTTAATCAATTGAGTTTCGCACAAAAGTATTCTACATGGGCAAAAATGGAACATGTCTTCCTAGATCAATGGGATATAAAAGAAAAACAAGATGAAGAGAAAGAAAATAATGATGGTAATGAAGAGAATGAATATGCTAAAGAAGAAAAATCAATGGAAGAAAATAATAACAATGATGAAGAACATGCAAGTGAAGAAGAAAAAGAAGAATTGGATAAAAAGGGTTCAAATAATTTCGCTCTAAAAAAATCCGAGTCAATTTTTCAATTTCATAGATGCATTCAAAAGAAGAAGGTTGTTGTGTCCATAAACCCTACCAGCAAATATAACTTCATCAACATGAATGTGGCCAAGCATCTACATGTTCAAGCAAAGAATATTAAGGAGGTTCAAATAGATGGTGTGAATATTCAAGTGCTTGAAGATTTGAAACTCATTATGGAAAAATATATTTTACATTCAGAATTTTATGTTTTGTATATGGATGATGTGGATATGGCTCTTGGATATTCATGGTTAGAGACTTTGAGAACAATCAATATTAATGTTCAGAAGAAGTTCATGAAGTTTTAGTATAGACAAAATGTCACTTTACAGGATATCATAATGGGAAAGGCACCAATAACAGTCAAGGTAGATTATGAGGATGAGATTGAAATAGGTGATGAAGAGCATGTAAAAGATTCATATGAAGACATCGATGAAGAAATAATACGATCAAAACAAAACACTAAATCTACTCGAGACAAAGGAACCACCAAAGCAAAAGATGGAAGAAGTAGAAGGAAATGTTGATAAAGTCAAAGTATCAGAAAAAATTGAGGTATATAGACACCCACATCATCATGAGAGGAAACAATCATGGAGCCATGTGAGGGAGTGTCATAATAACAAGCACGTTGGGAGTTGATCTACATTATATTCTACATTATTTTTGGATATTATAAGTGTGGATCATACAGCCCCTCCTAAATGTTTTGGCAATATCCCTTGAGAACTTCTATTTTCATTTCCCAATACAACAAATTGGCCATTTTGGAAACAAAAGAAGAGAATGTTCTTTAAGTTATTACAAGTAATGCAACAAATTGCAAATGAGTTATGGTAAATTTCCTCGTTTCTTTTGAACACCATGTACAACACATTGAATCTTTTTCTCCAAAATTTATCAAAATTGGATTGGGTAAGTAAT